>JAYKKI010000015.1:1677500-1687500 GCA_039881145.1 Druceiella hillmani
AATCACTATCCCACTTATAATAATATCGATTAAATAAAAAGAAAAAAAAAATGTAGTGTCAATGCTTTCAAAGGACTAATGGTTGTATAGTATCCATTTAACTGACTGTTTGTATTGAAGTACTGAGCTGGCAAATATATCTAGAGAATGAAATTTTCCGTCGCAATCATCACAAAGTGGTACACGAGCACCAGCATTAGTGCGAGCGGTAGGTAGATGGAACAGTGCGATGCTACGGGTCGCTCTCCCTGGCACACGAAACTGCAACTGATTCACTATATCGGCGCAATCATAACGACTATGGCAAATATTATAAAGTACAATTGCTCCGAGTTCGATACGCCTTTCGTGGAGAGTACGGTATTTGAATGTATACAATGCATTATAATAGTCTATTTTGGGTGTATTGAAGCGATATTGCAATGTATGTATAAATCGTTTTTGCACTCTTTCGATCATATCATAATATGTAAGATAGTAAGGATTCCAGACGGCAACAGCATATTCAAGTTGAGATCGCACAAGACTTGTGTAGAGGATGCGATACGTTCTCATTTGCTTAAAGGATTTGGTAGTTCGTAAAACAAAGCCTAGCAAAGCATAAGCTCGCGATGTGATCTGCTTTACGTGAACATCAAAATGTAGCGTTTGATCAAACATTACACCAAGGTCGCTTATGCAATTAACAGATTCCAAAGAATGACCACCATAGGTATGAAAATAGATTGCCTTATTTTTAGAAAAGGTGATCGATTTACACTTACTGTGACTTAATTGTATCTTGTTTATTCTGCAATACGCATTTAGTCTTTTAAGATCTTGTTTTTATTCTTGTAACTTCGAATGATCTTATTTTGGAGAAAATCTTTAGATCGTCAGCATATAACAGGAACTTGCTGTGTTTAAAACAATTGCTGATGTCATTTATAAAGATGATAAACAAAAAGGGACCCAATATGGAACCTTGAGGTACCCCTGAAGTCACGGGAACATGAGGTGATATAAAACTGTTAATTTTTACCGCTTGTTGCCTGTTGCTGAGATAGGAGACGAACCAACGAAGTAAATTGCCCTTTATACCGTTAAAAGAGAGTTTTTTCAGCAAGATGAGATGATCAACCTTGTCGAAAACTTAAATGGGCTTTGCGACATTGTGTCATATAGCTTTGATAAGCACGTGCATATAAATGGAGTAAAGTTTTAAAGTTGTATTAAGACGAGGCACCTGAACTTGATCTACTCAAGTAAATATGTAGAATCGACAAGCCCTACTATTAGTTTAACAGTAAACATAAATTTAACTGAGTCCAATGATCTGAGAAATTATATATGCTATAATGATGATTCATAAGTTGGTAATTTTCCACAGAGATGATCATTGTACATTAAGTCATAGAGAAAGCGGCGTTGAATTCTCTTGGTGTTGAAAATTTGGTTTATTTATGTTGGGTATAAAGGATTTCCTAAAGAACTGTAGTATTCTAAACAACTTCTCACATATTAAAAGAAGCAATTTTGTGCAGAATATATGTACAGGGCTTGTCCTAAAAGTAATATCAGTGAATCGATAAAAAATAATTTATTGATAAAATCAGTACCACTCATCAAAAGTTTTCAAAATAGTCTTCATTTGCATCGAAACATTACTTCCAGCAAGATTTGCAGCCTTCTAGAAAGACGTTGTGCCACAGGTAGATTTGACGTTCAAATAAACAATCATCACCAAAGGCTTTCTTTATCGTAGGAAAAGTTTCCACTGAAACTTCTGCAATCCTTGTCATCAACTTATTGTCCCAATGAGTGTTGCATTACAGCTTGCATGGGAGACAAATACGAGTTTCATGGGAAAATCTGTTGTTACTGTCCGAATGGTGGGAGACGACTAAGTGACCTCTCGTTCGAAAGCTGACTTCCCCCTCTACCGTTCACAATAGATTTAAGCATGTTGCGACGTGTTGTCACTTGACATTCCTTTTCGGACAAACCAATAAATAAAGTCTGAGGGCCTCAGGGTCTATCTACCACTATGACGCCTCACTATGATATCTACCACTATGGTCCAGTGATGATGTATTCAATTTATTTACTTGTAGCAATATTATCAGTCAATGGTCAAAAGAACTCTAAAAGAAACATAAACTCTTAAATACATCCTAGTTTAGAAATTAAATATCCTCTCGCAGTCATATCTTTTATGAAGTATAATATAAAAATTTTCTTTGTATTGGTGTTTCTACCTCGGAAAATAGAATTTACCGTGTATATAACTTAAAGTTATCGTTTTAATGATTAAATCGTCGTATTCCCAAAAGAAATAAAAATAATTGCCCAATTTTTTACTAACTTGCATCAAAATTATTACATTTGAGAATATTTCTCATTGTGACGTAATTAATATTAATATTGATGTAGTAATTTTTTTTATCTTTCATCTGCATTCCAAGTAGAGATCAGGAATTTTCAAGTATAGATATGTCCTGAACAAATTAGTCCTTTGGGCTCTGATCTCTTAAAGGGATTCTTGCAACCCTTAACCAGAGATTGCGAGACAGGAGAGCGAAGCATGCACAAGCCGATTATTTGATATGTAATATGTCCAAAATAGCAGTTAATCTATAGTATTGATTAAATAATTAGTCTGTTTTATAGCAATGAAAAACAAAATTTAGTATTTTAAATATATTATAAATTTAGTATTTATTTGTATGGGGTATATCCCAAAAATACGTATAAAAGGTTCATAATGGTAGGTAGTGTGGTTTGGGAGGGGCAACCACCAACTTCCCCCACTTCTAACAACCTGTGCGAGGCTTAGTTTAAACCGAGTTCACCACGAAACATTAAGTCTGTAGTTTAATGAACCACACCCTTTCTCACTCCCTTATGGTTCATAATGGTAGGTAGTGTGGTTTGGGAGGGGCAACCACCAACTTCCCCCACTTCTAACAACCTGTACGAGGTTTAGTTTAAACCAGAGTTCACTATGAAACATTAAGCCTGTAGTTTAATGAACCACACCCTTTCTCACTCCCTTATGGGTATTAAATCTCCCCCTTCCACACGTTGATTGTGCATGAGTTTTTGCACAAATTGAATTTTGTACGCAAACTCCGTCACAGACCACACACCATGCTCACCCGATTTGACATCATATGATTACTTCTTATCCCCAAAATGCAAAATGGTGCAAATGAATTTTTATAAAGCAATAACTGAGACAATTATGAAAAAATTTAAACAATTAAGTCTAAAACGCAAAATTAATGAGACCAGGTAATGCTTATTACTCAAACCAAGTTATGTCTCGATAGATAAGTGTATCGACCTCGGATTAACATTTTGTTCCAATGTTTGTCTAGTAACTAAATGCCAAGGTCAGTGGCCCATTATCTATAAGTACTTATACCGTTACATATGAATTATAATGCTTTCCATCAATAGTTCTTCATATGAGTTATAGTTACACTATATTGGCTGGATATTTTATACACTTAATGAAATATACTTATCTACCAACCTTACTACGGTCTAATCCACTTAACTCATACAAACACTGAACGATTCGATACAAAACCAAAGAAAAGTAACTATTACTATGTAAAGAGGCGACACTCACCTCCCCCTGCCAATTTAACGTCACCCGCAGATGCCAAGTACGATCAAGAGTACGCGTTCCTAGGTTGCCACTTGCTGCATGCACGTATGTATTGGTTCAATTTTGTGATGTTTTGTTGAGTTTTGTGTAATTCAGTCTTAATTGATAACTATTTAACGATTTTCAGTTCGTTATTGCGCTGTGTGTGAGTGCTCAGAAAACAATAAAATGACTAAGGATTGGAGATTGTTTCGTCTCCCTCTTTTTGTTTGTTGTAAATAATTTTGTTTTGTATAACCAACTTATTTGGTTAGTACCTATAATTTTATGTCTACGAACATGTCTCTGAGCAGTTTTAAATTTCAAACTGTTCTTAAAGTCATTGTTTTGTTTGAACGTGACGTGGTTGGAAAACGTATTCTTGTGGTGTCGGACATAAGCTTATTATATTGTTTATTACGAGATCTTTCACACAAAACAAATCTAATCAGGTCAAAAGTAAAACGTAGACAATATTTCAGTATATCACATTTATAAATAAACAGAATTTATTTTTATTTAACATTTTATTTAGTTTTTAGAATCCACACTAAGTATCTTTTTATCAAATTCTAACTTAATATTATTATAAATATTTATTTATATAATAACATTTTTACTATTAGGTAATAATAAAGACGTGCGCACCAGTACAGAGTTACTGCGCCAGTGTGCCATCAAGACAGTCATTTGGTCAACGCTTTAGGTCAGAAAGAGAAACGGCTATTTTGCTGATGTATAGCATCAACTCGTTCGATCGGCGCGTTTGCTCGCAACGATCGAGACCGATATGTAGTATTAGTAAATATTCTTTATCTGCAGGCCATGGCAGCCCTACATTAATTTACACACACACACAAACGGATACGGATAGGAGAGCATGTATGTATGTAATAGTGTAGGCAATTAAATCTGTTCGCTTGTATGGAGAGTCGGGGGTGTGACAAAAGTAAGAAAATAACTACTGATGTGAACCCTAACTAAAAGTTATGGTTTCAAATTTCATTTGTATCAGAAATATATTCTCTGTCTTAATTTCGAAATTTGGATCTATCCATCATTAAAGTTTTTAAAAGTATTCAAACCATTTCGTTATGTACAAGTAGGTGCCCTTGCCTTCAAGGGCTCTTTTTTCTGTTAGAACCATTAAAAAGAATTATGCAGTAAACTATATATTTTTTTCTGTTCATTAGCTAAGCATGGTCTTCAATATTTTAATGTTATAGCTTATGTATAGCCCAGTTGATACTTTTTTAATTGAAACCTACATAATACTAATATATACAATTTATAAAATCAACTTTATCAGTGATTCCATCAAAAATAAGAATTTAATTGGCTTGCATTCTTGTGACCGTATGTTGCAAAAAAAATAATTCAAGTATTTACTTGCTATAACCGATTCAAAAAGTTTGCTTAGCAGAATCTAAACAAATTATCACCAGTGTTAAATGAGTGGTATGAGCATCTCTTTCTAAAATTAAAAAAAAATAATCAAGTTGTCATGGTACGCCTGGCAGATGTGAAACATCTAAATTTTTTCACTATTTCTTTTGCTACTGTCGTAACATATATTTTAAATTAATAAACATTCTTAATGTCTTAAGACAGTTCAATGGAGTACACTCATATAAACAACTAAATTATAAATGGCCGAATGGCAGACGAGACATGAAGCTGGCCAAATTAAGCAGTAAAGAGCTAACAAGATACGAAACTGGCCAAATGGCAAGATGCAACATGGCATCAGAATGTTTTAACCCCCATCCAAATGCGCCATTAGATGTTTTACATCAAAAATTAAAATGTGTTGAATAAACAATACAAATATACGTTTAATCCTATTTTTAAAAACCTTAATATTATAGTTGGAGCTGTTTGGAAATGTGAATTTAGCCCAACTTGTATACAATACATACAATATATAAATTGTAACATGTACCTTATGCCATGCATGTAAAATTGAAATGGAATATAGGACATTTTCCATAATTTGAATAAGTAATGGGAAAACTCCCTAAACAAAAGTTCAACGGTTTATCATTTATAGATTTTAGCCGCAAGATAAATTAAGACCACTTTTTTCAAGTTACTCCCATTTTGAAGCTATTCGACCAGTTTAGGTAAATAAACGTATTCTTGTGCCAAATTTCTTTTCGATCAAATAGCGAAATGTGGCTTTTAGCTTGCCTAAAAAAATGTCATTGCGTCCATATTTATAACTATATACATATACTATACCTAAAATTTTCCAGGTCAAAAATTTTGTTTAACTTGTGTATAACATGGAGTTTCGTTTTGAAATGGAGTTTCGTTTGGGGTTAATAATAAGAGCCTTAAAACCTTAGATCAAAACAAAGAAGAGGAGATATGGTACACTCTTACTTTATGTAAACACAAAACGGGCATAAGTACAACCCACACAAATTTTCACAGCTGCAATCATAGAGTGCCTACATGTAAAATTAACCGAAAGAGACAAAGCACTGTATTGTGACTGTAGTATGAGTGTATCAGGGTAAAGCAACTTAACAATTTGCACCGCACGCACTGCTAGTACTATAGCTTCTTGCGATATGGCGCTTGCACATGCTGCTGTCATTCAAATATGACGGTAATAAAAGAAAATACTTTTTTGAACATTTTTATGTAATTACGCATGAAAAGTACCTCCGTTTCTCCTGTTTTTGTTTTATACATGTGGTGAAAGCACTAGAAGGCATTTTTGGATCGATTTGACTGAAAATATTGGCAATTTTAATTTCAAAAACCTCACATCAGTGTGAACTGCCGGTCTAGAACCAGTGGTTATTGGACATGGTTTACGCAGACCGTGCATCGTTAAAGCGTACCGTATCTTCCCTTTTTTGTTTTAATCTAAGCTTAAAATTATTTTTTCATAATTTTAGGTAGATATTAATATTATATAAATTTTAGGTAGGTAGTAATCTCTGAATGTGTACTTTCAGAGATATGCTGAAAAATATGAAAAAATATGATTTTTCCTCTTATTTTCCAAACACTCAATGTAAAATTATGGAAAGAATGGGGTTTTTAGAATCCTACGTAAACTGTGTAAGAAAACTATAACGATTATCCTAGATCTTATAATTTTTTAAATATGCATCAGGTTTTTATGTCTTTGAGAGATATAGTAGACACTATATTTACTTTGTAAAAAATTAATATTTGTAAATAGTTTAATAGAAATACGATATTCCTTTAGATGTTTGTAAGTAAGGAAGCCTCATAGTGCGAGTACTCGTGCTTAACAGGTTTTTAAATTGTGTATTCTACTTAGAGGATTAAGTTATAGTATAGAATTAATTATTGTCTGATTTTCTCGTCTGATATAATAAATAGTACCAATAATGATACCTAGAATTCCTATAAATATAGCTGTTAATTATTTGCATAATTATAATTAAAAGTTTAAATTGGTTTGTCTGTCTTATTACATACTATATTAATTTGAATTTATTCAGAAATAAAAGGCATGTTGGAGAATTGTAGGCCTTCAGAAACGGCAGCTACTGCTAATATGTTAATACTAAACTCTGTAAATTTAAATAATATTATATTATTATTATTATTAAGATTTTTTTATAATAATTGTACACCTAACATTACCCAGTTAGCGATGGGTAAACTTAGATTATAAACTTAATGAATATCTATATGTTATAATTCCAAAGTAATATTTTTATTAATCATATTTCGGACTTTACTCAAAGACCCCAGGTTATCTTAAGTCTACCTGGATAAATCTAAGTTTATCCACTCTACTAACATTACGGTAACTTATGTATAAAGTTACAGAAACAATCATTTATTGGTTTGCCACATATGTAATTTTTATTATGAGTATGTCTTCTGATTAACTATCAAATAGCAAAAAACTGCCTTTAACTCAGCTAATCAATAATTTTATGTACTACAAATGTGGAAATTAACGTGTCGCTAGCATACCAGTATTGTTAATTGGCTTTATGAATAAATTAACAGTCTGCCGCTCATTTTCAGGTACACGCCGGACGGCTGCCAAGTGGTTGAAAATAAAATATCGCAAACAGCAAAATGCTCTCTAAAAGATATACAACTTCGCTTTTTGTGTCCTGATGACCTGGAGGAGGTATGCCTTTTTCGTGAAACTAATTAATTTATTTATTGTTGTCAACTTTTATTGCTTGTCGCTATGATTCCTCACAAGTTTCATTAAATTCTGAATATGTGAGTAGGATATGATTTAAAAAGTTTAATAATTAGGTACAGAAATTGAGTTAACGTATTGGATAAATAAACCATACAAATTTTGTCATCTATCATAGGTTCATTTCTTTTAAAGCATTTTAGATATTGATGTAAAGCTCAACCCAAAGATTTTAAAGAAATGCTAACTAGTAACTAGTATTTTCAAAATAATAAATAGTAACTAGTATTTTCAAAAAATAATGGTCTCGAGTCCATATTTAGCATTGCTGTATTTCGCAGAATATTCCTTATTTCTAGGGATGTCCCGTATTGTAAACCGTGTCACAATTGACAACAATTGTCCTGTAACAAACAAGATAGTACGTATATATATAGAGAGGACATTTATCAGTCAATGATGAGTGAACGAAAACAGTAAGTAAGGGTCAAAGTTAGGTTTGTTCTAGCTAGCTGCCCCAAAACAAATGCAATCTTGAACAAAATATAAACAATATCTATAATGCAAGTTGCAAGATGTAACACACCAAATGACTGAATTGAAAAAAGCTACGATTTTCCTTGGTTTTTATTGTTCTGTAGAAATTTTTTCTTATTTATTATCTTTCGGACAAAAAATTAATATGGCAACCCTATCTAGACCCGCCATCCATGGATCTTCAATGATTCTTTATGATCAGTAAAAACTTTCAACTTATTAGAAAAATATTAAATAAGGTACTTCCTACTGACCATTATGTTATAACTGTAAATATGTTTATAAAACTATTTTGAAATATCCCATTAAAATTTTATGGTTTTATTTTGTTGTTGGGCTCATAAAACGCTAATCATTGTGATATTTATTTTTAGAGAAGTAGGTAGTTGATGCCTTTAAAAGGGCTATTGTAAACAGTAAATTACACGCTGGTTTCTTATCAGTTGCTATTTGCTAACAAAGTTGAGTTTTTGAATGTGACGTCTTAAATATGACTCAGCATATTGAATATGACTTAGCATGTTTGTGCAGTAACAGCGGGATGCGTCACATCCCCCACCACAATTGGCCTAAGTTTTGTTTTATTTGATTTTTCCCAGAGGGAACACTTATTATATATCGGTAGTTTAATAAAATTCTAATAAAATGGTTAGTTATAGTATTAGTAAATTTAATTTTTTTTTACCAAAAAGGAGAACCCAAAATTCTGTAAAAGAAGATACGCCTGTGGATATTTAAAATAACTGTAAATTTTAATACACAATTTCACCTATAGCAATGGAATATTTTAGGTGCTAAATAATGTGATAGCTAGAAGATAACATGCAAACATACAACATACACAGAGACTTGAAATTATACATGATGTGTAATTATGATTGAAGCAACATTTAATTAGTAATAATGTGTGATAAAAAATGATGTAGTAATAAAAAATTAATTTATCTACTCAAAATTTTTAGTCACTTCTACTATAGCTGGCGATCTTATTTCTTGTTACTAATTGAGAAATAAAATTGCAAATAATGGGGTAGAAATAAAATTGCAATAATCTTTAGGTAAAAGAAACCCAAACATTTAGATGGTACAATGATATATTGGAATACTAGATGGCACTAGTGATACAAGTGCAATGTACAAGTAGAAAGATCAGATATTCTGATATAACATTTGCTACAAAATAACTCACTGGAGTATAAAAATTAAAGATATTCAAGTAATAGGCGTGTATGTTAACATGCTGGACAATTGTAGGCCTTCAGAAACCAAATTGCAATAATCTTTGGTTAAAATAAGACCAAATATTTAGATGGGATAATGATATATTGGAATACTAGATGGCACTAGTGATACTAGTGCAATGTACAAGTAGAAAGATCAGATATTCTGATATAACATTTGCTACAAAATAACTTAATGGAGTATAAAAATTAAAGATATTCAAGTAATAGACATGTATGTTAACATGCTGGACAATTGTAGGCCTTCAGAAACCAAATTGCAATAACCTTTGGTTAAAATAAGCCCAAATATTTAGATGGGATAATGATATATTTTAATACTAGATGGCACTAGTGATACAAGTACAATGTACAAGTAGAAAGATCAGATATTCTGATATAACATTTGCTACAAAATAACTTACTGGAGTATAAAAATTAAAGATATCCAAGTAATAA
>JAYKKI010000015.1:2892500-3395000 GCA_039881145.1 Druceiella hillmani
TTTAAAAGAGGTTCATAAATGTCGTGAATATAGAAGAAGAGGAAGATCTAAAGAGTTTTTGGGATACCACTCATATGACTGGGACTAACTTGATTACGGTCTCTTAAGATCGGATATCATGGCATTCACCATCACTATTATCCAAGATCAAATTGTAAAAAAAGGCTTGTTGATGCTTTTTCTACTTAACGTCGCCACATTAATTTAATAAATCTTTAAGTTTTAAGATATGCGATCTAATTACCATTGTAATTGACTTCCTTACTTAAGTGCTGTAATTGATATCTTTATGTCCAGAAGTTAAGGGGATATTCATTGTGGTATCCTCCATTAACTTTTGTAGTCGAAATGAGCAATTATCAAAGCTTAAAATGATAAGTAAAATAACCGCTTCAAATATATATATTTTTTAAATTGCGTCACAAAAAGGTGAAAGTAAAACATTTATACGGTCATTAATGGTAAAATAAACGAATATTTAAAGAAAAAGACAAGTAGTCGATATATTTTCAAACAAACTTACCCTTAAAAAATATACCAAATTACCCTTTTGCAAAGTATTTACTTTTTAAACGAATATCACTTTGTAAGTAGACGACGCACGATAGACACAAGTTCTTTTGAGTTAAATTTCTAATAATGCTTTTCTCTTACCGACCCTAAAATAAACATTACATTTGAAGCATCTCGTGAGCTGCAGAGAACGGATGCCAAGTACGCTTAAGGGGTAATCGGTTAGAAATTGAAATGGGGGTAGCTACACCGCCGTATGTTGAAATAAAACATTAAAATCGTATTTAAAATCGGTTTCTAGAGTAAATGAATTCGTAATTCCTTTATTAAGTATTTGCGTATAAAGGGTTAACCGTAAAGTTTTGCAACGAAGACATATCTAATTGAAACTGGCGCTGTAAAAGGTTAATTAAATTTGGAAGGTCTCCTTACCGGCCTGTTTGACTTAATAAGATGTTATTTTACTTAAATAGCTCATTACTGCCGGGCGCTCGGCCGATTTATGAATAAGTTTCTGCGACGGGCGGGTTTGAGTTATTATTTGCAGAGGTAGAAGGTCGAGGGCGTTGCCTAGTTGCGCGGCTTTTGTAGGTTGTAATTACTTTTGTAACTGAAAGCAGGGCAGTGGCTGCAAGGGATGCCAGTCTCGAGAGGTCGATTTTTGAGAGTACGTTATTTGAAAGAAAAGTGTTTTAAAGTAGTTTTTCTTGGTTGTATTATTTATTTTGATATCGCCTGGTTCATAAATATCGATAAGAATAAATCATGTCCAATTACTGTCACGTACATCATGTCGGAAGGTTGCATTAAATCTACTGGAATAGTTATAGGGCGCCAAACCTATATGTTGCGCCGATATGCGGTGTGTGGAGCAGGTACGTCCCACTGCTTTGTAACTTTTCTCTAAGATCGTGAAACCGTTTTAGCGTTTGCTAAGTTTGTTGTGCGCCTTTTGCGGTTTGACGAATTTCATTCGTGACTCGCATCTCGACATGCAGGTGATTCGAGAGTACTTAAATTTTCATAACATACGAGTATATAAAAATAAATTCGATGCGAGAAAGGTTGCTTGTTCTGGAGAAAATTGATAACGTTGCCAAATTATAATTTTTTTTATTGCTCACCTTTAACCTTCAGGTACTTTTAATTCAAAGGTGTATAAATTTTATGAAAATTGTATTAATTATCTTTGGACAGAAATGTGGCTCGAAATTTTGAGATACATTTATATTGTTTCTCTACTGTATTTCCACGAGAGTATAAAAATTGGCGCAAAATTTGCATGACAGATATTGACGTGGGGTGCGTCAGTATATTGATATATAGTGAACATATACTTGTTAGTCTGACGATATTTTGCGCAGTATTTTTTAATCTTTATTAAAATTTTGTTTTTATTACTTGTTAATTTTGAACTTATAAGATAATATATTGATATATAGTAAACATATACTTGTTACTCTGACGATATTTTGCGCAGTATTTTTTTATCTTTACTAGAATTTTCTTTTTTTTACTTGTTAATTTTGAACTTATAAGATAATATATTGATATATAGTAAACATATACTTGTTATTCTGACGATATTCTGCGCAGTATTTTTTTTATCTTTATTAAAATTTGGTTTTTATTACTTGTTAATTTTGAACTTATAAGATAATATATTGATATATAGTAAACATATACTTGTCACTCTGACGATATTTTGCGCAGTATTTTTTATCTTTACTAAAATTTTGTTTTTTTACTTGTTAATTTTGAACTTATAAGATAATATATTGGTATATAGTAAACATTGTTACTCTGACGATATTTTGCGCAGTATTTTTTATCTCTACTAGAATTGTCTTTTTTTTACTTGTTAATTTTGAACTTATAAGATAATATATTGATGTATAGTAAACATATACTTGTCACTCTGACGATATTTTGCGCAGTATTTTTTATCTTTACTAAAATTTTGTTTTTTTTACTTGTTAATTTTGAACTTATAAGATAATATATTGATATATAGTAAACATATACTTGTCACTCTGACGATATTTTGCGCAGTATTTTTTATCTTTACTAAAATTTTGTTTTTTTTACTTGTTAATTTTGAACTTATAAGATAATATATTGATATATAGTAAACATTGTTACTCTGACGATATATTGCGCAGTATTTTTTATCTTTACTAAAATTTTGTTTTTTTTACTTGTTAATTTTGAACTTATAAGATAATGGATGTAAGTAGATTATTTTATAGATATAAGCATAAAAGATAAAGTAATTTTAGCGTATGTTAGTTGTTTTTTTTCTTTCTATATTATATATTTTAAGTAGAAAACGGTTTAAACAAGAGTAAAATTTCTTACAAGAAATTATTACCTTTGTGTGTTCTGATGACTTGTTTGTGTGTTTGACTGCTCGCGTTATTGTGTTTTATTTATAAAATATATATTCATTCGACGTGTCAAAGTTTCTCGGTGTTTTATGACCGATTTAAAATAAAGAATTAAGTATGGAAGGATTGAATACACTTTGTATGGCGAGATCACTGCTGCGGGTAACATGAGAGGAAATAAGTCTCTGAAACAGCGGACGATGTCTTGTCTCGACCGATGTGTTTCACGTCATTGTGAATGACTGGGTGTAGGCGATGTTGCTGTCTTCTTTCGATGTTGTTTCTCACTTTTATTTTTATAGCCGGAATGTAAGAATTGGAAGGAAACGTGTAAAGCGACATAAATATTTATTTAAATGTCTGAAATTTAAGCTTTTAGTAATGTATGGAGGTGATTCTGTTTTGTATGCAAGCGTTCTGTCATGAATGGGTAAACGATGGACGTTTAATATGTCCTAGAAAAATTGCTTGAGTTAACAATAGTTTATGAAGTTGGAATGCAAGAATTGGAAGCGAACCAATAAGGGGACATAAATATTTATTTAAATGTCTGAAATTTAAGCTTTTAGTAACGTATGGAGGTGATTATGTTTTGTATACGCCAGCATTCTGTCATGAATTGGTGAACGATGGTCGTTTAATATGTCGTAAAAGAATTGCTTGAGTTAACAGTAGTTTATGAGAATATAAAATGTGAAATTTTTTACAGTCATCCTAAAAAGCGATATGAATTGGTTTGAATTTACAGAAACATCGCATTTTAAACCGTGCATTTTCAATGGTTTTAATACTTTATGTACCTAATTGATCAACATTGGTTATTGTGATATATCTTATGTACTTGTGTAAATAAAATAGTGCTAGAGTTCATTCAAGGACTTCATCACAAAATTTTACTGGATGAAAATCGTCAAAACCCTGAAATTTACTGCACGAATTTCCAAAACATTTTTTTTATTTAAATGTTCGAAATTAAATTTTGTATGCTTGCTATATAGATAAAAATGTTTTCTTAATTAGCAATTTTTTTCAATTAACAGTACTCTTGGCGTTCTGACTTATACGTAATCGAAATTTCTCCTTAAATCCCGAATTTCGTACGTACAGGCGCAAAAAGCAGTACACATATGAGAAAATACCTAAAAATATATTAAACTTTTATTTGAATAGATTTTTACGTAAAAGTATCAATAGACAGGCGAAGATCAATAGACAACGAATTGGTATGAATTTTGGTCATCGTAATCTTAAGATTTTAAGTGTCGAATTTTTACGTAACGTTCCCTATAAATAACACGATGTGTTGAATAAGTTTATCGATCCTATCGGCGCCGCCCTATTAGCGGCCACTTATATTGTTTCAGTCGGGTGCTGGAAACGGATAGATAAAGCTTTTAACTTTGAGTAGGTACTGTGAATGAAGTTGTTGACAGAATTTGAGTGAGGTGTTTGTTTCGTTGTTGTAATTATTTAGGATGGGCGACGGTACCTTAAAGCCTTAGTTGAGGTGGTGCCAATGACGATTTTGGTCGAATTTTAATTGTTCAATCATTAGGGTAGTTTCCTTTTTCTTTTTCTTTGCGTTTTGATTTTGTAAATAAAGTCGATATCAAGTTTAATTCTATTTTATACTTGATAGAATAGTAAGGAGAAATTCTATGCGTCTAATATTGTACGATTAGTTTTAATATATACTGTATCAATGCTTAAAGATATTGTAAAACTTGAAATTGTTTATACAAGTTATCCGAAATAATTTTAATTAAAATTTATAAACAAGTGTTACATATAATTTCCAATCAAGTGTTATATCTAATCCAGTATTCTGGAAATGTTTCAAATTGAAAATTTTTTGGAGTTGGAAACATTAGAGGGCGCTGAACACATTGCGAGTTACTTTGAAGTTTGAGTTTTGAGTTTAACAATAAAAAATGATACTTTAATATCATTTTGAAAGATCCATGATGAGATGAAAAAATATGTCACACGTGTGGAGAGGTAGATTAATTGTTTTTTTTAAATATCTGCTAATTGAGGTCTGCATCTGAAACACGTTCCTGCAAAGTTTCAGGCACCTAGGACTAAGACTAGGAAATTTGAGACATTGACAGACGGATGGGTGTATACCATGAAATTATGAGAATTGTTTGTTTTGTTATGTAACCTCAAAAAGGGATTTTCAATTATAGAATCAAACTCAAATTCAAGAAAGTGTTTCCGAACTTTCTCGTGTAATTTTTCTATAAATTTCTTCATCCAAAACGTTATCCGCCCATAGCTTTTTTAGTCTTCTTTTGGTTCCGATGCTAATTGATTTTCAGTGCAATAACTATTTCATCCGGTTATTGTCATTTAGTCTTTTATTATTTCTCAGTCTTGAGAAATGTTTTTGAGGAAGTGTTATGGATTATTTTCGGAAAAGCGTTGAGAAATCATTTTGCGAAGCTCATTGTGAACCGTAACCTATTTTTTTCTTTTAATTAATTTCTTCCCTTCCTGGTTTGTTCTAATTTGGCATTCACTGTTAACTTGTACTGGGTCATAGATTTTTCTTGACAGTTATCGTCCAAAAATTATTTAGTTAGATTCGAAATTATTTGACGTGATACAAGATTATGTTTGTATACATAATAACATTTTTCATTTTGATTTTCTCGATTTCGATTCTATCAATCAAGAAAAACAACGATTAATGGGCAATTTTTTCGCTTGCTGTACCGTGATTCGAAAATGCTATTGAAATATTAATAACAGCAGCTAATAGTGGAGTTTGGTTGATAATATTAACGCGAACGACAATCTTTGAAGATGGTTATCCTCTTTTCCTGAATAAGTTTTAATGTTAACTTTTGATTAATTATTGTAAGTATACTGTTAGATTAAAATTATACTCGTAGATAGGAGATTAAAACACCTTTTTAAGGTTTCCGTACGTCAAAAGGAAAAAGGAATCTTTATAGGATCACTTCGTTGTCTATTTGGCTACCTGTCAAGATATATTCCTCTCAGGAACGCATGAAGGTATCTAGTTGAAATTAATATCAAATACTTAGGTCTACGGTTCCATGGTAGATACAAAGAAGCTTCTAAGTCATCTACGACTCCTTGGAGCTGTAAAGAAGCTACTGACGCAGTAAAACTAATGCCTAAAAATATGGCAATTTATGCTGCATTTTTTGTCACAAATAAATCAATTCCTATAGTGTACTTCCCGTTTACCTCGAATTATGGAAATTAGCGAGAAGCAAGCTCTCACAGCACAAGTAAAGGAAAAAATCCGAAAATCGTTAATTTGTAGTTATATGACATAATTTTTTTTAAATATGCGCTTTGAAAGATATAGCAGGCAATATATTTTCATTCTACAAAATTAAAATTTTGTAAATATTATGGTTTAATAAGAATATTATATACCATTAAATGTTTATAAATGCCTAAATGTATACGAAACTCTTATAGTGCAAGGCCCACTCGTGCTTGACAGGTTTTTAGGTATTTTGCTCGACATGTTTTTTGGTATATATAGGGATTAGAAATATTTCCTTGATATGAATGAGATTTAAAGCTGTGTATTTTGTTTCTTATTAGAGTACTTACGCCATTAAGTTTCACACTATTAGAGTACTTACGCCATTAAGTTACACACTATTAGAGTACTTACGCCATTAAGTTACAGTGATTACCTTAATGTACTCTTAATACACTTCCAGACCTAATAATCTTTGTCTTCCTTGGATCAACTTGTCGGTAGTAAATGGTGTTATGGTTCGCAGCAAGCTCGTCGGCTATTGTGTGATCCTCTCAATTGACGGTCATCGCTCAGCGTCGATCACAATTGAGAGCAATTTAATCTTGTGGTTTCGGGGTTTCCTGTCGGGTTCGAATAAAGCGAGCGGGTCGTAACTGCATATTTGCTAGTGAATAGTATGTGTTTGGTCGGTTAGATTTGTTTTTGAAGTTTACTATTCTCAGGTCGCATAAGTAGGCAGCAACAAGTAATATGGGCCATATGTTGTTTAAGTTTAGTTAAAGTATGCGAATAGTATATGTTTGGTCGGTTAGATTTATTTTTGAAGTTTACTATTCTCAGATCGCATAAGTAGGCAGCAACAAGTAATATGGGCGTTTGTAATTTAAGTTTAGTTAAAGTATGCGAATAGTATATGTTTGGTCGGTTAGATTTGTTTACTATTCTCAGATCGCATAAGTAGGCAGCAACAAGTAATATGGGCGTTATGTAGTTTAAGTTCGGTCAAAGTATGCGAATAGTATATGTTTGGTCTGTTAGATTTGTTTTTGAAGTTTACTATTCTCAGGTCGCATAAGTCGGCAGCAACAAGTAATATGGGCGTTTGTAATTTAAGTTTAGTTAAAGTATGCGAATAGTATATGTTTGGTCGGTTAGATTTATTTTTGAAGTTTACTATTCTCAGATCGCATAAGTAGGCAGCAACAAGTAATATGGGCCTTATGTAGTTTAAGTTTGGTCAAAGTATGCGAATAGTATATGTTTGATCGGTTATATTTGTTTCTGAAGTTTACTATTCTCAGATCGCATAAGTCGGCAGCAACAAGTAATATGGGCCTTATGTAATTTAAGTTTAGTTAAAGTATGCGAATAGTATATGTTTGGTCTGTTAGATTTGTTTTTGAAGTTTACTATTCTCAGATCGCATAAGTCGGCAGCAACAAGTAACATTATTATGTAGTTTAAGTTTAGTTAAAGTATGCTAGTAATAAGCAGTTAGCTACTAAGCAGGGCCTTATGTAGGTTAAGTTTAGTTAAAATATGTTACTAAACAGTTAGCTACTAAGCAGAGCCTTATGTAGTTCAAGTTTAGTTAAAGTACGTTACTAAGCAGTTAGCTACTAAGAAGGACCTTATGTAGTTTAAGTTTAGTTAAAGTATGCTACTAAGCAGTTAGCTACTAAGCAAGGTGTTACGTAGTTTAAGTTTAGTTAAAGTATGCTACTAAGCAGTTAGCTACTAAGCAGGGCCTTATGTAGTTTAAGTTTAGTTAAAGTATGCTACTAAGCAGTTATTTATCTGATGTGATCTACTCATTTGTCCAGTTTAACATTCCTTTAGTCACTATGTGTATCTGAGTCTTTGCTTGGTCAATATTTTTGTATGATTCCAAAAATGTAAATATTCACATTGCTAGTTGCTGCATGAATTTGGTGATTCCTTTATATTTTTATTCATCCTCTATATTTTATTTTATTCATACAATGGAAATTTATTTTATTCTGATTTTAATATAATGTAGATCATAGAAGCTTTCTTAAATTATTTTTGTTGCGTATTACTCACAATTAAATGAAACTACGTGATGTAGTATCATTTCTAGTTTCTTTAAGTTCTTTACAACGACCTAGGTTTCGTTGTATTACAACATCTTCAGGTGGGCTATTAGCAAATATTGCTAGTAGCCCATTTGCTATAGCCCACCTGAAGATGTTGTAATACAACGAAACCTAGGTTGTTGTAAAGAACTTAAAGAAAGTAGAAATAATACTACATCGCGTAGTTTCATTTAATTGTGAATAATGAATTTCAGCAAAATTCACGTCAAATATATTCAATATTGCGAATTACTTTATTATCTTTAAGGTATTATTTAATTAAGGTTCGCTTGTATGTTTTTTGTTATAACTATTTGTTTTCCTTCTCATTTCTTACCTATATATTGGTTTAGTCTATATATCGGTTTAGTTTCTCTGTTAATAAATAGCCAAATTAATTCAATATTCCTTTCTTTGACGTTACAGTCAAGATTTCTCAGACATCGCATTCTCGTTGAACAGGAATTATAATAACTTGAAGGACCCGTAGTGAAATGAATCCTTGTCTGCAGTAGTCTTACAATAATTTATAGTTTAAAGACTCAAAAAGTTTTAGTTATGTGCGTAAGATTTTACAAGAAGTTCTCTTTCTGATGCAAATTATATTGCATTTTTTTTATTCTATCTCCCCTAAGTGTAAAGTGCAAAGAAATTGCACTTTTTAAATTGCATTTTTTTCGCATGTCACTTTGATTGTGGTGCAACCACAGACAGGTCCTTCAAAATGACTTGACATTTTTTTTACTATCATTCATTTTTAAACCCTGTTTGCCAAATATTAAGTTTTGAAGTAAATTATAATGTGGCAGCCCTTTTTTCCTACATTACTTTTTGAACTGCGAATTTTTAATGTTGATTCGACTAATATTCGATTATTTTGAGTAACTCGCGTGAACTATTTCGAGAGAAACGCCCGGACAACTCTTTGTTTGTGTTTTTATTTCTACGGCGAAAATTTCTTATTATAAATCAATGTGTTATTTTTGGCACAAGTGGCCTTATTTGTGTTATGATTTACTTTTTGTTCTTCAACGTATTCATGAAACTGCTTCTCATTCTGTAGGTCACACGTACTTCTCTTGTCAAATCCTCTGCTATTCTTCATTATTCGGTTAAACTTTTTTGAATATATAAACAGTTCTATATCAACTTGCTCTATAACCGCAGTTTTTATATTTATCACCCATATTATTTTACATTAATTATATTCAGCAGCTGTCGCGTATTTTCCGCACTCATAAACATTCATAGACTTTACATAACTATAATTTTAGATGTATCCATTTGTCTTATTCTCCAGTACCTACCAAATTAATTTAAATATATTAAACACAGTGTAATTTGTGAAAAAAATGTATCAAAGGTAGACAGAACGAAAAATGCTAGTAGTAACACTCAAATATCACAAAAAACACTGAGTGGGTTCGAGATATAACTTAATTTGAGGATATAACAAGACGAATAAGCAATTTTAATGGAACTGGGCTGGATATGTTGCCCGAAACACTAAAATCGGAAGCGGGAAAATGACATGCGGGGAAATGATAAAGACCATGGACCGGGAGAAAAGTATCAATAGAAAACAACAACGATCGGACAGACCGTATCATTGTTTAGTATCGAGTATCACAAATCCCACACCTGAAAAGCTATGAAACAGACCTTTACGTAAAGGAAGAAAACAGTTAGGAAGAAAAAAGATATAGAAATATGTACATTACAGGTATTACTGATTTCGTATATTGATAGTCCTTATAGGTTAAGGGAGCTTTCAAGTGTCCGGTAAATAGCATTTCCTCTCCAAAATGATGCGGCAACTTTTCGAGCAATATTGTGAAGGATGTGAAAAAGTGAAAATTTATAACAAAAGCTTTTTATTTGTACCTACGGTCGCGCCGTCCCATCATCCGAACGCCCTTCGTCACGTCGCTGACCCGGGAGGCAAACGAAAACAAACAGTCTCCATAAATAACTTCAAAGGACAACGCCACATTTTGTGTCCGCCGAGCCGTTTGATTGCTTTCGGCCGAAGAAAGAAATTCCAATCAAAGTCGCCGGTACTCGGTTAAGTATTCCGTACGTCGGCGCGGTTCACACCGTTCTCTCGCGGGTCGACTTCTGCGTCGCACAAAGGGCGGTAGCTGAAGCGGACCCCGAAGCGAACAGGTTTATGCGCCCGACTTGTCACCGGTCGGCGTTTTGTTTACTCGCGGGAACCAGGAAATAATCCTTTTGTAAATAATTCCTATTGTTGTAAGGAGTGCAGGGAGTACGTGCTGTGTGAATGAAGGTGGCTGAAAGATTTCGAAGGAACCAATACATAGTGCATATAGCTGAAAAAATATAGGTGTGAAAATGTGCGTCTGTAATCGCATATAGATAAACATTTCAGTTACCCACTTGAACTTGTCAGTACAATCAAAGACACTTGTTTACTAAATGAGTAATATGATACAAAAATGCATGATTTACAAAATAGTTAGATTTTCGCCTGAAATATCGCTGATGAAACAGAGGCTTAAGGAAAACTTGCAACCTTCCATTTTGAAAGTTTTTATTTCGGAAAATTATGCCACCGATACTAATAGTTCTTAAAAAAAAATTACAGTGTTAAAAATAAAAGGAGGCTCTGAAAAATAGGCTATAAATCAGTTGTGTATAAGATATTGATATGAAATCTAGTCTTACATGTTGACAGTAGCCGGAGTGTGATTTTTTTTAAGCAATCGTTTATGAAAATTTTTGCAGTCGTTTTTCATAATACAACTTGGGAAATCATTCAAATCCAATGAATGAAAAGCAATAGTGCTTTTCTTTTTTTATTTCCACGAAATTTCAAAGATAGATGTAAATAAATGTAAGATGTTTTTTTTTATTATACAATGCTACTGGCATTTGTCTTTTATTGTTTTTTTTGTGTAGACAGAAATTGGTGGATTGAGGTAAACAGAACGGCTGTTGTTTGATCTATTCGTGCTAATATTTATTTTATAGCGTATTTTTACCATTATATAATGCGAAATTTTGCAAGTCAGGAATGTAGCATATTACGTGAATCATTTAGTGAGATATTTGCCTTTAGCTTGTCCAACTATTAACTTATCTACTGAAATTCGTTCATTTTAATTATAACGTTAATTAGGCGAGACACGATACGGCGAAATGACAAAAAAAATAAGACAGCGATTTGCAATTAGTGCCGGTTGAGCAGAGATGTGCCACCATTTTATTAATTCTATTAACGACGAATCATTTGGTTAAAATGGCTCTCGAATTTTGTCTGTGATTTTGCGTCATAAGCAATATGACGCAAATGTGGAAACTAAAATGTTATTTAATGAAGGCAATATTGTTTTGAAATAATAATTTTTTATGTCAATGTGGACATTTTATTATGACTTTATACTAGACCAACAGAGTTAATAACCACTTGACATTTGCAATCTTGACACGTGATTCGTGCGTCCACATCCGTTGCGTTTTATTGTACGTATGATTGTTGTTGCGATTTGGAATTTATTTTTGGTTGTTTCGTTTTAAAAGACATTATTGTGAGATGCTTTGTATTTAGTGTCTTGCTTTACTTATTACGCGGTCACTGACATTTCTAATTTTATATACACAATAGTTATCCATCCAGGCTTTGTTCGAGCAAAACTTTGGTTTAATTGCTTCTTATATGGTAATTAACTAATGAGTGGGTAGTAAAGAACTGTGCGGTTCAATCTTATATTTAAAAATGCGTTTAACTATGGTTTGATTTCGCAACAGAAAAAGAGTCGTAACCGAGAATTTGTGATAATTAGAAATATACGCTGTTTCATGTTTTATAGATTTTTGAATTGTCTTTAATATCTTGATAGTTTATTTCAATATTGATGCATTGGTTTAACAGCGTAATCCAAAAATACATTCGGCTAGCTTTGATTCCCAAGCTTCAATCGTTATTGGTTATTTATTACCCAAAAGTTGCGAAAAGATATTTTATACCCTATACGCATTGGGACACTTTGAAATTATACGTTGATAAGTTCTGTCAATCGGATAAATTGTTTTTTTTACCAAGCCCTAAAAATAATTAGCACACAATTTTTTTTTATAAAATTGGTATAACTATACACATATTATGTTTCTTGGTAATCAAGCCAGTGCCTATGTATTGTTGTATAATCAACGTAAAATATCATTAAATTATAATCTAATACGGTAGTTGATTCATTCTAAATTTTGATATTTTTATGACAATATTGTGAAAGGTAAGTTAATTAAAAACCAGTCTTGAAAAAATTTAAAAATAAGCCAGTTGTAGGTTTCTAAATTTGAAGATATGGATGGAGTTAGGTATATCCCTGTCTCTTTTCCTCTCGTAGAAAATAATAAATGACCTCACAACACAGTATTGCCGTCCTTCTCTAAAGGTTAAATTTAAACTTTTACAACTCGGTCAATTTTTAAGATTATTAAAAAAAATTTTAATTTTTCGCTCTTCATCAGCTTGTACCGTGAAATTATGATTAATGAAATAAAAAAAATTTAGTCAAATACCCAATTCTAGTTTCTTAATATTTCTTAAGTTCTTTACTAGTTATAACCGATATTCTTTCCTTTATTTTAAATGGCTAATGCAGTGAAATCTTTATTTAAAAATTTGCTTTTGATTTTATTAAAACACTTAGTTAAAAAACGTCGCCTTTGAAAAGTGATTTTTTTACAATCTTGTTTGTAATTAAATTGAAGTTCTCAACACAAAAAATAAGTGGTAGTATTCTTGGTGGTCCTGTTACGTCATGTGTTGTGTAATATTTGTTAATACATGAAATTTAAATACGAATAGATAATAGTTAGCATTTCGGAGGATGTCAAAATAGCTAACGAAAGAACAAAAGATACAAATGAAACGTAGCTAGCCGCCGATTGCGTCATAGAATATTTTATGAATAGAGCTATTTAAATTTGGTTTCATTCGGTTGTTTGCTCAATATTATTTACCTTTAGCGGTTGGAGATTGGCGTTACCAGGGTATATTTCGCATGGTTGTCATACTGAAAGAATTAAGGTAAATCAGACGCTAGAAAGTATAGTAAGTATCAGTAAGTAGTAGTATTAGTAAATTAATCATGTAAGTTCTGTGATTATTAGGGAATTAAATTCGAAATTTATGGCCCGTTAAAATTGATTAATGTAATAACGTTATTATTAAGCACTCAGTTATGGATGCATGTATGTTGTTTGCGAGCTTTTTGTAGAACATTTAATAGTTACAACTCTACAATACTGGTTTTTAGGGTTCCGTAGCCAAATGACAAAAATGTAACCCTTATAATTTCGACGTGTCCGCCTGTCTGTCTGTATGTCACAGACATTTTACTTGCAAACTATTAAAGATTATAAAGATGAAATTTGGATGGTGGGGGTCTTTTGTGAACCGTTATATAATGAAATAGTGGAATTATGAAAAAATAATATTAAGGGTGGGACTTTATAAAT
Source organism: Druceiella hillmani (assembly GCA_039881145.1). NCBI lineage: Eukaryota > Metazoa > Arthropoda > Insecta > Lepidoptera > Hepialidae > Druceiella > Druceiella hillmani. Next base: position 2,906,234 of record JAYKKI010000015.1, read on the forward strand.
TTAACTTATTCCATACATATAACCATAAAAAAATTCAGTTCACATAGGCGTGTGGGGTATCGTTAAATAGGCCTTAAAAATGATATGGAGGTTCCAAAATTATTTTGTTTATTTAAGCCAATAATTGGTGAGATATGCGCTTCTAAAGTCTTAAAAATTTATTCTCCCTCAACTAACGTGTGTAAAAAATCAAGGTAATATACTTTCAACAAAAATTTATTTGAATAAGATATGTTGTGCAGTTTCTGAGATACAGGATATTTTCCGTACCGACCACAGTAATAATTTCTAATCTAAAAATATAGAAATATAGCTCTTAGAAAATACTTTTAATGAAAATAATAACGGATACCGTAGCACGTACAGTTTAAGAAAAAAGTATAGCTTTCAGAAAAAGTTTGAAAAACCTCTTCATAGGTCGATATACCTTTGGCAAGTTAAAATAGTTCTTATAATCTGTTATATAAAGTTTGTAGCAAAGGAGACCGGCAAAAATATATAATATAAAACATAATTTTTACAACAGTTGGTATTGTTTAGACTATAAAAAAACCAAACAATTCAGTAATTGACAATCAGGAAAGACAAAAAAATAGAATTACAATTTGTAACCATAATGCGAAACAAAAAAGCTATCTTCATAAATACGCATATATTATATTTTTAAAATATAAAAAATTATTAATTGGAATTAAAAATACCAAAAAAAAAAACACTAGGATTACAAAAAATAATCGATGCCTCTTGGCTTTCTTTAATGTGTAGCCATTGCCTAAATTAATTAAAAATAAATTGTTAACAAACATTGACAATGGTTCTATTGTTGTCAAGATAAATGGCCTTTTCCCTCTTATCGGGGTTTACATAACTTTTTTCGACGACCCGATCGTGCCTGTGAGCACCGTGGATTAATATAGTACATCTGTGGATGAAGGATATAACGAGACACAATCTGCACTTTGCTTTATCTCGCTAGTTCAAAGAATCCCGTTGATATTACATTTACAATCTATTATAAAAAACAACCAAACTTCTCATAAAAAAATACATTTCTCTTTTGTCTGATTGACGATTTTCATAAAACTTTAAAGAGCTTATTTTTTTTCATTTTCTCTATATAACAGTGTCATTTTTATTCTTGTAATACCTGGGCGCAACACTATATGGACCTTTGTCGGTCGCCTTTAAGTTCCAATAAGTCAACTTGGATAAATTTATAAATAATATTTCTATTCTATTCTGATACATACTATTTCTGATAAATTGGTAGGCACTCAACTATACAATTTGCTTATTTCATGCGCGGTATAATTTTATCGATAATATGAATTATTATCGATAATATGAAATAATACGTACCTAATATAATGTTGAAGGGGGGTACTACTCTAGTGTGAGCATGGTCAACATGTCCTTGGCCATTTTTTTTAAATTATGATTATTGAACCCGATTAAATTGATGTTCAGTATAATTGGTAAGAATTGGCGGTGGATTTTTCGAAGCGCAGAATTTCCGTCGTCTCGACCGGCCGCTCGAACGATATTTGCGGCGTTCGCTTATCTGACGAGCACTTTGAAGCAAAGTTAATTATGCGTTAATTGATGGCAGCGGCGAGAGGGCCGCTTCGAGTCCTACCGTCGACCCCTTCACTGATCTTAATAATAGATTGTAACGAAATGTGTCTTGTAATTACGTCTCAAAGTGTGGCTCCAATTACCTCCATTTGTTTGATTCGGCGCTTGTTTTGACGTCATAACGACGGGCTTAGTAATTACAGCCGTTGGAGGGTGGTTTATAAGCCTTTCGCAATGACTGCCGGCGGCCCGTAGCTCGGACTAGCTTTAATTTGTTATTAAATGTTGATTTTAAGTTTGGGATTGTTTTCGTCGGTTTTATGTGGGCGAGGAGTCGAATTACAATACGTTTTTGTTGCAGTTCGCTTTTGGGGTATTTTTCGGAATTGATATCTAAACATGTAAGAATAATATAGTGTATTATATTAAGTATAACACCTATAACATCATCTGCCAGTTTCACGAAGCAGTCGAAGGATATTATATGTCGCCCGGCCTTTCGAGACGTTACTTGCTATCTCTACTGTTCACAGGTTTTTGTGTCGGTTCGGATTTATCGAAGCTCGTATTATCACCCGCCATTAATAAATATTGATTTTAAACCGACTATATCTTAACACTTTGACGTTCGCAAGAGCGACTAAGATGCTTTTGTCTGGGGCCGATAGGTTTCGCGTACATTCCTGCCTTTTTTCGAGAGATCGTAGAATATTATCTTAACGCTTAAATTATATATATATGTATATATATATATATATATATGTGTGTGTGTGTGTGAAAATATATTGATTTTCACCAAACGCTCTTTTCTTATATTCGTATTTTTTAATATTTTCGTTAAATTTTTTCGTTGTGAATTCTCAGTGATCTCCTTTAAATTCAAGAGTATTTTAGTAATTCTTGAACATTTCTATATTGGACATTATCGCTATTAACATTATTTTATTTAATACTTAGAATTGTATTAGCTTTATAAATATACTTCCACACTTCACCCCAGGCCATGCTCATCGCGTCAATATATGTCCGGATGAAAAACTTCATTGCGCGATTTAAAATATACGTAGCGCCATCTGCAATTTATGATTATAGTGTAGCTATTTGATGTATTGGTACATCACGTAGGTGCACTATACATTTGTGTAATAACTACGCGTCAGGTCACTTTATTGTTGTGTGACAAATGCATGTAAATGAATTTTTGAAACTATGAAATTGGGTGAACCCATAGCGATGAAATAAAAACTTAATATTTATTGACTCATATGTATCAATCCAATTGGCGTTCACAATAACTTTATTGACTCATATGTATCAATCCAACTAGAGTTCACACTAACTCCATTTGGGTTGGATCAATTGTTTTTACGTGATAAATGCACAAGTAAACACACAAATAATAATTACAAAAACAATACATTCTGTTACTTATCTTTCACCCCCTCCCCATCAATTATTATTTTTTGCAAATATTTTCATTGTACAGACACACAATCTTTACTGTTTTGTTATATGTGTAGATGAGGAATATTGTGTTGTAATTGTATGCGAATTTTTAAAAAACAAAATTGAATTGAACGTTAACTTTAATGAAATACCGTAAGGAGAACTGTTGTCAATTCTTAATATAAGATAAGAGTTTGTTTTTTTCCCATACTACTTTTCGGTGACTACAAAAATGAGGATATAACTGTTGTAATACATTATGTGGATAATGTATCGTGATATTATCAGTGTGTTTAAAATGGTATATTTATGATGTCAAATTATTTTGAAGAGTCCGTCAATGTTTCTCCGTTACATAACTGTTGCAATACATTAAGTGGATAATGTATCGTGATATTATCAGTCTGTTTAAAATGGTATGTTTATGATGTCAAATTATTTTGAAAAATCCGTCAATGTTTCTCCGTCACTCGCGTGTCTGTCTATCTGTCTTTCACACCTTTTTTTTTTCTAAAATTGTTGACGTACAAACTTGATAACTGTTGCAATACATTATGTGGATAATGTATCGTGATATTGTTATCAGTGTGTTTAAAATAGTATATTTATTATGTCAAATTATTTTGGAAAATCCGTCAGTGTTTCTCCGTCACTCGCGTGTCTGTCTATCTGTCTTTCACACCCGTTTTTTCTAAAATTTTTGACGTACGAACTTGATAACTGTTGCAATACATCCTGTGGATAACGTATCGTGATATTGTTATCAGTGTGTTTAAAATGGTATATTTATGATGTCAAATTATTTTGAAGAATCCGTCAATGTTTCTCCGTCAATCACGTGTTTGTCTATCTTTCTTTCACACCCGTTTTTTTTCTAAAATGTTTGATGTACGAACTTGATAACTGTTGGAATACATTATGTGGATAATGTATCGTGATATTGTTATTAGTCTGTTTGAAAATGATATATTTATGATGTCAAATTATTTTGTTAAGTGCCTAATTGTGTACATAAGGCTCGTAGTACGAGTTCTACTCGCGCTTAACCGTTGTTTTATTGATCTTGCACTCGTGACTTCGAGAGTTTTATATCATTATACTGCGTTTTAGAGTCGTAATTTAATGAAACTCAAAATTTCATCAGTGCCTATATATAATTGTATAAGTCTTTTTCGACCTACGCAAATGTTGCACTAATAATAAACCACTGGCCTGCGGTATATTATTTTGTTCGAAAATAACCCGTTTAGGTAGTAAAACATTGTTTTCTCAATTTGACCCTTCTCATATAAAGATATGTACACACTAGCGATGACTGACGGTCGACGAGTTTGATTAATTCGGTACAAACTCGGACGAATATTTTTTTTATCCGAACAGACCACGACATTCTTGTGCGTTCTAGGTCTTTCAAATTCTCACCATTTACGTTTTTAAAAATATGAAAAAAAATTCATAATAATATATTTCAATGTAGTCGTCTTCCCGTATTCAAGAATCCGTCTAATATTATAAATGAAGAACTTTAAGTATTTGGATGTTTGTCACCTAATAACTCTGCAACCATGCCACGAATCACTTCACTGCCAAAGACAAGTGTGTACTTCATGTGGCGGTTTAGCACGCCCGCCATTTAGCACGTATAGAATATATGTGTGTACGAATAATCGTACCTAAACGGCTGGACGGATTTTTCTAAAATTTGACATTAATTATTCCTGGACGATGATACTCGGTGTTTTTTTTCATTAACGAATAATTTAATCACAATTAAATGAAACTACGTGATGTAGCATTATTTCTACTTTCTTTAATTTCCCTTATAATCCCATAATCCCACCTGAAGATGTTGTAATACAACGAAACCTAGGTCGTGGTAAAGAAATTAAAGAAAGTAGAAATAATACTACATCATGTAGTTTCATTTAATTGTGAATAATGAATTTCTATAAAATTAACGCCAAATATATTCAATATTTAAATAATTTAATATTGCACTATGATAGTAAGTGGCGCGATATGAAGACATAAACGATTTAACACTATTCATAGATCGATGTTGCTACAGTCTTAAAGGGGCCGAAATCGTCATAATAGTAAATCCACGCGAGCGAAGCCGCGGGCATAAAAATTATTTTAAATAACTTATAAAATATTTATTATAATATTACTTATTATGCGTTGCACCAAGGCTGATGGTAGACTGGTTATCTTTTTTCGGACTTGATCTGATGTCTCGTTTCGTTGTAGCTTCTATAGTTTTAGCAGAGTACTTAAAATCATGTGATGTTTGTTATAATTACAGTGTAAACTTAAGTGACACTCTTTATAATGGAAAACTCTCTATAACGTAAATACTACTTGATCTTGGTTGGTATGCCTTCTAACCGGTATTACTGAATCACCTTTGTAATGAACCTGTCATTCCCTGTTACGAACGAGAAGACTTTATTAGTTTCTATACGAACGCTGTTTATTGTTTATTATCTCTAAATACATATTTATTACCCGTAGGCTCACATAGACTGTGAAGTTATCTTTATGAATGCCGACAATTCTAAGAATGAATAGACACAGTTTTATTGCTGTTAATGTGTACAGTCGTTACTGCTGTTTTCGTTAGGCGCATGTGTTTACTGGGTAAAGTTGACCCTTAACTTATTACCGCTTTCATATGTCAGCAAATGCATAATAGCTATTGGAATATTAAACAAATTCAGTTAAAGTTTATAGATTATTTTAAATAATTATTTTAAAATGTAATAAACAAATATAAGCTATAAAAATAAAGGAATTGATTAAATACTTTTGAAAAAAAAAACGAATAAAAAATTTGAAATCTTGAAATATATATATTTTATTTGCACACTCCATAAAGCGAAAAAAAAATCAAAAACAAAAAAAACATAAAACTCTCTATAACGAAAGAACTATTACTTGGTCCCTTGCGATTCATTATATAGAGTTTACACTGTTTGTAATACACCTATTTTTAATCTGACTGGTGTATTAAAAATTATTATTTAACAATTTTTTTGACTAGTGTGTCCGCGTCTTAACTATGGCTCCATATGCGAACTGCTGCAAAACTCCGGATGTTGTACGTAGGGTATTATTATTTTAAGCCCCCCACCCTTGCGAAGAAGCGAAATTGAACGCGGGCGCTCTGACGTCTCGAGCAGAGTTGAATTTCACTAATTGTTTCGTCGGAACATTCTCGCGGGTATAATCGTTCGCGATAACGTCTGAACTTTTGCTTCTTTATCTTGGTATGCCGCACTCAATTGCCGTGACAATAATATCCAACAAAAACAAAACATCTGACCATAGTCGCCATAACGGTATGGCCAGATGTTTTCAGTAAAATTGGTACGGTTCAAAATACGTACTTTTTTCATTATTAGACCACGTTTGCGTACTCTGGAGCCACTCAAATATAAAGTTGACGAGAGTTGGATTACTAACATTCTAAATGGCGCTATTACAAGGCGAAATCCTTTCCTGAAAGAAAATTGCCTATACCTATTAAAGCGGCCACTGATCAACTGTTCGACGTTCTAAAATGTGCAATCGGCATGCCTACAATTTCCGCCGAATGTCGCGGCGTGATAGATTTATAATCCGTTCAAAATTCTACCGCTTCACGCCAAACGGCGTGGTCGATATTGAATTTGAGGGGGGGGGGGGGCAGTTTGCACCGCAGATTATTCTCACTAAATAAACTTCAAGCTATTGTGTGAGCGAGATAGAGCGAAGAGAAAAAGAGCGCAGCAACTTAACAGTTAAAAATGTACATATGAATCGTTTGAAAAGAGGATATGTCTTGTCGCGGTGGAGCGATCGTGAATGTACTTGATATTTCGGCGCATCCATTCGAAGTCGCATCATATGTCCTCCGAATGACGCGTCCATAAGAAGCTTAAGAATACTAAATCAATATTAATATAACTTCAAGGGACTTGAATTATCGATGAAAATTTAATTTACATCAGTTAAGCAGCTGTTAGGACAAAATAGAAGAAACAAACATAAGTCGCATTATTTATAACTGCACCAAAATTAATTGGTGGAAATGAATAATTTTTCATAAGCTGACAAGCTTTTTATAGGTATTATTTTTCTCTTAGCTACTTATTGATCGAGTGCAATGAAATTTAGTCTAATGTTATGTACATTTAAGTAGGGAGATTCAAAGTTAAAATTTACGTTAAACGTTTATTGCAACCCATGCAGCAGTTTTCGAATTGTGACAAACGGCCACTAAAAACCAGTTAAAAAAAACAGACCATTTCCTAAAGAATGGTTTTGATTTTTCTGTTCTTTTTTTTTAAATTCTTACCTTATAAAATAAATTAAATTGTGTTATCGTCTATTTTTGATAATTAGAAGGTACAGACACAGATCGAAAAAATGATAAAATCTGATATCTATTCGATTAATGATTTGTTAAGAATAATTTTCGAGTCACCAGTCTGTATGTCGTTATTATATAAATTGTAGTTGCGCTAATATTTTTTTTATTCAGGTATCTACATATTAAAGCAACAATATAGATCACGGAAAAATATTAGAAAAATGGGTCAAAAATGTTATAAGTATTTACGTTAAGTATTTTTATCTTAAAATAACTTAAGTTCTGTTTTTTCTCGTTTTTATAATGTCCTTGTGTATAACTGTAATGGAATTTGTGAAACTAAATTTTATGCACTTCTAATTGAGGTATCATTGTGAAACTTGGTAGTTCTAATGACATTGCAATAATTTCGTAAAATTAAAAAAAAAATAGTCCTAACACAAAAAGAAGAGATTAAAAAAATAACGGAATTTTTCAATTAAATTTTCACCCATTTCCAGATGTCCGAATTATTTAAAATTTTGCACACGTATCAAGAACCACGGTCAACAAAATAATTTATTAAAATGAAAAAAAATAGTCTAAAATAAGAAAATACTAAAAAATAACGGAATTTTTCAATTAAATTTTCACCCATTTCTAGATGTCCGAATTATTTAAAATTGCGTACGTATCAAGAACCGATGATAATGCAATAATTTAATAAAATAAAAAAAAAATAAGTTTAAAGTAAACAATACTAAACAAAAAATATGGAATTATTCAATTTAATTTTCACCTACTTCCAGACGTTCGAATTGTTTAAAATTTTGCACGCGAATCAAAAACTGATAAGAATACAAAAATTTCGTGAAATCATAAAATTACAGTGTTAAAAATAAAAGATTAAAAAAAGTACAAATTAATTAAAAAAACTAAAAAACATACTTTTGCAAAATACTGTATTAAAAAGCAAAAAATAATTATAGAACCTGTTTTCTTTGTTTGCTCAGTGAGGATTATACTGTGTAAGTTACGTTTGTTATTGAGTGTATAAGCGCGTGAAATGTTTACATAGATTTTTTCGTCTTGCGCATAATTCTGTTTCGCTTGGGATTTACTCTTGTATTAGGGAAACGGTTTTATTTACAAAAAAAGAGACATTTTTACCAAGAAACTTTTTGCTTAGTCTTCGTTACTTTATTAGAATTATTTGTTTACAAGCTTTACGAGAAACGATACAAATAGTGCCGTAGAAAATATTGTTTTAATATAATTCTTTCGGGGTTCATAAATATATTTGGTCGCTCCAAAGCCCCAAACGTATTTACTTATAAATTACGTATTTACCAATAGGCATAGAGAAAATCCCTAAAAACCGTCAAACTAACTTGTTCAGTTGACGTGCTGAAAGAAAGGCTATCAAAGCCGCATTACGTAATTTAGTTTGTGCCAACCCTACTTTATATTCTCCTTTGTATAAGGCAGGGTTGTGTAGATGAAAGTGTACATAAAAAAATTAACACAAAAAAACTAGAAAATTTACATTTATACCATTTTTTTATCTTCGATTATTTTTTTTAAAGGAAGAAGTTCCATGATATTTCGTTTTTATCAGTTCCATGATATTTTTTTGTGAAATGAGCCAAGGAAAAAATGAGATGAGATATATGAAATGCTCTAAATTAAACGAAACCTAGTACTTGTATGCTGGTACGCGAAGAGGGTGGGATGTGAGTGCGGGGGGAATATCTAAATTTAGTCTACGTGCGTCCCATAGCCCTCTGTATATCAATACTGCTGGGCCACATCATTTGAGTCATTTGCGTTTAAAGTTCCAGCTGTTACAAAGACTATAGAAAAATGTATTTTGTCCAATTTACCCGCGTTTGTCTACTATGTCCTTTTGCCGCTACTACGTTTATATGGTTTACGTTTATACATATGGTCTACGTTTATATTTAAATCACGAAGTATAAAGATAGCTGAAGCAAGTGAAACGAAATGTAATGCTTGCATACCGATACTGCTGAGTTACATAATTTGGATCAAGTGCGTCCAATGTTTCGGTTGTTATATCGAGAAAAATGTATGTTATCTAAATAAAGCTACGTTTGTCTACGATACTGTTTTGTCTACGTTTGTCTATGATGTGAATTTATATGATATAATGTTTACATGACAAAGTATGCAAATATTTTTAAACATCTTTTTCATTGTATAATGTTTCTTGTGAGTAATATTTTTTACTTATATAAGACCACTTAAATGGAATTCAAAGATAAGTCGTAAAAATAATGATTTCGAGACGTATTTTATACTCAAGGCGATACACAACAAATATATAATAGATTTAAATTTTGCAATTAATTTCGGAGTGTTTTATGAAAATTGAAACATTATTTTTCATTGTATATTTATATATGAAAATTAATTCGGATTCCGAATATTAACTTAGAATGATTTCTATTATAAGCTTGAGGCGCTCCCGAAACTGGTATTAAACGAAAAGTGGTTTGAAACATTTTCGATTGTGCGCTACATTTGAACTGTGGTGACCACAGGTCATAGAATTAGTTTGTGGTGGTGGCAGTGGGTAGGAGGTTTACTTAAGCGGTGCATAGATTTAAGCTAGTTTTTGAAGTAGTACACCCTTATGGAGTATGAATTGAATAAAGCGGCATCAGAAAAATAGGCAACGAAAGTATTTGCGACGCAGTGATAGCCTGTTAAACTCCTTTATTTTAAACTAGCAAATCAGTCCGATCATAGAAATTTTGAAACTTTAATCCTCTAGGATGCAACAAGAAGATGTTGCACCCTAGAGTCTGATAAATAGTGGTGATGATACAGTATTTTAGTATTTAAAATACAGACTAATAATTATATTAAAAATATTTACTTAAACGAAAATAAAATAAATACATTCATCTAGCGGAGAATAAATTTCACCTAAAGGTTTTTTGCGTCCGTTATATTTTGGTTGCAAAAAATATCAACATGTTTCTCAATTCAGAGTGTAACTTAAATAGACGGAAGTCCGTGATCGGCGCAATTTATATACATATTCTTCCATTTCTTTAGAATAATTTGAATAATCCTACTTAACCAACTTAGAAGCCAGCTTGACTCCTCAGTCTATTCGTTACGGGTCCCAGGAGGGGCCTCGAGACAACCCGGGTAGAATGGCAGGAATAGTCTAGGACTACGTTTTGAAAATAAGCTTAGGCTGCTTTTTCCCAGACATGCAACTAGCTTTTATAAAAACTCCTCTGTCCAAGCTGCAATACTTTGGAATCAATTATGTCCTGTTGGCAGGAACTCGCCCTTTATAAATATTTTCATATCCGTCTGAAAAAGTCCTCCCTCTCATGACCCCTTTCGCTAATCAGGCCACATCAACATTTTATAATTAGTATTTTTTAAATTTTTTATGTTTAGTTTTGTTTTTTTTTTTTTTATATATTTTGACTTTTTTTAAAATTGTTATAGATAGAGTAGGTTTATCTCTATGGAATATATTTTACATTCTTCTAGTTTACTAAAGTCTCATATTTAACTATTGCGATTGACTGATATATGTTACTCATGTTGCTACATGTAAGTCGGCCAAATGAATCGATATATAATGTTAGGTGTGCATCCATGTTTGAAATTAATAAATAAGTAATTTAAGGGTTTCGTTTGCAAATGGCAAAACAGAAACCCTAATTTTGTCATCTCTTTCTATCCGCCCCAATGTCACTATATCCTTACCTCTTTCAGTTTAAAACCGATTATAATGAAATTTTGCAGGAGACGGGAGACTTATGTAAACACGCAGTAATAAACAAAATTTTTTTATTTTTGAACTCACCGCTGTGGTATATGAACGGATATACCATAATTCATTTTCTAGTCGTTTTTTATTAATTTTTATTATGAATGTCTTTGTCTATACAACCCTACATTACGCCCAAGAGATATAAATTAGGGACGATACATCATGAAAATATAAATTACATACTCTATTCCGCGCACAAACTAAACGTCAAGATGTTAAACAATATTGTCTCATGGGTTCAGGTCCCAATCAAGTGGGATGTTGTTGAAGAGATCTTTTAAAATGCTACGCAAAATATTTGATAAAAAGAAAAATTAGAAAAAAAAAAGAATATATATATATATATATATATATATATATATATAACTACTTCAATGTAATATATAAATATATAATAACTACTATAATAATACTAAATATATATATATATATATATATATATATATATATATATAAATGTGGATCCCTAGCCATCTCGGGTTAACTACGACTCGAGCCACTAGTCTGAAATAATCGGTTGTTAGCGATTTTATTTCAATAATAATAAACGTAGTATTCTAACGTTTAATCGTGTTTGGTTTGATTTGGGTGAATATCTAGTATAAAACTGGTCTATCTCTGCTTTGTGGTATTTATTGAAACAATGACTCTAAAACTTCACATTTTCTTGTATTGCTACGAACGAGTTGCTCACCGATAATCCGCGTCTGAGTGTACGTGGGTTTGGTGTGTCCCGCATATGAAGTTTAAAATCTGCAACTTTGCGTTTCGCCCGTTTTAATTCAGTTCAAGTATTTTGTTTACAATCCGCCACCGTACGCGGGGGAAATTTGCGTACGGGAAACTTCTTCGGAAGCCCCACTTGTGCGGGGCGGTAAACATAATTTAATATTGTTAATACCACCCGGCGCGTCGCCTCGCTCTTGTTGCGTTTGACTCACGCGGAGGTGACTTAAGGATCCTTTCGAGATATACGCAAGTGCTGTAGGTTTTGTGATGAGGAGGACCGTTCAGATATTCCGCTATCGGGATATATGTATGCTGTCAGGAGTACAATAAATTTCATAAAGTATGTGTGGTTTAGTAAAAAGAAGGTAATGTGAGTGTATTTTTGGGTATATGGTATTGAATGCAAGAACTCCTTCACGTATTTAATTGGGAAACAATCTTCAGAAAAATTCTTATAGTCTTTGTAAAAAATTTGTAATGATGTATGCTGACAGGATTATCATAGATTTTTAGATAGAATATGTGTTTAGTATAAAGTCGTACTTTTAGGTCTTTAGTATTGAACGCAAGAGCACGTTCACATGTTTCATTTTGAAACTATATTCAGGAAAATTGTTATCGTATTTGAAAAGAATTTGTAATGTGAGGTTCTTATCGAATATTTAATACTGTGAATATAACAAAACCATTATTTTTATTGTAAGAAGTTAAGGTAGTTATCGTGGGACAGTAAGATCCAAAAATTATTATAACATTTTAACTGAATTTTTCTTTTGTTTTCTAAACTGTTAATATTATATTATTTTAACCGTTTGTAAAAAAATATTTCTGCCTTTTTTATTTCGTTTTTTTTTTTAAATAAAATGAAGTGTACTGAAATACTCACTTTTCCTGTAATGTTAATTCTACAATTTTTAGAGCGATTTTTATCAAACTAAATGTAATGTTTTTTCAAAATTTTAATAAAATATAATTTTACATTTTTATTTAGATTTTAAGACAAATCGCTCGATGCGTTTTTTAATGTGTATGTGTCTATAACTTTTGTATATGTCTATAAGTTGTTTATATAATTTTTGAGATTGATTTTTACTCAAAATAAACGGTAAATAATTTTTTTTCAAAATGTTAATATAACATCATTTTACGTTGCCTTAGTTTTTTTTATACAAATCGCTCGACGCGTTTTTTAAATAAAATGAAAAGTATGGTGAAATAACTATTTTTCCTCTAATATCAATTGATTTTTACCAAAACTAAAGGGTTAATAATTTTTAAATTTTAAAACAAGTTAGTTATTTATAGTTTGAATAATATATAAAAAATTCAGCGAATTACGTCGGCAACACGTTTTGCACTACAACTATCTTAACGTAAGGATCCGATCACATGTATTTCGCTACATTTGTTGCAAGGAAAATTATGGCTTTTGTAAACTCGAGGCCTTGAATATTTGAAGAATCAGATAGTTGTTAGTGTCAATCGCGATTTGAGAAATGCACGAGAACGGGCGATTGAATAACTTAATGCGCGGCTTATGTAACACCCACGAAAATGAAATGGCACATGATTCGGCGCGTGAACATCATAGCATCTAGCTCGCCACTCATCACAATTGCCTACGCAAATAAATTTTGTAAAGAAATAGGTTACTTGGGAAATGTGGCGCCGCCACACCTGTTATTGCGTTATCTACCATTGTTACTAGCAGCACCATTGTGCTACTTGCAGCACACTATACTCAGTATTTAAGTATATTATGATAAGACAAAATACTAGCGAGACAACATTGTAGTGACATTTTGTCAAGAATTGGCCGGAAATAAAAACGGTTTATCTAAATATGTATCAACATATTAATATTTGTGACAAAATAAATGTATTTTGATTTTTTCTGTTATATATCATGTTATCTATAATAGGCTTTAAATATCGTGGTGTGTAGGTTCAATTAGGATCATTTATCACATTATGCCATTTGTCACGATACGTGTTATTTATCTACGCTTTTTAAGTGCCTATTATATAGCTTGCTTCGTCGCAAGGTAGTCTAACAGGAAAGGAGCTACGTTGATATACTGGAAATTTTTGTGGGTGAAATCAATAAGGCAATAGAGAGTCAAAATCTGGTGGTTACAAACGATATTATCGTAGCAATGTTAGTGACAAGTTAGAGTGTATAAAATGTGTCCCTATAATCACTCATTACACATACGGCTTAGAGCGGTAGTGAATGAAACAACGAATATAACGCGGGCTGGTCGCTAGTATAATTTTACTTTTCAACACTGTCCCATTGATATTCTAACCTACTCCAATATCGTTAAACTCGTAAAGTATTGAGAAACGTCATGAATATGTATGATTATAGTCCTATTAGCATAGTGTATTCAGCCCTACCGTCGCGATCGTTAGAATACGAATGTGCCTATTAACACTGGCTGTTGGGTATCTGCTATACACGTATTCATTTAAAGTTCGGGTCAAGTCCGCAGGCCACGGAGTTATTGAGTCAATTTTGCCTATTTTGGGCCGTAAGCTTTTTTGGTTTTATTCTGTTTTTAGAGACAAAAATAGGTTTCACGTAAATTGAATTGTTAGGGGTCGAAATATAAATAGAATATCTCGTTTCATTTCGCAGTCTCTCGTTCAACATTTTTTATGGAGTCACGAGGGAGCTAAATTTAGATGATTCAAGTGTCAGAATCCTTTTTTGCGATTAAAATTAAAACAGCATTTTGACACTGAAGTAAGTTTAAAATGAATATGAGATGTTGTTTTAAAAAATATTACGAAAAATTAAGTTTAGTCGAACGAGTTGTTTTAATATTTTTTTTTATCGATATCTACTGCTTTGTACGGACTTTATTCGTAGCGTTCAGAGATTATCGATGCCATTGTGTAAGAAATGTGTAAATTTTAATTGGTACACAAACTTGAATCGTAACTTTTCTTGAATCGAAATCAACATAATAAATTAAACATATGTAGTACATTTGAGATAATATGATCATTACGTAAGTTTGCTAAGTGTGTTTGCTTAAAATATTGTTTATTTTTCTAAAATCTCGTTCTACGAGGACGACGTTCTACGAGAAAGACGTGACATTTTTTGTCTATTCTTAATTTAATTATGTAAAATTAAAGCAAAAATATATACAATATCTGGTATGTAAACTTGAGATCAGAAAATTTATCTGGTATGTCGAGATATTTGACCATATTAATTTAAACCGTGTGGTAGTAGCTGTATTTGGACGTGCTGTTTGTTAGTTTAGCGGAAAATTTTTGGAAATTCCACTAAACATATATACATATATATATATACATACATACATACATATATATATATATATATATATATATATATATATATATATATATTTATATATATAAGAAATAAAATTTTTGGAAGCAATTTTTTTTCCAATATTAACGTATAAAATCAAGTTTCTTAATCGACCAATTTTCGACCCACTTTTATATTTTAATTTTTTTATGACCTTCTGTGTGATGAAATATGCATTCTGTTTTACAGATTACATCAAAATACATTAATGTAGCTATATAAATTGACGTCAAGTCTAAAAAGTCGGACCAAATGTTCCCAAGTTTCTGATAATAACAAGATCAAATTGTTCATGTTTTGAACCAAGTATAATATGTTTAGTTATAATTTAATTCTACTAAAATTTTATTTTCGTCATATCTTGTGATAAGATTGTTTTTTTTAAATAAGCTTTTATTTTGCTTTATAATTGCGATAAAAAGCATAACCCACCAAAAACGCATAACTCCATACACACTTCAAATCAAAATGAAGTATTTCCAAAGCGTTCATGTCAAAAGTCAATAACTACGAAAGATAGATCAAACTGCAAACGATTCAAAAATATTACTTTGTTAATGTAAACTCATTTATCTAATTATAATTTAACAAAGAAAATTGTAATCAGGTAAATAAGAATTTATTTTCGAATTTTCTTGTTCCCTGAAGGCTACACTATTTAAAAAAAAATCACCAAGGAATGTAATTTTTCCGGTGTCAATTTATTTTACTCATCTATCTAAAAAACCGTTTTAATGATGTGTTATGGATATCCTTAACAACAAAATTGTATTCGCGTCTGGTTCTTTGTATTATATGCATGAATATAAATCTAGTTTTGTCCTCCGACGCATCATATCTCGGTAAAATTCGGCGTGTGTGCGTTACGCTCTTGCCTGACCATTGTCTCCGCGGGCCATTGGATCGCCGGCGCGTGACCCACCGATGCTCATTGTTTTGGTGTTTGTTCCGGTAGCTGTTCGGTAGTAACGAGTTCGGAGCAGGGAGTCAGGAGTTACATACTAGCAGTGAGAAAAGTAGGTTAAGTAATATTGACGTTGGTGAGCAAGTTTGTTTCGTGCGAATGTATATTTTGGTAAATAAGGGTAACTAGTGTTTTAGTGATGAAATTAAGGTCTAAGTTAGTTTGAAAACTATTAAGTAATACTCACGTTGGTGAGCAACTTATTGAAATGAAAAGTTATTACGCGATATTCCTAATTTTATCAAAATTAGAATAATCTAAAGCGGTATATCGATAAAAAATAGTACGAAAGCAGTATAAAGTGATTGAAATATACTATTTTCATTGTTTTTCATTTCCACCACACCTACAATTTGATTTTTTATTTTTCTGTACATGGAAAATATTTTAAAAAGAATTATTGATTTAGCGTATAGAACGATAGTAGACACCAGAATACCTGTTTTTAGAATATTAGTTAATTTGTTCTTCAATCGCACGAAATCTTCTGTACGGATTTTGATGAAATTTGATGTAGTAATAGTTTACAACCACAAGCAATATATAGGGTAATGGAAGAAATTTTAAAAAGAGTGATTGATTTAGAATATAGAACGATAGTAGAAGCCAGAATACCTGTTTTTAGAATTTTTATTCTAATTTCTGTGTTAATTTGTTCTTCAATCACCTGAAATCTACTGCACGGATTTTGCTACAATTTGATATAGTAATAGATTATAACCTCAAGCAACATACAGGGTAATGGAAAATGTTTAAAATAGTGATTGATTTAACGTATAGAACAATAGTAGACACCAGAATACCTGTTTATAGAATTGTTGTTATAATTTCTGTGTTATTTTGTTCTTCAATCACGCGAAATCTACTGCACAGATTTTGATGAAATTTGATATAGTAATAGTTTATGCCCTCGAGCAACATGTAGAATATTTATCAGAACATTGCAGACATAAGAAAATCACCCTGACTTGGTGAATATTACGATATCGGTACTGCCAAATCTATTAGCGTTTTAATAAGCTTTATGCTCACAATTATATTACGATATAGTAGTGCCAAAGCCATATATTAGTGTTTTTACTAACAAAAACCAAACGAACGTGTATAAGAACAAATAAAGTAGTGACCCGTAATTGTCTATATCTATATCTACAATTATTGATGCAACTTAATCTAAATAATTTTAATTGGAAGTTCTAATGAAATGCTAGTACCTGGATTTTTTCAGGTTTTTCAAATCCATTTTTTAACTTTTTGACAGCTGGGGCTTGAAATGTTTTCGAAGTTCACCTTGCACTTTGAAATCATTTCGAAGCTTAATATTAATTTAAAAATATATGTTAATATATTTTTATTATTTTGCTTAAGACCACATAAGGCTAAAACTGTATAGAAAACTGTATAGGCTTAAGATCACATAAGGCTAAAACTGTATAAAAATTGCAAGTTTATGGCAGCCGAATATAACTGTATAGAAATTATAAAACTGTATAGAAATTGCAAGTTTATGGCAGAAAACTGTATAGGCTTAAGATCACATAAGGCTAAAACTATATAGAAATTGCAAGTTTATGGCAGCCGAATGGATGTGAAGAAGTTGATGATTCAATAGATCGATAATTACCGTTGAACGTTATCTAATACAGAAGTGTATCACTGAATCACGGTTTTTTGATAACGCTGACTTGATTTCAAGATGTATTTTTTTTGCATGAAAGAAAATGTAGTATTCGACTCGGAAAATGTCGAGGAATCGTAGACTGGCATATTTATCGAAATTTTTTTTCGTATGGAAATACAAGCTTATTTTCTCAAAAAATTCTGTATTTTTTAAAATTTAACTTTTACTTTATTATCCTGTAATTGTTAGTTTAAAAGGAATAATAAGATTATGTAATATGCTATTCACCTCAAAAACAGAGCAGCGCGGCGTGAGCCTGATAGAGATCATTCTTTTTAAAATATTTTCCATGTACAGAATTCTTCTAGAATATATGTATAGATCATTTATAAAGGACATTGGTAGAGTCACGTATAACGCTGATTAGTAAAGACTATTAGTACATTAGACGTCGTGCGGGTAATAATGCTTAAAATCTATCACAATTATATGACAATTTACCTCAGAAGCTAGTGAAGTCATGTAGCGAGCGAATATTGTGAAACTCAATGTTGAAAGAACTTATGTGATTGTACGGAATAAGCAGCGTGATGTGGATGTACGTCTTTTTGTCATTACTGTTTACCCGTTTTGCACAAGAGATAGTGTGATGATGAAATCATTGAACTTAAAATTTAAATAAAATTAAATCAAAATCATAATAAAACGAACTGAGAAACTCACCTGGTAGTTTCTGTCTGCTAACTATCCTTGTAGATATTCCAGAAACGTATTGTTTGGAGTTTTAAAGTTATAATATGGAAATCCAAGATTCGAAATCCAAAAGCTTATTGTGTAAATTGCTCAAGGCTGTATTTAATAAACGAAGAAAGTAGTGTGGTCAGTGTGAAGAACGTATTAATTTGTTTTGTCGACAAAAATATTCTAATCCATATATATATATATATATTGTATATATATATATATATATATATATATATATATATATTGCATCCTGCGTTATAATTTATTACGAAACCTGAAATGCGTACATGTATAAACAAAAATATGCACTCGTATTAAAGGTATACAATAACTAGCTTTTCGATCGCGGCTTCGCTCACGTACATGATTCGTTTTTTAAATTTCAGTTGAATTTTTAACTTTCAGTGGTTCTAACCACACGCAAAATTAAGGCCTGGTGACAGTTTCGCGTTAAGAAAATATTTGGAACAAATGCGATCTCATTCTAACTATTAGAAATAACCATAAACATTTTTTTTTTCATTCAAACCCAGCCACCCCTTTATCTCCTCCTAAGGGGTTGAATCTCGGAAAATACTGAAATACGTGTTTCATTATTTGTGTTGAAGGCCATTATACCAAGTTTCACGTAAAAAATTGCAATAGAAATATTTTTCTTACGGAAATGTTACTACCCCTTTTCACCCCCTCAGTGGATGAATCTCGGGAAATTCCTTCTTAAATGATGCGTACAGTATAAAATTAACACCCTAAATTTCAAATGTCTCTCATTAGCGGTTTAGGCTGGGCATTGATATCAGTCAATCGCGACATTAACTTTTATATATTTAGATTAGAATATTATACCTAATGATATTTGGCTAGTATGTTGCAATCTAATATTTTGAAATTAAATAGAGTATATTTCTAGCAATGTTCATGGCTATAAAACTTAATGAATAATGTCATAGTTCTCTGGTAGCGATATACAAATACATTTTTAAGCAAATAATATGAATATTGAATATATTTAGCGTTAATTTTGTAGAAATTCATTACTCACAATTAAATGAAACTACGTGATGTAGTATTATTTCTACTTTCTTTAAGTTTTTTACCATGACCTAGACTTCGTTGTATTACATCTTCAGGTGAGCTGTTAGCAAAGATTCTTTGCTAATAACCCACTTGAAGATGTTGAAATACAACGAAACCTAGGTCGTGGTAAAGAACTTAAAGAGAGTAGAAATAATACTACATCACGTAGTTTCATTTAATTGTAAATAATATGAAAATAAAATCGCTTCGTTAAGGATACTTGTAAATGACATAAATACTACTTATTAAACGTATATTTTCTTATAACTCTTTTGACTTTGTTTCGGATACTGACCATAAGAATTAGTTAACACAACGCAACTCTGTCCATACTTCCAGTATTTCCACGATTTCGCACGACTAGAAAGCTTTTACAGTAGCCCGTTTTCTTTCAAACTTACCCGCCCTTTGACATTATACTCCCTTCTTAACAGATATCCACGATTTATTACAGCGACCTCGAGGCAAACTTTGCACTTAAAACTTGCGTTGGTTCATTGAATACCATACTTTTAAAGAGAGAAATCTACTTAATAAACAGTGTTTGTTATTTAAAATCCTATTTAACTTAAGATTAACAAGTTATTATCTAACTTTAGAGAAAAATAAGATTAATTGCTAATAAATAGTGCTGTATATTAAAACCCTGATTTAGAAGTGCTACAGTGCGCTGATAGAAGTGTTTGTGGAGTGATATTTGAGTCGTAAAGTAAATTGATAAAAGTCAAAGTGTGTGCGGCAGCAACGGTGCCCGTCACGACGCCCACTTGCGCGTGTCGGCCCTGCTTTGCCAAGGTAGATCCGCCAACCGCCAAGATTAACAAGCTTGGAGCTAAACTCAACTCTGTGGACTCATTCGAAGTGTATTCCACAGATGCTGCCTGCAACGGTGGCGTGCACGTCGTCTCAAGTAAATATGGAACTTTTATATTACTCTAGTAGCGTAAGTAGTCTGTAAACACATCAGTGACTTGTCCGTTTTTTACTGGCGCCTTGCTCATTGATAAGCTAAATTTATGTGGACTAGACGTCAAACAGAATCTTATAAATTAAATATTTTAAAAAATTAGGCGACAATGTTTTCTTTAATTTTAAAAAGATATAGGGAATTAAACAAACAAGTCATTGACGTGTGAACGTAGTAAAATAATAGAAGGTAATTTCAATTCTGTATTTATGGCGGATTCAGAAAAAGTAGAAATTGCACATAATTATAATATACTGCACATTACGTTTATTTCACGCAGTCTTACAATAATTTTGTAGTTTATTAGTTAAGTTAAATTTTAACATTCAAGATTTCAAATTCATATTGAAATTGTGTGTGGTTTTTACAAGTTAACCACGAAGTATCGATTATGCACTGGCAGTATTAATTGGAACAACGAGGTGGCTCGTAGAAAAATATTGGTGTCTATATTCCGAATAATTCAATTAAAGGGACTATGTACATAGACAAGGTAAGGAGGGGTAATTTGGTGGTGGCAAATTAAATTTTTCATTTAATTCATAAACAACGCAACTTTTGTAGAGTATGAACCTTTTATCTACCTACACGAAAATGTCTGTGTTTTTCAGCTAAAATAACCTGTGCGACAACGAAACACCTACACTCGTTATGATTCAACTCTGTCATTTTGACGTTAGCTTTATATTAAAAAATAACTCCAACTTATTATTAGATATGTCGTTTGTATTTTATAAGGATAAACTAAATCATATTTTAATATTAATTTGACTCTAATGGCAATGTTATCTCCATATGTTTATTATTAATTAATCATAGTTACAAGGCGGGCTATGAAAATATATTTTGTCAATTATTTTATGAAATCTAACTTACAAACTGGTTAATTTTATATTCTTTCTAACTTTCAAAAAAACTTAGTCTCTTTGCCAAGATGACCTTAAACTTATTTTAAAACCTGGTTTAAGGTTCTAATTTACAATTCTGTATAGTGTTATTTTAATTATATTTAAAATTTTCTGTTCGATATACGATAAATGTATATACTATCATTATTATCAATATGTTTGTCATAATGAAGTAGAGTTTTAGACTCGTAAACAGTGGTAATATAGAAATCAGTTTCCTATTAACCTCCCCAACATAAAAACAAGTTTCTTGTAAACTTATAAATCATGGCAAAAATTGTTCGTAAGCCTCTGGAACAAAGAAATCAGTTTCTCGTATCAAAATCAGTTTTACAAAAAAAAAAACAGTTTCTGGTAAACCTCTGCAACATAAAAATAGGTTTCTTGTTAACCTTTGCAATATAAAAACCAGTCTCTTGAAAACCTCTACAACGTGAAAATCAGTAAAAAAGTCAAAATCAGTTTTTCGTAAACCTTTGTAAGATAGGAATCAGTATTTCGTAAACCTCTGCAACGTAGAAATTAGTTTCTGATAAACATTTGCAATATAGATATAATTATTTCGCCAAAATCTACAACATAGAAATTTAATTTCGGGCGTATCTGTGTTTTTATTCCATATACTATTAAGATGAGGCAACACAGCAAACTAGAAAGCCATTTTGAATTTACCTTCCTTTATGGTAACCCATCATCTTATGAGTTTTCGTGGGACACGATCCAAAATGTGTGACCATTCGTCATCGTAAATACAAAAATATAAAGGAATGAGACACATTTTGTACCCTAATTTATTCGTCCACCAAAACAGTGAAAATCCTTAACTATTGTTATAGTTCAATTCTTATTATCAAATCTGAAAACATGATTGGAACTCTATTTCTAAATTTAACGTAATCTGCTTTTGACGCCTAGTTTTATTATGATAAATAACTAAATAATTTAATGGACTACTCACCTAATAAAAACCTGAAGAGTCAGTCTGTACTATACCAGTCTGTACTAGGCTTCTTGTTCTAGAAATTCTTTTAAATAAGGGTTTGACCCTTTAAAGTTTTTTATAAGCGTGAAAGACTATAAGAAGAAAGTAGTAAGTCGCTAGAAAAATTAAGTTATAAAATATGTGTAAACTAACGGTCCAAAAAGTCGATAGTTTGTGAGATTTATGTGTTGATACTACTCGCGGTAGGTATTATGTCATAAGATCAAAAAACTCAGACCGTGCACTTTCAACTGATGTTATATATGTACACACACACGCACGCACATGCGCGCTCTCTTGCGTGCATGTGTTTGTGTGTGTGTGTGTATGTATACATGTATACATCGATTATGTCTATTGTTGCTATGATGATTTGTTGATAATTTCAGATGTCAAAAAGAGAAAAAAATCGACCAGTAGCTTTTCGGAATACGTATAAAACTGGGTTCCATAATTATCTATGACTCTTAAAATGGTGCTGGATACGTGTTAAGCAAAGTAAAATCGAAGGAGTGGAGAGCTGATATATTATCATTACTTTGAATCTTAATATTAAATAAACAAGGCTTGGAAAATAATTATAATTGGATTTTAAATTCATTTAGAATACCCCTGCAATAAAACGGTCGATCTGTGATACGGAACATTATCCTCTTGGAAACTCTATTTTGGTAATGTATTAACCTGATGGAATTTGACATTATCTTATAGGTGTCGTGGAAAATTCGGTAAAATAATGTTTCCAGCGCCGTGTCCAGTATATCGATGCGCCTTTACAAGTAACAATTTAGACCACAGTATCTGTTGCGGAGCAGCCCCATACAACGATTCTATTGGTAATACGCAATACGCTGTATCTTACTAACGTAGTATCAACACCGTACCAAATATCTGAAGTAAAAAGTACATACGTAAAAAAATATTGCTTTAAAAAATAACAAATCAAAATGCAATATCGATTAAAATTAAAATCAGTGCGTAGGATGAAAGTTGAATACATATGAACATACGATTTTTAATTAGTCCTCTTCCTAAAGCCGCAGATTGTTTCTGGTTTGTAGCCTTAATTTCTCATTTCTCGAAGCCGCCTCTTATTACATTTAGGTATTTTTTGCTAGTGTCGTTGAGAAATTCGGTAGCAAGTTCAGAATATGTTTTCTTTCGATTTTTCAAAGGGTCTTTTCAAATCGATTTAACGTATAGCAATTTGTGACTTGTATTTTCCTTGTACAAAAAGAAACTCTACTTTTCAGGGCGTTTCTTTGTCGAATTTTCTATTTTTGTCATACATAAATATTTTATATGGTGTTCAAATATGTACTGATGGAAAAATTTAGTAGAAAATCTAGTGTCATATATACTGAAGTTGAAGCACTTTGTTATTAAAGTGTCGGGCGGTATTTCGTTTAGTAATTTTCTGTCTATCTAAACCTATGTTATAAGTTATAAGTTTTCAGACATGTTATATTCATGGCTCCCTACATTACTACCTTTCAAGCGTTCCACAATTTTCTTTTACCATTATTCGTTTGAAGCACAATAGAGCTCCATATTGCGAAAACGAAGCTTAAAAAATAGTCTTAGAAATTGCAATATCATTTATAAAAGGTTTTCCAATAACAGTTACTTCATAAGTTATTCAGAATAAAAAAAAATGTCGCCAATCTTATGTGCAGGAATGTAAAAATTGTAAAAACTGTAAATTTTGACAAATATATATTAACTGAGATTTTAATTTGAGATATCTATCTGCAAATTTTTTATCAAATATAGATCTAAAATCGTAAAAATTGCAAAGTTGTACGAATGGACACGAGGAAATTATAAGGTTTCCTAATTTTACTACAGAAACCTAAAACTGGCGTTGAGTGTTGTATTAGAAGGCGGAATACTTGTTAAATAATTTTTTTTAAACAGAAATCGATATCATATTGTAGACGCAACCTATAGTTGAATCCTTGGCAAGCTCTGAATATTGAATGAACATTCACCGTTCACATTCGAATACATAAGATTGATGGCAACGTTTTTTATTCTGAAGTAAATTGTCTATTTTGACATAAATATATATATATATATTAATTGAGATTTTAATCTGAGGCGCCTATTTGCAAAATTGTTACGAAATATAGATTTAAAATCGTAAAAATTGCAAAGTTATACGAATTGGCGCAAGGAAATTATAAGGTTTCCCTAATTTTACTACAGAAACCTAAAACTGGCGTTGAGTGTTGTCTTAGAAGGCGGAATACTTGTTAAGTAATTTTTTTTAAACAGAAATCGATATCATATTGTAGACGCAACCTATAGTTGAATCCTTGGCAAGCTCTGAATATTGAATGAACATTCACCGTTCACATTCGAACACATAAGATTGATGGCAACGTTTTTTATTCTGAACATCTTATGAAGTAAATTGTCTATTTTGACATAAATATATATATATATATATATATATATATATATATATATATATATATATATATATATATATATATATTAATTGAGATTTTAATCTGAGGCACCTATTTGCAAAATTATTATGAAATATAGATCGAAAATCGCAAAAATTTGCAAAGTTGTACGGATGGACACGAGGAAATTACATGGGTTCCCTGATTTGACTACAGAAACCTAAAACTGGTGTTGAGTATTGTATTTGAAGTTGGAATACTTGTTAAATCTTTTTTTTTAAACAAAAATCGAAATCATATTATAGAGGCAATCCATAGTTGAATCCTTCGCAAGCTCTGAATATTGAATGAACATTCACCGTTCACGTTCGAATCGGTTCATTGTTCGGTTCAACGCGTACAATTATTCCAATCATGATTTTGAATGCGCGCTAATGTTGCCAGGAGCTTTGCAAACAGAACGTGATAGACGCGATCGATGTTGTTGTGGAGTGTGACCCGAATGAGTGGATTCCAACGCTGGCTTCGCTACGCTTATTTAATTATGTCGCTAAGCGAAAAAAGTCGTCTTTAAGATGGAAATGTACCTTGCGTCAGCGTGAGCTGGCTTATAAATACTGACTCCTGTTTATCGCTGTTGGATATCGCTGTTGGTATGGAGCAAATTGATTTCCTAGCAATTAGTCTCCGACAGTCTTATTATTTCTAGACAATTCGCATCTTCTACTATTTACTCTGGGCAAAGATTGTAAGGTATTGACACTTATAAGTGTTCTTTCGCTCTAGTCACCCGTGGCAATTGGTCCCCGCAGTCTTATTATCTCTAGACAATTCGCATCTTCTACTATTTACTCTGGGCAATGATTGTAAGGTATTGACACTTATAAGTGTTCTTTTGCTCTAGTCACCCGTGGCAATTGGTCCCCGCAGTCTTATTATCTCTAGACAATTCGCATCTTCTACTATTTACTCTGGGCAAAGATTGTAAGGTATTGACACTTATAAGTGTTCTTTCGCTCTAGTCACCCGTGGCAATTGGTCCCCGCAGTCTTATTATCTCTAGACAATTCGCATCTTTTACTATTTACTCTGGGCAAAGATTGTAAGGTATTGACACTTATAAGTGTTCTTTCGCTCTAGTCACCCGTGGCAATTGGTCCCCGCAGTCTGATTATCTCTAAACAATTCGCATCTTCTACTATTTACTCTGGACAATGATTGTAAGGTATTGACACTTATAAGTGTTCTTTCGCTCTAGTCACCCGTGGCAATTGGTCCCCGCAGTCTTATTATCTCTAGACAATTCGCATCTTCTACTATTTACTCTGGGCAATGATTGTAAGGTATTGACACTTATAAGTGTTCTTTCGCTCTAGTCACCCGTGGCAATTGGTCCCCGCAGTCTTATTATCTCTAGACAATTCGCATCTTCTACTATTTACTCTGGGCAAAGATTGTAAGGTATTGACACTTATAAGTGTTCTTTCGCTCTAGTCACCCGTGGCAATTGGTCCCCGCAGTCTTATTATCTCTAGACAATTCGCATCTTCTACTATTTACTCTGGGCAAAGATTGTAAGGTATTGACACTTATAAGTGTTCTTTCGCTCTAGTCACCCGTGGCAATTGGTCCCCGCAGTCTTATTATCTCTAGACAATTCGCATCTTCTACTATTTACTCTGGGCAATGATTGTAAGGTATTGACACTTATAAGTGTTCTTTTGCTCTAGTCACCCGTGGCAATTGGTCCCCGCAGTCTTATTATCTCTAGACAATTCGCATCTTCTACTATTTACTCTGGGCAAAGATTGTAAGGTATTGACACTTATAAGTGTTCTTTCGCTCTAGTCACCCGTGGCAATTGGTCCCCGCAGTCTTATTATCTCTAGACAATTCGCATCTTCTACTATTTACTCTGGGCAAAGATTGTAAGGTATTGACACTTATAAGTGTTCTTTCGCTCTAGTCACCCGTGGCAATTGGTCCCCGCAGTCTGATTATCTCTAGACAATTCGCATCTTCTACTATTTACTCTGGACAATGATTGTAAGGTATTGACACTTATAAGTGTTCTTTTGCTCTAGTCACCCGTGGCAATTGGTCCCCGCAGTCTTATTATCTCTAGACAATTCGCATCTTCTACTATTTACTCTGGGCAAAGATTGTAAGGTATTGACACTTATAAGTGTTCTTTCGCTCTAGTCACCCGTGGCAATTGGTCCCCGACAGTCTTATTATCTCTAGACAATTCGCATCTTCTACTATTTACTCTGGGCAATGATTGTAAGGTATTGACACTTATAAGTGTTCTTTTGCTCTAGTCACCCGTGGCAATTGGTCCCCGCAGTCTTATTATCTCTAGACAATTCGCATCTTCTACTATTTACTCTGGGCAAAGATTGTAAGGTATTGACACTTATAAGTGTTCTTTTGCTCTAGTCACCCGTGGCAATTGGTCCCCGACAGTCTTATTATCTCTAGACAATTCGCATCTTCTACTATTTACTCTGGACAATGATTGTAAGGTATTGACACTTATAAGTGTTCTTTTGCTCTAGTCACCCGTGGCAATTGGTCCCCGCCAGTCTTATTATCTCTAGACAATTCGCATCTTCTACTATTTACTCTGGGCAATGATTGTAAGGTATTGACACTTATAAGTGTTCTTTTGCACTAGTCACCCGTGGCAATTGGTCCCCGATAGTCTGATTATCTCTAGACAATTCGCATATTCTACTATTTACTCTGGGCAATGATTGTAAGGTATTGACACTTATAAGTGTTCTTTTGCTCTAGTCACCCGTGGCAATTGGTCCCCGATAGTCTGATTATCTCTAGACAATTCGCATCTTCTACTAATTACTCTGGGTAATGATTGTAAGGTATTGACACTTATAAGTGTTCTTTTGCACTAGTCACCCGTGGCAATTGGTCCCCGATAGTCTGATTATCTCTAGACAATTCGCATCTTCTACTATTTACTCTGGGCAATGATTGTGAGGTATTGACACTTATAAGTGTTCTTTTGCTTTAGTCACTCGTGGCAATTAGTCCCTGATAGTCTTATTATCTCTAAACAATTCGTATCTTCTACTATTCTCTCTAGGCAATGATTGTAAGGTATTGACACTTATAAGTGTTCTTTTGCTATAGACATCCGTGGTGTTAAATTTTTTTTATCATTTTGTTCATTGTGATTTCGAGTATATAAGTCACTGAGTCATACGAATATATCTGTACATATTTGACACTGAGTCATACGAATATATCTGTAAATAGTTGTGTCAAATGACAAATAAGAACTTCCATACATCAACATTGGATAGAATAAGGGATTTAATAAAGTGGGTTTTGTTAGAAGCCTTGCTCATATCGCTATGAAGAGTGTGTGAGATGATGGTATATTAATACATATAACCGTTATTTAAAACCGCATTTACTGATACAATAGACGTATACTTTAATCTTATCCAAAAATGAAAGTATTGCGTCAGCTTTCATTAAGGAGTCCAGTAAAGGAGGGCGTTTGAGGCAAAATGGTAGTAGATAAGTACAAATAGCACCGGGATCTATGAGTACGTATGCCTGTATGTACGTATGCGTGTGTATTCTCTTCGTATGCTTCCAAAGGCTTATCAAAGTTTAACGTAGAGTAGTCTGCGCACTGTTTTGTTTCGTAGCGATTAGCAACATGTGCATTCAGAGAACACTTCCTTTTTCGAGATATATGTCTATCAAATTTAAACTCTTTTTACTAAAACCTGAGAAAAATTTATTGGTTTCGAATCGAATAAACCACAGAATTTTTGTTTCGGAATAATAAAAAAAGAATGTTTTTCCGTATACTTGAATGTTACTGGCAGGTTCCCTGTCAAAAGTTTCCGTGTTAAGTTTCCCTGGCAATGTTGCTTGTCATATTGTTTTAGTCGCTATGGTTACGTTATTTGACAGTTCAGTAAGATAAATTTTGGTTGCCCGCTTATTTTGATAAGATATTGCTCTTTATACTTGGCTAGCTTACTGTTCATTGTATTTGGTTGTTCGGTTTTTAGTTAACTGCAATTAATTGTTAAAAAATGTAACTTTTATTTTAAGGAATCATTTTTGTGTGAATTTACGCGGCAAAGACGTCCATTGAAATATAACTGAGGGTGAAGGAATATTTTTTGTTTATTGAATAATCGTATAATAGCCATAACGGAAACGATAGTAAAAATCAAGAAGAATAGACAAGTCAAAATTTACAAGAAAATAGGTACATATGTAAGTTTAACACGTCTTTATATACATATTTTCCAACACTCATGTTTTCATTCGTGCAATGATTTGGTGGCTTTTTCCGGTAGGAGCAACGGAAAGCTGCAAAAGCCCAAGGATAAAATGCAGCAGACAAGATATCGAATATGCAAATATATGCAAGCAAATTGTTTCAAAATTTCCCTGAACCGCTTCAGACCCAACCCTATATTTAATAGCTTACATGTAATACAGATGATACCATCTTAATAAGAATAAAGGGGCTGTAGTTTACGAAAAGTCGATAACATGGCACGATTACCCGAATAAAAATGTAAATATGAAATGGTCCTTTTATCCAAACATTTTTGTAAATACCCTTTTCGTATTTATCTTCGACCCATCTGCCTGGGTCAGAAGATTATCTATACATGTAATGCACGTAAAACTGTAATGAGTATGTACGTTTGCGCGTATCACGTGTACGTAAACTGTAATGAGTATGTACGTTTGTACGTAAACTGTAATGAGTATGTACGTTTGTACGTAAACTGTAATGAGTATGTACGTTTGTACGTAAACTGTAATGAGTATGAGTATGTACGTAAACTGTAATGACGTAAACTGTAATGTACGTAACTGTAATGAGTATGAGTATGTACGTACGTAAACTGTAATGAGTATGTACGTAAACTGTAATGAGTATGTACGTTTGCGCGTATCACGTGTAATGAGTATGTACGTTTGCGCGTATCACGTGTAATGAGTATGTACGTGTGCGCGTATCACGCGTTAAGTAACTACTGGACGGATGTTAATAAAACTGCACTTTTGGACCTTAGAGGTTTGGCCAACATCTGCAACGAAAATCGTTACACTATTACTTAAGGCCCCATCAGCGATTTGGAATTATTTATTTCAATGTAAATGTTAACGCTATATGGCGCGATTGCTGTTCGCTTGCAAAATCGTAGACGGCAATCGATTGTATCGATGTAGACGGCCGATGTCCTAATGTATTGTGGGTAAAATAATCTTGGTATTTGGTTATTATTTATTTCGATAATAACAACTTTGTAATAATATATGCGTCAGTACGACAAAGATAGATAAACAAAATTATAAAAAAATTAAGATAAACAAAATTATAAAGAAAATTATAAAAAATTCGTGATTTTTCCTTTTTGCAAAGTCAAAAATATTCTACTAGTTCTGTGATTATTCTTCAGGCGGTTGCGTAGAGAATAAACACAAAATCTTTATGCACAATCACAAGCCGCCTTTTGCGATAGTTAATTTCAATTACTTTATCAATTTCGAAATACTCGGGACCGTTGTTTCGGAAAAAATACTACAAGTTTTCTGTGTGTACATACATATATATATATATATATATATAATATATATAAATATATATATATATATATATATATATATCTATATATATATATATATATATATATATATATATATTAAATTATGTTTAGATGATTTGTCTTTAAGAAGTATAATATATAGCTCAGTCAACCTTGGAAGCAAATAATCTTTATAAAAATTAACCAATTTGCTTTCCATGTTTTTTCGGAAAATCGTTATCATTTTCAATCTTTTTTACCGCCAAGAAACAATAAAATATATCAGTAAATAAATCACATCAATCAATAGGAATGCGAAATTGTTTATATCATTTTTTGTAATGGGACTGGTTCAGTGTCACGGTTGTATTTTGGGGACGGTATATTCTTCAATCCTGAAGCATACAGTATTCTTTTAATGAGAGGTATCGGTGGTGGTTGTTTACATACTTTGTCAAAAAAAGAAGTGGCCAAAATTTACGCCGTACTTCCGCCTACGTCTAACTATGTTCACACCGAGATGTTCAGTAGTCTGTAAATATAAGGGGAATCGAACATAAAAATAAATTAACTAGAAGGAAACCATCAGACTGAAATAATTTAGATAGTAAGTATGAATGATGAAATCTATACCATGCCAATAAGGACGATTGGTGTTAAAAATATCTTT
Source organism: Druceiella hillmani (assembly GCA_039881145.1). NCBI lineage: Eukaryota > Metazoa > Arthropoda > Insecta > Lepidoptera > Hepialidae > Druceiella > Druceiella hillmani. The sequence goes on from JAYKKI010000015.1 coordinate 2,937,427, forward strand.
TCTCGTAAAATATATTGTGAAGAACAATTTTTCTTTTTTCTTATATTGTAATCGCTAGATTTTAATGGTCTGCTGACTAAATCTTATAACCCTGTTGGGTGGAAGCGTTTTATGGTAAACACAGTACACTATTAGGGGACCTTCAAGGGTTCCTTTTATTTCACGAGAGAAGAAGTTATGGGACCCTGCAAGACTCCTGATAGTAGTGTGTTGACTAAAGAGCAAAAAAATGCCCGATTGTGAACACAAAATTCCCAGGAAAATTGTTATTCCCGCACTCAGAAATTGTTGATTGATTGCTTAGAATGAGGTAGGAAAATCTATGAAGGTATGTTTTCCTATAAACAAACTACAGAAATATTTTGGGAACCGTTGCAAGTATACAGACCTTGGAAAAGTCATTTCAGGTGCCACATTGGAATTTATATGATGTGTGAGAATATTGATGACATAGACTTAATTCTTACATAGTAACGATATTGATAACGGAATTACTTTCGAAATAGAATGTGTTTATACTGAAGTCATCTCTTTCGAAGTGTATGACTCTCAGTGCCATAGTCAGAGGTATGTTTTGCTAATAAACTTCACATACATGTTTAAAATATTTATATAATTTTGTTAATAATGGATCTTCCAGGAACCTTTAATAATTGCACATAGTATGCACTTGCTAAATTGTTTACTGCTTCATCTTGACGCATCTAATATTATAGATAATGACAACTTAGTTGCATAAGTCGTACATTTAAAAAAAGTACGAGTAAAACTGGCAAGGACGAGTAGAACTGGTACTACGAGGGTTTCGTACATATTTAGATACTTTTAAGTGTACGACATTTAAGTGTACATAGATTTCTATTACGCTATTTACAAATATTAGTTTTTCACGACGTGTATATATTGCCTACTACATCTTTCACAAGCGTAAAAATATGGGGCATATTTCAAAAATTATAAAATCAAGGATAATCGTTAATTTTCCTGTGGTTTTCCATAACAAGGTCTTTTGAATGACATCCCTCATGACATATCTATTTTAAAAAATGTCGAGTACTTTCTTTTCGTCCTTTTAATGCTGAAATTAATATTTTAATGAAGTTAGTTGTGTAAGATTTGTGGGTTAATAAGAGGTATCACTACGCCAAATTTAAAGTTTCTGCGAAGCATGGGTTCTGAGAAATTCGGTAGAGACGGGAGTGATCTTAGAAGGGTTTCATTTTTCAGTGTGAGGTACATAACCTTAAAAAGAAAGTGTATTATTGCTACTGACGAAAACGAAATAATTTATTTTTTGCCATCATGAGCGGATCTTGATTCTAGCAAAATATCACGATCATCATGGTATAATATATTTCAATAATACTGTACAAAGTTTACTTTATCAATAGTAGGTTTGAACCGAGCTTATAGAACAGAATAACACTAAATGAATACTAAACTAATAAACATTGTTGACAAAAAATAATAAAAAAAAAATCATAAATATTTAATAAATAGCAATGATCAAAGTTGTTTTCACTCGCAATGCCACTGCATGAATACGACGGTAATTATAAAATAAAATGTTTGAAGCGCGGAATAGAGCGACGTCGACTCAAGGCGAGGTCTAACTCTCGACTGACTTGCACTTGTGAAAAATGAAGTTCTTACTAGCGACTATGGAGAATACGAAATGAACTTGTTTATTTAGCTTACTTATTTGTATTTTTTGTATCCAATATATCCATAAACTCATGTAATTTTGTAGCCTGACTATATGTGTAATATAAAATAACATGTTCGAAGCGCGAAATAGAGCGACGTGGATTCAAATCGACGTGGACTCAAGGCGAGGTCTAACTGTCGACTGACTTGCACTTGTGAAAAATGACGTTCTTAATAGCTACTATGGAGAATGCGAAATGAACTCGTTTATTTAGCTTACTCATTTGTATTTTTTGTATTCAATATCGTGTAATTTTGTAGTTGACTATATGTGCAATATATCAGTATAATTTTTTGATTGCATATCATACAATTTCAATATATATTCGGTGATCAAATATTCGCCTTAACAATGATTTTTCCTCTCTTTCATAAATTTTTGTAGTTAATTTCATTATTGAAACTTAAAATTAAAATTAAAATTTGAAAGGGACAAGGCTAATATAAAAATATAAATTGATAAATTATCTTTCCGGTAGTATCTTTAGTTACCAGTATGAATATAAATTGACGACGATTAGGCCAATTGTTGTTGTAAGGAAAACAATTGATTTTTTTAATTAGCAGTGATGATGGGCTCTTGACAGATTACTACTTAATGACAGCAACATCTGTTTTGTCGTGAATACGTGTTTAAATTTGCTACCATACGGGGGCAATCCAAAAAACCTAATGATAGCAAAATCGGGAGATAGAGTTTGGCGTTGCAGTTTCAAATCTTAAATTACACCACTGCATCGCTAAAGGATCAAAGAATTCATTACGATAAGCGAGAACAGTGACGCATCGGTCGCGGTGGAGGGGTAAGCGCCGCCATTTTGAGGTTATTTTGCTGCATATCGAGATTTGCAATTAGTACAACTTTTGATTCGGAAAAGCTACGATGTTCGTTTAAGTTTTAATCGTCAGCTGTCATCAAAATCAATCGATTGTATATAAAACATTAGTTTAAAGTAGTGACAGTGAATATAATAAGGTGTTAGAATAAACAAATATTTTCAAAAATATATAATGTCGGCCTATACGCGTCGAAAAGCCAAAACCAAATACAGAGATCGTATACGGCCGGAAAGGACTTCTCAAGAACAATCGAATGGTAATAATAAAACACCATATGACCGAGTCAAGCAGTGTCGGGAAAGTAAAAGAATGAATGCGGCCTAGCGGATCAACGACGGTGCCAGTACATCATCCATGACACAGCCACACCCCATGTTTTTGTAAGAAACCGTAGTAAGTGGATAATTTTATAATTCACCACTAGATAACGGTATTTATTTTATTTTTAAGAAACTTATTGTTAATTATAATAATACATTTAGGTATGTTTACATTAATATGTTATATTATAATATGTATATGTTATAATTAACTACAATATCACCACTTTCTATCAGGCTCTAAGGCAGGGTGTCTCCCTTGTTGCAACCGAAAGGGAAAAAGACTGAAAACCTCCATATGGGTAATATATTGTAGCACAACTTTTCTCACGCGAAAAGTGGGCAAAGTTTCTAGTTATTAATATAACTATAGAAAGGTATTTTATTTTTTACATTTTCCATCAGCGAAAAAGCATAAATAGATTATTTCCTCCGGCGACATTTTCGCCTAAACTAGAATATATCCCCATTCCGCTGAGCTAAAACTCTACTGTTAATTAAGCTATAGATCAATTTAATTTAATTTTAGCATCTCCCTGTTCCCTAATGGCAGTTTATGTCGCCGGAGAGCGTTTTTAAATTGTATCATTTTATAGAGACGCTCATTAGTGCCAGCGCGGCAATCTTGAGAGAATAAATTCAAGTTAATTTCGCTGGCAACTAAAGGGAGGCGACCTGCCCGTTGGGCCTGACGCAGTCGGTGGTCCGTGTCTCTCGATTAAATTGTATGAATTAAATGGTTGGATGTATAATGATAATAATTACGGTAGGTCTCGTGTCACAGGAAGGTCGAGTAATATGGGTCGTTAAAGTGTTGTTGGTTTATTAGCAGAGGCAAAATTTCCTTCTATATTTATAAAAATTAGTATAGGTGGTGTGTTTATAGAAAAGCACAGATTTTCTTTGCGGTCATAAATGTTTAAGTTGCAAAGGAATTTAATTTGATATTATCTTATAGAACATCTTATATCGACAGTGATGTTTGTGGGTACTGATCAACTTTCTACTCAAAACCAGATTCCATTATACAGTTAGTGTAAGAGACTTTAACGATAATGAAGTTGTTCGATGATGTTAAATGATTTCCTTTAGTGTAGTACAATTAGGAGGAGTATAAGATAGGCGAAATCTGCTCTACGTTTGATATAATAAAACTAGTAAGATATTAAGGGTTCTTCCTGTAACTAGGCCTGGTTTGGTTTAAAATGGCTATCAATAAGAACGGTTAGTCTAGATGTATGATTTGAATAACAGGAAATTTTCGATCGGCTGTTAATTTTCACAAGACTGAGCGAACAATCTTAACAGTTTTGACACTTTATTTTTATTTGTCTGTCTAAATAGACTTCACATAAGTGCAAATTGCTTTTTCACCGCCATACTATTTGGTATTAAGTTAGTCCAAGTAGCATTTAGTTGGATATACCTTTATTTTGTATTGTTAACTATTAAACTTTACGTTATATTAGACAAACAGAATCTGTGAGTGGAGAGTGATAAAGATGATAGGTTTAGAAAATGCCGGTTAGGTTACGTCTCGCGTCATTTGTCTCGGACAGTTGCTTGGCACAGTGTTTGCGCGAGATGATATCGTGCAAATAGTGCTATAAAGAAAAGGTACAATGACAGTTGTCGCTTCCAGAAGTGCGGCTGTTTCGTCGCTTCTACCACTTGTGCGAGTTTAGGGTTGAATTGAGTGTTTGTGCTCTTTTGCTGAGTGTTGGGATGCGGCTCGAATTTTTGAGAGTAGGTGTCCTGGTGAGACAAGTAAAATATTTGTGTATTTTGTTTTTTTTTGAGTAAATACTATTATTTATGTTAGTTACCTATATATTAAGTTAGTATTATCTATATATGTCAGTATTTTCTAAGTGAATTGGAAGCGGATCAAACCTTGAGGATACAGAAGTTGTGGTACATATGAGTAACCATTAAAAAAGTCTATCATCTTAAAACTTCATACTGCAAATAGCAATCCGGCTATTACTACAGGCTTTATATGCTTTTTTTTAATGAATCAATGGATTTATAATCTACATTATCTTCTTATTCATTCTTATAGACATATATATGGTCGAGCCATTTATCACTTTCACCTCCGCACGTGTGACCAAGTTTATTTTGTCTGGCGCTGATAGGTTTTGCGTAGACACTTTATCGCCTGTGGTAGGCGTTTTTCAAGAGACCATAAAACATCTTAGTAACGCATAAAAACTCAATAGTTTTCAGTCCTGCCCCTCGTCTTTATGACCCCTCTCTATTTTTATCCCCCGCCCCCTATTATTTCCATAAATCTCCAGTAAATATGTAGTAAATGAAAGATCTTTTTTTATTATGTGATGTCATCGGAATTTGTCCGACAATTTCCATTTGATACGAATCAAGTGTCAAAGGAAGGCATTTCTTAAAATGTGACTTAAATGTAATACTTTTGGGTTATTTTACGTTCATTTCTTTTAATTAATGCGCGTAGTAAGTACTCGTAAATTTTATAGATGTATTTATATCGCCTTGACGTGTCGTGTTACCCGTATCAAGGTTGGGGAGATCCAATTTTTCGAGATTTCCGCGTGTTGCTGATTCGTGTGATAAATTAATACTTTGCTTGATATTGTCGATGTATACATAAATATTTAATAGTTATGTCGAATGGTAATCGATACGACATTTTCAGGTGATCTTACAAAGTGGCAAGTGTCAAACAGTGTTTATGGAATACTTTCTAAAATGTCCCTTGGTGTCACTTTTTATCTAAAAATTAGTGAAACGCATTTTTTGTCTATGCTGTATTATAGATCATAATTATAGAGGTATTAAATCAACTTGCAATTTTTACATTTTCATACTTAGTTTTCTGAATTTATTTCGATGTTGGGATATCGATATCGTGATCTCGGGGGGTTTAAAAATATTTTTTCAGTCTAAAGACAGCGTTAACAAGAATTTTTTCTTATTTAAGCGTTTTTCGTAATTTAATTTTAATTATTATTATAAAATGTATTCCGAACGCTTTTAAAGAATTTCAATTAAAATTTATAGATCATTTCCAATTTTAGACAAAGGAACTTATGACCGACTTCATACCAATTTTAGACGGTCATGTCACATTGAATTTGAGAATTGGTCAACATTTTTTTTAAATTCGACGCCATTTTAAATTTGGGGATTAGAGATAAAAGTAACATTTGTTTCTATTTAACGCTTTACTTGTTCACATACTATATAATAACATTTTCATTGGTCATATTTTTGTCAGTATTATTAGTCATGATACTTTCATTGGTCATATTTTGCAATAATTTCTGTGCTCAATTTGTTTTTTTTTTTTTTAAATTAAGGTCTTATGTTATGTTTAGTCCACAATTTAATGAAAATTGTTCTTTTTTTCAAAATTTCTAACGGACTTTTTTAAGGTCACCTTTGCTCAAAGGAATATGTATCTTTTAAAGACGTTGAGACATTTCAGTTTAATATCTTATCATAATGTTATATTTAGACCATAATTTAATTACATTTTTTTTTTAAATGTCAAACTGATGTTTTTAAAGTCAATTTTTGCTCAAATATATTTAATTATATTTTAAAAAATTGAGTTATTTCGGTCACTTGCAATAGTAATATATTTGAAATTTTAACTGAAGTCGAACGATTTGGGTCTTTGACGCTTGTGACGTACATGCAGATAGACAGGGATGTGTTGATCCATTAATTGTTCTTTTTCCTATTTCTGCACAAAAACTAATAACATATTCTCAGAAGGGAGTATAAATTAGGTACTGTATAGATATTGGATCTGTAGGCTGTGTCGCCACGCACGTCTGTCCGTCTTTCAGCGCTTACCATCGGGGCCGGCTTGGCCTTCTGACAGGCTGTCATGCGACGTTTGCGAATGTGCTTGGCGCGTTTATGCTGCGTCATTAAAGTTTAACGGCGCAACGTAGTTTATGCATTAGGCGCTTTACGAGCGGATTATCTTATCCGATTATATTGAAGTTGATGCGCGGGGCTATGCTAGATGGGGGATCGTATATTTATGTGTCTTTAAATTCATACCGTCCAAGGAGATCACCTCGATCGTATGATCTCGGGAATATTGCGAAAGTAATGTAAGCAAGCTATTGATGCGAGCCTTTCTATCTATGTATGATCAGCGTATACGCTGCAGTGTTACTACTTTCTTAAGTTATCGGGTACATTGAAATGCGAACTCAATTCATATCTAGTTGTTCCGTTTAGAATTGAATAAATCAACCGTATCTTATTTTTCTGTGCTACAATTTACGATATCCAATTTACTTTAATTTTAAATTTTCGTTTATTTTGTATCATAAATTTATTTGTTATTGAAAAGTTTAGGAAAAAAGGCGAATTGAATATTTGAAAAAAAAATCTCAAAAATAAGAAAAGAGTTTTAAAAATATTTCTTCCCTACTTTATTCCGAAATAGCTGAACCTGAAATTATAAAGAGGGTCTTTGGAAGCATATGCAAAAGTTGTAGGAAAATTATAAGCATGCTTCCATATGTGACAATTTTTGAGATTTGACATATATAACATGTGGCTGTGACCGTCCAACATCGAAATGTAAATACAGGCAGTATTAGTTGCCATAAATATTTTAAAAGCGTGAGATAAACAATGACGTCAAGAACGAAAAAAAAATTTGCAAATTAAATAAGGATTTAATATACACACCATTTGCAATGTTTATGTTACGCGACAACGGCGACGACGCGCGGTTGTTGTTTGTGTCGGCACTAGTAAAACAGCGCGTTTGAAATTAAATACATGTGTTTGAAATTACAAACCACTTAAAACTATTCCTGTGACTAGACTACTCAATTTTGTTAATTGATTTTTGGTGTACCCTAGAGGAACACCATATGGTATGTGAGGATTCATTTAATGTTGAACGGTCAAATCCACATTGTATGTACATATATATAAATATAAATATAAATATATATATATATATATATATATATATATATATATATATATATATATATATATATATATATATATATATAAAATTATAAATAGAGATAAAGAATGAATACATTTCCTCTACCTAATTATATTATTATATTATATAGGTAATTTTAAATATGTGTTAAGAAACCATATCAGTGATAACTTGTGATTTGTAAAGTAAGTTCTCTTCGAACGAGGTACGGAAACCTCAATACGCAAGCCAGACTCTCATTTGGCCGGTTTTTTTTATATTGAGCGGCAAGTTTCCGTAATTACACAATTTCTGTAATTATCAAGTGAATTTTTCTTTGTGTAAACGCACCTGTATTGAAAATTCAGAATTGTTGTTAAGACGTTATTGCTTCTGACGCTATTTTTATTGCGCTCTCTCTCTCTCTCTTTCTCTCTCTCTCTCTTTCTCTCTCTTTCTCTCTCTCTCTCTCTCAGTTACTTATTTCAGATACTTATTTACACCTAGTGTGATTGAGAAGGAAATATCTATAGGGCCGTTACTTAATACTAATCAAACTTAAATATATATTTATTTGAAATATTGCAGGGTTTAAATGAAAAAACAAAAAAAAACAGTCAAGTACGAAAAAGTCAAGTGTATAAACATTTAATTGTACATAATATTACTATTAAACTATTAACAACAATTTTATGTTTAAGAACGAAAATATATTGCCTACTTATACCTTTCACAAAAAATATTTTTATGTGGCATAACTACAAATTAACCATTTTTTCTTTCTTTACTTATGTTGTGAGACCTCGCATTTTACCAAATTTCAAAATTCTAGGTCGACGGGAAGTACACTATATGTTTTAATTTATTTGCGGGTGTCAAACTTGCAGTATAAATGGCCTTATTTTTTATTGCGTCGAAAAATTCAAGCTTCTCACTTAATTTTTTTACAGCTCCATGGGGCTGTTGACCTAAGTATTTGACATTAATTTGACAGACGGGCAACGAATTGATCCTATAAGAGTCCCTTTTTTATTTTTGAGTTACTTAACCCTAAAAAGTACTGAAACTGCATATTTTTCTTATAATGAATTTTGAAATATGGGCTCTGGAATTAAAAGTTTGACGTCGAGAAAACTGGGTTTTAAAACGCTGAAATATTGTCATTATTTTCGAGACGTTTCTTGTGTCCATTCATCGACTGCGGATAACAGCACAACAATAAAATTGAAATAGCTTTTTTATTACGTAGCAAACGAACACTATATCGTAGTGTAGGGAATTATATATCGATGAAAATTATTGTTATAAGTCGGATATTTGACAGGAAAGATCGTTTATTTAAATATAATATTCAAAATAACATAATAAGTAAGTCAAGTAAGATATTGTAGTTAATTATGTCCATACCAATATGTCGATTACATCGTAATTAAAGTTTGGAGTGATATATAAATTATTTAAAGTTTGGTATAGATTTGTGATACATTTAAGTTTTTAAGAATGGTAACGATGCGTTGCAGTGTGGTATTTGCAACAGGTATAAGAAAAATATCCATTGCTTTTGAATTAAGGTTGATAATTAACTATATTTAATTGTGATAAATTTGGTAAATAAAATTTTTCTTCGAAATTAAAAGTAATATCGTGTTTTCAAATCCGCGGCTAAATGCTGAAACACAAATTGTCCACCAATCAGAAGGCGTGACGTCAAAATTTCACAGTACATTTTAAAGCATGCTCATATAGGGCAAACTTCAAGTAATTGTGTGAGCAATATATCGCGATCCCATGAATTTAATACCGTAAACAATATTTATCTATTTCGCTACAGAATGACGAAATGTGCGAAAGATATAAAACCATCACATGACTGCAATAGAAGTCAATTGTTTTCAGTATAAAACACGTTTCTCAGGGAAAATATTGCAATAACGAGATGTACGAGTATTTGGAATAATTTTAAACATTTTTTTTAAATTGTGAAATGACGTTGTTTCAAGTTCAAGCTCCAATTTTGAAGTGAAGAGTGAAAATCAACTAGTTACCGAGCTGCCACTGTGCACGCGCAATGATTCACCCCCTCTCTCGTCGCACCTGCGCCCGTCCGTCCTGTATTTCTCAGTAACGCGAACACAATGACCAAATTTCTTCGGAAAATATGACCAAATTTCTGATTTCAGATATCGTCTCAATTCTTGAATCGATCATAAATTAGATGTTGTCTCCATTTATTTTTCTATTTTACAGTATCCTTAATAATAATACAATTTCCTCCCCTCCTTAAAGAATTTATTTACCAGTTTTGACAGGCGTCTCGATTTTCCAGTATTTTCTGGTATTTAAGTATTTTTCGAACTGCTCTGTGTATGGACGCTGAGATTCCCGCTTTTGATTGATGATGCATAAACTTATAAAAGTATACATGCTTTTGATATGTACGTCTGTTTGTATTGATTGCATCACTTCGTCTTATTTACTGCGAATCAGAAAATACTGTCTAAATATGTAATGTCCCTCTTTATTCATATTCAAATCTAGGAAATTACGATTTATGCTCCTAGATTTTTCTCGCGACTCTGCTCGCGTAGAAGTTTTGATGTTCATAATTTCCACAGCTATCTATTAAACTTCAACAACTCTCTTATGAAATGGCTTCCCCCGCTCTCCAGTGGCTCCGCCGTCGACGTGCCAAAAATGGCGCTTTGTACCTATCCGCTTTTAATGACGCGTCTTACAAATATTAACATAATTCTGTTGCCTAACCATCTATAGCAAAATTTTTCTTATTGGAAAGAAAACCATTCTGGATAAATTTCGATGACAGTAAAAACTGTACGAAAATTAACTTACTGGAACTCTATGTATAAGCGAACAGAAAGACGTTGCGTTATATATATATATATATGTATATATGTATAAATGTATAAATGTATATATATATATATATATATATATATATACATATATATATATATATATATATATATATATATATATATATATACACACATATATATATATATTCCCTTTCAAACAATTTACTTCTTCTGAACAACCGTTCTTTGTGCCAAGTAACAAACCAAACTTGATACCGACGTTAGGAATTCATCGTCGAAACACTGCTTTCAAAGTCGTGAATAAATGGTTACTGATCTTTTTCTTTATCTCTTTTTATGTCTTGTCCTCTTTAAATTTCCCCAATTTATCGCCCGACAGCGAGGTTGGATTATTTTTTTTCTTTGGTTTCCATAATTTATTAGTATCCTCCATTTACTTTAATTTCACTGACTTTTAAAGTGTACTTTGTTATAGCGATAACTTATCTTTTGTATTTATTGAAGAAAAAAGGCGTAAATGAAAACCCGCCTCATGAATCAGAAAAAATTAAATCTGTGTATTTGACTATCTGACGTCTGTCAATACCTCATTAATTGTAATCAATTTAATGTTTAACTTCTACCTGTATCGCTCTTGTAAATTGTACTTGATAAACTAACAACGAAAGAGCTAAAAAAATTGTTAGAGTGCATAAAAGGCAAAGTGTAATAATTTATTATTATTGCTTGATCTGAACGTACTAAATTTGAAGTGAAGTAATTTTTATCCATAACTTTTTAATAGGTCATCGTTGAGGAAAATAAGTATAGAAATGTGGTTTTGCTGACGTAATAGCGTCAATTTAGTACTTGAATTTTATACACAGGGTCATTTGTTTCTAACCTGTGAAAAGGGTCGCGTTTGAATCTGCTCCACTCAATTTTTATTTTTATTCGGTCTGCAACTTTAAAATGTAAGCAAAAACATTTCGCTTGTCGTAAATAATTTGGGACCATTTGAGGGCGAAACATGCGGTCAGAGTTAGGTATCGTTATCGTCGCGTTGCAGTAAAATATGTATAACGGCGAGACGTCACGATATTAACGTTCATTTTCATGTTCACCGAGAGGAGTGTGGGCGCGAGTACGGTTGTAAATAATCGTTGTCTCTGTTGATTTAATACTGTGGTTTGTTCGTGGATATCTGTAAACACAATCGCTGCTATCTTATCGTCATCGACCTCACCCCAGATTCAAGATAAACGGGGCCGTATGAGCGGCTCGTTTGTATGTGAGACCGTGGATATGAGATTAATAGGAAACAGAAAATAATTTAAATAATGAAAATGCTTTACTGCTTTACATAGAGTGCATTACGTTTAAATGTTAGCGATTAAAAAGTATGAAAGAAAATAAAAACGGGCAAGTGCGAGAATGGCTTGTGCATCAAAGGTCTCGTATCTCTTTTGAAGTGAATTTATTTTCTTTATCGTAAGCCATCATTAATATGGACTTTTAACGCAATAAATATGTAATAATGCTTTATGGATGACGGACAACGAAGTAATTTTCTTTTTGTTCCGTTTTGGTAATTTTGCCATGAACCACCAAAAAGGAGCCAAGTGCGTATTGGAGCAAGTAGGATTCGGCACTTGTCTTGTGTCTCTTCAATTTTTTGGTGCAAATAAAAAAAAATTTAAATAATTTCATTTGAAAATTATAAGCGAAAGCTAGTTTAAAATTTTTACACACTGTTAAAACACTTTGGGATAGTTGTATGGCACCTCGACGCATAATATTTCACAAACAGGGTTTAAAAATAAAAGATAGTAAATAAAATCTCGATTTTATTTTAAAACATTCAACGGACACCACCATTTCTCCACAGGAAATATATAAAACACTAAAAAACTACAAGTGTGACAACTAGGGAAGGATGTACACAGTAACGAATATGTCTAAAACAATCCCTTTTTTTCCATTTGGCGACGAAAACCTAAAAACAGAAAGACAGACAAAAAGTTGCATAAAAATTCAGTTGGGACAAAAGTAACCTATATTTTAATATTAACTTCAAGTGTCACCCCATTAAAAGCCTCATTAAAATCGATGGAATGATTTTCTTGCTGCTCTAATAACATTAAGATAACGCAGTAATACTAACAGACAACCAAACATAAATGCCAAAACAAGTTGATTTGCTTCTCAACGATCCCAGGCAAGTCTGACATAAAATTTAACAAAAGACCTGCAATGTTCAAACTCACCATTCGAATCGATTTTATAAATTGTTTTTAAATTGCAACGTTTCTTGAATACAAAATAAGACGATTATCATTAACAATTTTTTTTGTATTATATTTCGGTTTCTTGATCCATTATTGCAATGTTACTAAACGGGTTAAGCGTCCTAGAGTATAACTTTTTACAGGCAGGACTTTTTTTTTATTAGTCGTAATTTTTTTTTATGTTTTATATTTAACTCCCTTTAACATTTATTATTTAAATTTATTGCAAATTAGAAATTTTGAAGCTGAATCACAGAAGCCTACTTACTGGCGTTTTAGCTGTTAACAAAATTTGTTTAAAAATAGCAATATTGGTGGTCCACCAGATCGTTGTTTTTCATTAAAGACTTTTAAAAAACAGTTTTGTGCTTTAGGCACTTAGGGAGCCTTGAAGTATTATTTTAAAAACTATTTCTAGTTTTGGACCGAGAAGCTACATATTATATGTGAATTTCTAAGTCTTGTGTCCTTTAGCAGTTAGAAGCATGTGACTGAGCGAATATATATTTATATAAAATAACATACGTTATGTAAATATAGATATACAGTAGATTGGCCTTAAAAAGTTACATATATTTTCTATGAATTTCTGAAAGATAAAATGTAAGGATGATCAAGATATCTTTAGAGAATCACGCGGACCTGACGTTCTGCGTCAGGCACTAATTGAATACGCCTAGCTCGGTTCACGAATTTATGGAGTGCAGATCTTTAGCGCTGCACGTGAAATCACAACGCTTGCAGTGTCAACTGCTATCCTTATCTGATATAATTTGTATATTTATCAAGCAGATTTAAAGTGATATTGTACGAAATTCTTATATTTGTCATAAGTGTTTCTTTTCATTTTGCCTCAATCAATTTCATAATTTTCCATTCACGACTTTCAAATAAAATTCTCGTGTTAGGCATTCACTGCCTTGAAGTTTATATACTTTGAATATATTTGGCGTTAATTTTGTAGAAATTCATTATTCACAATTAAATGAAACTACGTGATGTAGTATTATTTCTACTTTTTTAAATTTTTTTACCACGACCTAGGTTTCGTTGTATTACAACATCTTGAGGTGGGCTATTAGCAAAGACCCACCTGAATATGTTGTAATACAACGAAACCTAGGTCGTGGTAAAGAACTTAAAGAAAGTAGAAATAATACTACATCACGTAGTTTCATTTAATTGTGTTTATATACTTATGTAATCAGTATGATTTTTTTGAATACGTTTTTTTCAATAGAACATTCGTATGTGCATACTTATTTGATTTTATAGAATACTAGCCTTACGTTGAGACTTCGCTCCTATGGGTTTCAGAAATACAAGAAAAAAAACTAAAATCCGACTACAGAAAAAAAATTGAAAAGCACGAAATAAATACATACATTGTCTGTGAAATTCATAACGTTATACCTAGGACCCTCTTTGGATCATGACGAATCTAAGAACATCTCATTTGTTGAAATCATTTTAGTAGTTTAGTCTCTACGAGGGAACATATATACATACATAGCCTGTGAAATTCATAACGTTATATATACTCTCTGGATTTGGATACTCCCTAGATCAAGACGAATCTAAGGACACCTCATTTGTTGAAATCGCTTTAGTAGTTTAGTGTGTACAGGGGGACAAACTAACTCACATACATACATACGTAGCCTGTGAAATTCATAACGTTGTGTACCCTAGGACACTCTGGATCAAGACGAATCTAAGGACATCTCCTTTGTTAAAATCACTTTAGTAGTTTAATCTGTACGAGGGAACACACTTACTCACGTACATACATGCATATACATAGCCTGTGAATTCATAACGTTTATATACTCTAGGACTAGGACCTCTTGTTTTATTTATATATACATAGCCTGTGTATTCATAACGTTTATATACCCTAGGACTAGGACCTCTTGTTTTATTAGCAATAATATTTTTATTGAAAAGGGTAGTTTCGTAAATTTATTGCAATATTAATTTTAATAAAAAAGGGTATGACAGTACTTCGTATTCGTACTATGCATTGAAAGTGTAGTTTTTTAAGGTTCATTTCTGCGTGTCTAAGTGCGACTTATTTATTAGCAGGTCAACAGATGACGCTAGGGTAGCTTTAAGAGGAAAATAACATTGGGAGTCACATGGCTGTTATAGTTCGAGCGTGACTGTCCATCTTCCTACACTTCAAATTATTCAACTTGGATGCCAGTTCTAAATCTGTATATATATATTTATATATATATATACACATATATATACATATATATATATATATACATATGTACATATATATATATATATATATATATATATATATATATATATATATATATATATATATAATGTAAATGGTTTCTCGGAAACGGATCTAACGATATGGTATATTTATTGCGTGGGTATAACTCCGAAGATGAGCCATGTCAGTTAATTATTTTGAAAATGGCAGCCATTTAAAATTTGTATTACTTAATAACTTTTAAATGGAAAAACATAAGAGAACGGGTGGGGAAAGAGAAGGAGGGAAAGGGAAGGGGGAGGGCGAGGGGTAGGGGTAGGGATAGGGGGTAGGGGTAGGGGGAGGGGTGGATTATGGACAGGGTAAGAAGCAGGGGAAGGGGAAAGGAAAAGAATAATGCCATGAAACAAGCAATTTCACTTTTCTATGGGAAACTCGAAATACACCGAGCATTACTCCGTCACCTGGTACTATATATATATATATATATATATATATTACCAAAAAAATGTATCCATTTCGAAGCAGTAAGTAAACATGTTTCTTTATGAGGCCGGATCAGCTCACATTGCGTTAAGTTTTTATAGTGAGGTATGTTTGGTTAATAGTAGCGTCAGTCTTGCCTAAACACTACATCTTTATTATTGAAAACAATTTATTGTATCAGATGTATCTGTTTATCGAATCAGCTTCCTCTAAAGCGCAGTGTAAACCTACAGCTGGTTTGCTAGTGCGTTACATAGTTTCGTTGCGCTAATGTAAACTGTTGAAATTGTTTCACGGTGTGTCTAATGTCTGTTTGCATGCGTCGGGTGTTTTAGTGTAGTAGATACAGTAGAGTAACCTAAATTCAACAGAATTGGGTATTTGACTATTTTTTTTTATTTCAGTAATCATAATTTCAAGGTACATGAGTAGGTAGGCTGATGAAAAGCGAAATTTTTTTTAATAATCATAAAAATTGACCGAGTTATAAAAGTTTAAATTTAACCTTTAGAGATGGACGGCAATACTGTGTTGTGAGGTCACTTTTAATATTGCACATTATATTCTACGAGAGGAAAAGAGACAGGGATATACCCAACTCTATCCGTATCTTCAAATTTAGAAGCCTACAACTGGCTTATTTTTCAATCAATTTTTGATTTTTTTTCAAGACTGGTTTTTAATTAACTTACATTTCACAATATTGTATGAAAAATATCAAAATTTAGAATGAGTCAACTACCGTTTTACTTGATCAAAATGCGTTCTTCGAACCTTCGAGTTATATATTGCTAGTCTACTCTATTAAAATGCTCAGTATATAAAAATAGGTCTTTAAGGTAATTGTGTAGTTCTTTTAGTGAAATAGATGGTTCATGTACCATTTTTAATTTTTAAACACGTTTGTGGACATTGAATTGAAAAGTGATGTGCCCCACCGTTTGTTTCAAACTTTCACCCATGAAGAAATAAACTGAATATTGAATATATTTGGCGTTAATTTTGTAGAAATTCATTACTCACAATTAAATGAAACTACGTGATGTAGTATTATTTTTACTTTCTTTAAGTTCTGTACCACGATATAGGTTTCGTTGTATTACAACATCTTCAGGTGGGCTATAATGTTTGCTAATAGGTCGTGGTAAAGAACTTAAAGAAAGTAGAAATAATTCTACATCACGTAGTTTCATTTAATTGTAAATAAACTGAAAATTATAAAATAACGTTTCGAGTAATACATGGCCAATTTACTCTATTAAAATACTTAGTGCATGAAAGTATACCTGGAAGATCTGTTATAGTATGATTGGACAATTCTTTTGAATTAAATCGAAATTTCATTTACCATTTTCAATTTTTAAGTCCGGTTTGCGGAGGTTAAAGTAAGGGGTAATATGACTCTACTCTCTCTTTTCCCGTCTAATTTTTCAGTCATAAAAATAAACTGAAATTAATAAAATGACGTTTCGAGTAATACTTTGTTAATCTACTCTACTAGAATACTCAGTACGTGAAAACAGGTTTTTTGGGCCTATTATAGTATCATTGGATATTTCTTTTAAATTAAATTGAAGTTTCATGTACCATTTTTTAATTTTTAAACCCTGTTTGCGGAGATCAAAGTGTTGAGCATTATCTCTTCATTATCTCATTTTTTTGTCTAATTTTTGAACCATAAATAAATAAACTGAAATTAATGAAATGACATTTCGAGTAATGCTTTGCTAATTTACTCTACTAAAATACTCGATGCATCAAAACAGTCTTTTATGGCCTAGTAGAGTATTATGTGATAATTATTTTAAGTTAAACTGAAGTTTCTTTACTTTTTTATTTTTTAAATCCCTTTTTACGGAGATTTAAGTGTAGAAGAGCATTGTGCCTTCACGCTCTCATTTTTCCGTCTAATTTTTTAACCATTAAAAATAAACTGAAATTGAAATAATGCCTTTCGAGTAATAAATTGCTACTCTACTAAAATACTCAGGGCATGAAAACAGGCTGCTTTGAGGCCTAACAGAGTATCATTGGATAGTTCTTTTATATTAAATTTAAATTTTTAAATCTCGTTTGAGGAGGTTGATCTGGGGAACAATTGCCTCTTTCTTCACTCTAACTTCTCAACAGCGGGATTGAACCAAAATTAGGCACCTTGATAGTATGTGTATAAATTCTGCGAATTTCATTGTATAATATAATCAGACATACATATATTTTATATAGTACCATCCCGCCTGCAGCGCGGTTAATGCGTATAGAGAAAACTCGATTGGTTTTGCGCAGAGTCAGTGTCCGTAATATAACATAACGTGCGAAAAGTTATAAACATATATATGGTTTCGTTAAGTTTGTTTATGTACGTTAGAAACTAATTGTAGGTAATAATAATGTTTAAAATAAACACAAGTCACACAGTTTAAAAACCAAGTATTTTGAACCCTGTTTCACAATAGTGCAATGGGAATTTACCAAGAACAATTACTGAATACAGGCCAAGTATTGTTTTGGGATTAGAAATAAAACAATCGCTGCGGTTGCCATTCGAGTCGCTCTTTATTTGTCGTTTTGTCGAACTGATTTAGTAATAAGCGATGCAATGACCGAACGGACGGTTGGTGTTTAGAATTAGGCAAACAGGCACATCGGTGTCGGCGGATTTGGTTCATCGGACTAGGAACATTGGAATCTCAATAGTACATTGTGGGAACAGGCATAAGGAACAGGAAACAATATGCATAACGCAACACACAATCATTTCTATAAATTGAGTATAATATAATGTAATTAAATTAAGATTATTTGACTTATTAATAAAATTAAAGCGTTCTGTAATCGTGTTTATCTCTAAAGTGGGACATTAGCGAATTAAAAAATTATTATTTAGCGAATAAGTCTATTTAAATAAAATAATAGTAGTTATAAATCTAACATTTTGGACGGGACGGTGTATTATTAGGGGTTGCCAGAATCTTATAGAGGTCAGTAAACTCAGTTCCAGTATGTTGATAAAATCAAGTATACCCTAATTTAATTTTTGTGCCCCAAGAGTGTGCAGGTTTATAATTAAAAGGTTATAGTAGTCGGTCAGATAATGTGCGTTGTCGGATAAAGCTGCGTGATAGTTCATTAAAAAAAAACAAGTGTGAATGTTTCACGAAGACAATTTAGAGTGCTCTTTCTTCATAAATTCCGTTAAAGGCCAAAAGGGACCAAAGCAACACCCAAAATATGCACAACGATGGGTGGAAACGTACTCTTCTGTGGAATAGCCAAGCATTTATTACAAAAGATTCAATGAAGATAATTATGATCTCTCTGGTAATCCTCATTCAGCGTAACCTCCTACATTTAATTGAATAAAATCAAAAGGCCTTAATCAATCAGATCCCAGGGTTTGTGTTATCTGGCAAATCTACTCGCGTATTCTCATACTGCAGTAGAAAAACTATTTAATTGTTTTGGGTACAGAAGTGAAAATATTCTATTTGGCTCCCACATGAGCTAACACTGATTAATTCTAATAGCCGGTATATTAGTTTCCAACATATAAATCATTGGTTGTTAATTCATCTAGGTTTCTACTAAAGATTGCCGATGAATGGTAGATCATGACTTTCGAATACTTAAATTGAAACATAAGCTAATAGCAATTTACTTAAAAAATACCGATAAATTTGCTATACTTCTGTGAATTTAAGGTTGTTGATCCCACCTTGTGTATCAGACTAGGGAAACCTGAATCTAACTGAACTGATCTAGGTAGGGAGATTATAGTTGTCTAATAATGGTTATGAGTACAGGTGACATTAAGGTAGATGAAATCGTATAGATCCGTTGAGTCTGGTTTTGTAAAATGTCCACTCGTGTGGGCTCGACTTATTGATACGCGCGACTGACTAGTCATTGTTATAAATAGTCGTGGGCAGTGTTTTTACGTGACGGGAGATGCGATTTACAGGATCATATAAATTTTTGTTAGTAATTCTTTGCCGTTAAGAATGTGAGAAATTAAATATTTAAGTCTTGTCAGTTCCTTGGTATTAGATTCCTACGAAAGGTCTCGTCCTTGGGGCAATTTCGTTATGGTTTGTGACGCTAAAGATTAAGTTTAATAAAATTTAAATTACGTTTTTTATAGTTTTAGGAAAGTTTGATTTGATAGCTGTTTAAGTTGCCTTGGAGCAATTTAATTAATATCTCAATTCTCGTATCATTTATTGACTTCATTTAAATGGAATAATTAGACTTATTTATATTTGCATAATTATTAAGTAGTAGTTTTACTTTCACTAGTTATTTTGCAGTAGAAATTGATTATGATTTTAATTTAAGAATTTAGGAAAAAATTATAGGCATTTTTTGAAAACTTACGCATGTTAATCATGATCTTTCATAATATCAGGGAGGAAATCCTCAAGTTTCCTCCTCCTCGTTGCTATTCCTAGCTTCAACAGTAGTAGAACCATGTCACGTCGTAAATGTAAATGAAGTTTTTGGAGGGATATGAGAACAGAATGTATTAAGTTTGTGGCATGCATTTTTTTACTACTAGCTCTTGTTCGTGATATAATTCGCGTTGATTATTAGATATGGGGACTGTATTCGATAGTGTGAATTAACTTACATCTAATGTCATCTATCGTATCCAGTCAGAAACTTTATAAAAATATCATTACACTTTTATTTTATAACTTTATTTTAACAAAAAAGGTATTCAAAAATATTAAGAAGACATGTCTTTCTTAGTAATTTGAAACAATGAAATCTTTATTTGTGGACTGATTTCAATAATTTCTCAGCTTATTCAATTTATACGTTATACCAAAAGATGATACGATTACTCCAAGGATCTTAAATTGTGAAATATTGTTATATTTGTATAGTCGTTTTCAAGTGATGTATGGCAAACAACCATTTCGGAAGCGCTACTTTTCTGACCTGTTGTTTATTTATAGTACCAAAAACTTATTCTATTAACTTATTATTATAAATCATTTTGGATACACATTTTAATCGAATATAATAATAATTTAAAATCATCGCGAGGCTGTTTTTTTCAACATCATGTTACAGCACTTACACAGGTAACATTTCTATGTTTTTTCAACGGCTATGCTACAACACTTATATATGCAACATTTGTATGTTTTTTCAACGGCTATGCTATAACACTTATATATGCAACATTTCTATGTTTTTTCGACGATTATGTCACAGCACTTACACAGGAACATTGCCATTTTTTTTCAACGACTAATCCACAACAATTATACATGCAACATTTCTAAGTTTTTTCAACGACTATGTTACAGCACTTACACAGGAACTTTTCTATCTTTTTTCAAGGACTATGCTACAACACTTATACATGCAACATTTCTATGTCTTTTCAAAAACTATGTTGCAGCACTTATACAGGCAACATGGAGAATATGCTTTTGTCAAAGACTTGACTGCAGCACATGACAAGTCCATTTTTGCTGGACTCCGTTATTGTCAACTGTGGCGTACGTTTAATGTCTGCTATTAAGCATTAATAGATCAAATTGCTTGAATAAAAATCGAATTTGTGCTGGAAAGCGAAGTCGGTAATGTGTGAAACCAACACGAGCATTGTGGGACGGTATTGTAGACCGTTTATTCAATTAGCGCAAGCCGCGGCGCGTGATTATTGACGTTTCGTTTTATCTAGAGGGCGATGTAGAACAAATACTGCGACGCTTGTTTCGGCTAAAGAAATGGGATTGATGCTTTAACTGTTACAAATCGAGTATTCAGTGCCTAACTACAAAAGTTCAACTCATTTGTGGTGAACGAGTTCCATATATTTTGTTATTTTGTACATTGATTCTTGCGGGGGATTTGTGGTGAACGAGTTCCATTATATTTTGTTATTTTGTACATTGATTCTTGCGGGGGATTTGTGGTGAACGAGTTCCATATATTTTGTTATTTTGTACATTGATTCTTACGGGGGATTTGTGGTGAACGAGTTCCATATATTTTGTTATTTTGTATATTGATTCTTGCGGGGGATTTGTGGTGAACGAGTTCCATATATTTTGTTATTTTGTATATTGATTCTTGCGGGGGATTTGTGGTGAACGAGTTCCATATATTTTGTTATTTTTTACATTGATTCTTGCGGGGGATTTGTGGTGAACGAGTTCCATATATTTTGTTATTTTGTACATTGATTCTTGCGGGGGTATATACTTCTTGAAAAATTTACGAGTTTGGTGTTTGGTTATGAAACCTGGCTATTTATAATGTTTCTTTTTCGTCTTCTTCAGCGTTCATTCAGTATCGGACATCGGCCTCTTAATTTTTCTCCCATACTTTTCTGTCTGCAGCCGTTTCACATCCATCGTTTGTCTACTATTATTTTAACGTCGTCGATCCATCTTTTTGTGTCTCGTCCCGCGCTTGTCTCTTGCTCTCTAGAAAGTTATATTATTTGACTATCTTTCTTTATATTGTCTTGTTAAGTACCCATTCCATTTCCTATCGAATCTCGCTAATTTCTTCATAAGATCAGTTACCCCGGATCTGCGATGTATTTTTTTTCTTTTCTTTTAACTATTATAAAATTCACAACAATTTATAATACACCATAAATATTATAATCATGCAACAATTAATAGTTACGCATCAATCAGTACATCACTAAAGGAATCAGATTATTATATATCGCAATCCATCGCTGATATAATCAATAAAGTAGATAGAATTGAAATTTTCATTTTAGGTGCAGTTCAGACCCTCAATCGTTTTGACACTTGTATTAGGTGGATTCTGCTGTTCATATATATGTGAGAATTAGGCGCAAGTGAGATTACATTTTCATTTAAGTAGGTTTTTATTTTATTGCTTAGGTTTTCTTATATTTGTTAGACATA
Source organism: Druceiella hillmani (assembly GCA_039881145.1). NCBI lineage: Eukaryota > Metazoa > Arthropoda > Insecta > Lepidoptera > Hepialidae > Druceiella > Druceiella hillmani. The sequence goes on from JAYKKI010000015.1 coordinate 2,959,964, forward strand.
GGTATAGAAAACATGTAAATACGGATATGTATGTGTAGGAGCATATATACACGTATAATATAGTTTGTTATGCATTTGTAGTTCCATTACCTAAATAGATCAGTTTTCAGATTTTGTATATAAGACCTTTTCCAGCTTACTAGCCTATCTTTATATAGTGTTTTGACGCTTGTATTAAGTGGATTCTAGTGCACATATATATGTGTGAATTAGGCGCAAGTGAGATTACATTTTCATTTAAATAGGTTTTTGTTTTACTGTTTAGGTTTTCTTATATTCGTTAGATATATATAAAGCATGTAAGTACTGATATGTATGTGTAGGAGCATATGTACACGTACACTATAGTTTGTTATGCATTTATAGTTTCATTACGTACATGGACCAATTTTCAGATTTTGTATATAAGACCTTTTGCAGCTTAATAGCCTATCTTTGTATAGTGTTTTGACGTTTGTATTAAGTGGATTCTACTGCACATATATATGTGTGAATTAGGCGCAAGTGAGATACCATTCTGTAAACAGGTATGATATTTTATTTACGTTCGACAGAAACTAACGCGAATCCTATTAATCCATTAGATATTTCTATATATTTTTATTATATAAACTTATAATAGTTATTAGTAGGTATCGTATTAGACCAAGGAAAATTTGGTAAAATCTGGGCTTTCGCGCGATTACGAGTTGTCAGTTCATAATCTCGCTCCAGTGGTAGATGGCATTAACTTATATATCAAGCACACAGACAGAGTTATATTATTATGGTATTAACTTATATATCAAGCAGACAGACGGAATTATATTATATTAAATTTCAAGTAAGCGACATATTTAAACAATGGGGTAGTTGCTAACGAAATGGACGCCACTTTATGGTTATTTATGATCTCGCCTTGTCGCATTGCAAATTCAAACCGGTCGGTTGTCGCGCGATCGATTGTGGGAATTTTTCGTCACGTGAGACGTACCCGGTTTGTTTGCTTTGCCAACAAATTTGCGCCGAGCAAAAAATAAGTTGTCAGACGTTATTACTTACGTTGTTTCCGTTGACGTTTCGTCAATGACAGTTTATTTTTTTTTATATTTCGTGATTATTGGCGAGGGTGCATACAGGAAAATCTAAGAGCAAGTTTATATTGGTCTTAAGTCATAATGATGTTTATTGTCTTAATTTCCATATATTATAATATTATTGGGATCGCGATGCACTTTATAATTATATCGCAAAAAATAGTATAGTAATAGTGATTAGAATTATTGTTTAAAAAACGAAATTTTGAAATGAGTTATTTTTATTGAAATGACTTTGTTATTCTTTATTAGTTAAATTTGTTAAATAATAAGGATCCTTATTAGTTTGTGAATATTTCCAAAATTGATAAAACTATTTTAAAATTAATCATTTGGTATTGTTTTTGGAAACGTACATACTATTTGTGTGAAAAAGTTGAAAAATATCTGTGTAGCCGTTTCTTAAAAAACCGTGATTTTTCCTTTTTTCATCATTTATTACTCATTTGAGGAATTTTCGCGAAAATTCAATAGCAAGGTATGTTAAATTTTTGACGCATAAAGTTCGAGTAAATTCTTAAGGGTCGTAGGATCAATCACAGTTTAAACCGATCGTTCGCAAATTTTGGTTTACAATAATTAACCTGTCAAATACGTCCTTTACAATTGGACTTTCATAATTATAAAGTTCTCCGTTTTGCTAAACTTAGTTTACTTTAATTGTATTGTAAAACTGAAGATTTGTATTGACTAAATGCTTCATTATATTGGTTATACAGTGACTAGTGACTATTTATATATTGGTTTATGTGACTAGTATATATTGGTTATACAGTGAGGAGTAGACTGTGATTACAATTAAATGAAACTACGTGATGTAGTATTATTTCTACTTTCTTTAATTTCTTTACCACGACCTAGGTTTCGTTGTATTACAACGTCTTAAGGTGGGATATTAGCAAAGAAAAGTACATCACGTAGTTTCATTTAATTGTGAATAATGAATTTCTACAAAATTAACGCCAAATACATTAAAAATCTGTGATTATTTGATTAGCAAAACGTCTTTTTTACAAATATATTTTTTTAACATTATTATGTCGTGATTACCAAAAGCAGTACGTAATTTTATTGAAATTTAGATGGAAATTATAACGCCAAATGAAGATGTACTTCATATTTTCGTAAGTTAGAATGATGAATCCGCCGCTCTAACTTTGTACAAGAGTTGAAAATGATTGTTAAGACCATTTAACAATAATACAACTTCTTCATTAAAATCTCCACTCGCTTTTTTCATTTTATTTTGGTTGATTTATATTCTAAACCTAACAATTCTAAACTTAATAACTCTATTAATATTGTAACTTATTAGTATTGTACAGAATTTTCTAAACAACGACTGAAATAAGATTATTACTGAATGACAGTCCAATATAATGACAGAAACGTTCCTGTCATTATATCGTATTGTCATTTACATTTTTCACTTCCTTGAAAATTTAAACTCTTGATTATTTTTACCGGCAGTCTTGCCCGTAAAAAATAATCTAGAGTTTAAAATTTTCAACGAAGTTAAACTGTTGTTGATACTAGGAAATTGTGACTAAACAAACCGTCGTTGAAACTCCTTTGGTGGTTTAAAGTGAGATTGTTTTTTGGACCTTAGAACAGCTTTCGAACAAATTTTTTTTTCTCACCTGCTTCTAACGAGTAAACTACTCTCACTTGGGGATGTTAAGTGAAAATGAAAAAAAATATTCTAGGTACCGTTTGTACAAGATTTATTTATTGGTTTCGGTTTTGATCAAGTTCAAACCACACACAAAATCACACAGAAGTTAACTTATATTAAAATTAAGTTAACTTATATCAGAAACCAAAAGAAAATAAAAAATAATATATTGAAACTGTCACGATGGAAATAATAGCAAGACAATATTACCTGCTGTTTTATCATATAGAAGTTCTAAATCCTAATTATAATATTATAAATAGAAAAGTGACCATTCTTGTTTGTTTATATGTCTTACTACATAACTGGTCTCCGTGAAGTTTTGCATACATTTAGTCTATGTTATGAATAAAAGACACTTCTTTATCCAGGAATTTTTTGGTAATTTCTTGTTAAGGATAAAAGCGGAAACATAAAGTATGTACGCTTATTAATATAATAAGTGCATTATATCGTCTTAATATTACGAATAATTGATATTACGATATTACGATAATCTTGACGTGAAGAATATTTTTCCGGAAACACACCATTATTTCTTCTCTTTCCCCCATGTCCTGAGGGTTAAAGCTAACTTTCTCTTAAAAATTCGATACCATTTATCTAAATTATATTAGAGATATACATAAATGAGCAATAACCTCTATCGAAGTGAATAATTTAGAGTAAAACAAAGCTATTTGGAATGAGGAGTCCTGGGAACATTCAAGGGAGACAGAAAAACAACAGATTTTTATATATATAATGATAATTTAGAGTAAGACGATGGACACAGAAAAACAATGGATACAAAAAGGACACTGCCGAAAAGTGGGTTAGTTGATATAATTTTGAATGTAGCAAAAAGTGAATAAAATAACATAAATTATGAATTCAAGAGAGGAGTATTACCAAAGGTTAAATAACCTCTGGAAGAGCCCATCCATCCGAAAATGGACGTGATGAGACAATAAATAAAAGTAAGAAGCTTATTAGTTTTAACGATTCGCTTAGGGATTAATAAATGTCTTATATCGAAGCAACGCCTACATTTATGGCGGCGCTATTAATGTTTATTTACGGCTGAACAACAAGGCGCGCGCTTTAAGCGTTTGACAGGTGACCTAAAATATTGTATCGAAAACACCTGCTAGCACTCTGCGTGCGTCGCGACAGGCGCCGCCGTTTAGTTATCAACTAGTTGTTCAAAGTTCTAAACTGGTGCTTCTGTAATTGGGAATAAATTCTTTTTTATTGGCCATATTTTTTATGATTTTTAAATTTGCCAGTATTTTGTAGTCAGTTTTTCTTGGTACGGACAGTGCTGAAAAAACCAGTGGTTTTGCGGAAAACACACCAAACAAGACTTCTGTCAAAATTTAATTTTTGATTTCGATCTGTCAAACAACGTGACCATGGCAAAGAAGGTAACAGTAAACAGCAATACTCTCTCACACGGTTTATATATCCTTTTGGCGCTAAAGAAATTCCCGTTTTTGACCAAATCTCCGAAACTGCTTTACTGATTTTAACCAACAATAGTGAACCGGGCAAGTGTTGGATCCAGGTGCTACAAAAATAAAAATGTCATGCTCTTGTACGGAAACTGTAACAAAAAGCTCTTCAAAAGTTTTTGTCATATCGTCAAATAGTCAAAATGAGTGAAATTATGTACGGAAACTACAAAAAATAGGCTTCTCTAAAGTTATAGTCATATCGTCAAACAGTTAAAATGTCGAAATTATAAAAAATAAGCTCCCCAAAAGTTTTAGTCATATCGTCAAACAGTCAAAATGTGCGAAATTATGTACGGATATTGTAAAAAATAAGCTCCTCAAAAGTTTTAGTCATATCATCAAACAGTAAAAATGTGCGAGATTATATACGAAAATTATAAAAAAATAAGCTCCCCACAAGTTTTAGTCATATCGTCAAACAGTCAAAAGGGTTATTTTAAAGAGCTACATAAAACTTCACAATAACGAAAAGACATTTGTTTTGACAACAACAGAATTAGTGTTAATCTCAGTTAACTGTTTATTGCTAATTAATTTACTAAATGGTAAAAAAACAATCTATATTGTTTACTTTTTGTAATCGTCTCCAACAAGTTATTATGTACTTTGCTAGAGTTAATTTTTATTTGTTATTAACAATTCTTGATGTTTTAAAACTTTAACGTATCCACCTTTATGAATCTTCTTAGCTTATTAGCTATTTTTTGTATTATGGTTACACATAGTATTTTTTTTCCTGGTTGTCAATCACTGAATTGTATGATTTTCTTATATTCTAAAAATAATTTTTTTTTAATTATGATCTATTCGTGTAACTCGTTTTCACTAGTGTTCCGAATTTGGAAATATGTTGCCCAGTACTATAGAACAAAAGCAGCTCGAAGCTAAACAGTACTTCGTGTAATAACAAGTTAGTTTTATAGTTTTCTGTGAATAAATACTTATTTGAAACGCGCCACCGCCACTTTGACATCCACACGTGCAACTATGTTTTTTAGGTTGGTGCCGATAGGAGATCTCTTGCCGTCGGTGTTGTAAGAGGGATCGTGAAATACATTGTTCTTGACGAAATTGTCGAAAAATATATAAATAAATATGATTTAAGATATGTTTGTTGATTATGTGGTATCGTCGTATAGAAAAACGTAACGTATAGAAAATTAATAAGGTTTCATTTAAATATTTCAAGATTGACGTAGAAGTTGTAGATAAACTCTTGTGTATATCTGCCTTTAATGGCGCTTTTTAACAACTTCTCATGTGTTACGTTCATTTTTACATTATGCTGATATAAAGTTGCAATGTTCTCTCGTGAATGATTGATGGTGCTTCAAACATATGGGCACTACGTCGATCGCTTTTTCATAGTTGTACTTAATGAAAGACCGGTCAGAAGCTTGTCGAAACACGCATAGAGTATGATCCCATAATTATCTTTATCTTTTGAAAGTATTGGTGGGAGTTAAATAAATAGTTTTAATTAAAATCTAGTCAAATGCTTTCTAAGACTTGTTCTCAAATTTGTGATTGAAGGAATGGGGGAAAATGGTAAATGGAACCTCAGTTTTATTTTGAAAGACCTGTCCAGTGACACCACACCGGAATGAGTTAAAAAGTATTAGTTCTTTATATGTTTGGTGAGGTCATTGACTTTTAAATATATTGCTGCTTGTTAGTTGAGATGCTTATCTAAAACATCGACTGTCAAAATTTCATCCACGTGGACCTTAAACTGTACAAACTGTGAGTCTGACAGAAGGAAGAAAATTCTATCGAAATTCTTGCTGCGTATAAAAAAAACAATCCTCAATAGGGGATATTTAAAAATCAAAATTTCTTAAATTATATCTTCTCAAAGTGGGTCTCCCACAATTCGAATAAATTTCGCAATCGCCAGTTTGGAAAATTAATTTCTTCAATTAGCGGAGGGATTAGAGTTAATTAAAAAAACAATCGCTTCCGGAAACGTGCTCCGGATAATGAATTTGCACCTGTGCCAACCGTGACAAGGGTTCAGTATCCGTGAATATTTTTAGGTAGATTTGTTTATTTATAAATATCAAATAAATTAAGATGATTAGGGCGGACAACCTGTAAAGGTACAATCGACAATGTACTTGAGTGTAACTTAAGGGAAGTTTATTTTTAAGGAACTGATCGATATAAAATTAATTGTAAACGTGAAATCATTCAACAATAGCAACTCTTGGAAGAGAAAAGAAATGAGGGGAAGTTGTTTCGTGAAAAGAAAAGACACGAGGGGAAGACGTGTGTTTATTGAATGTGAAATAAATTAAGATGATTAGGGCGGACACCTGTAAAGGTGCAATCGACAAGGTAGTTGAGTGTAACTTAAGGGAAGTTTATTTTTAAGGAACTGATTGATCTAAAATTAATTGTAAACGTGAAATCATTCAACAATAGCAACTCTTTGAAGAGAAAAGAAATGAAGGGAAGTTGTTTTGTGAAAAAAAAAAGACATGAGGGGAAGACGTGTCTTTATTGAATGTCAAATAAATTAAGATGATTAGGGCGGACACGTGTAAATGTACGATCGACAGTGTAATTGAGTGTAACTTAAGGGAAATTTATTTTCAAGGAACGGAACTATCTGATGATAATTGTTAACGTGAAATCATTCAGCAATATCAACTCTTTGAAGACAAAAGAAATGAGGGGAAGTTGTTTTACGAAAAGAAAAGAAAGAAGGGGAAGACGTGTGTTTATTGATGTTAGTTTTAATTTTTCTCTGGAAGTATGCGAGAATAAAATGAAGAAGCTACATTTTTGCTTCTTTTACATGCACATGCACATGATAAAAGTTAACACGAGCGAAGTCGATATCTTCGAAATTAGTTTATTATGGAATATCTGAGTTTACGTAATAGAATTGAAATAAGAATTCAAAGAAAATGGGATATAAGAAAGCATTTGATGATGAAGTTGAAAGAAGTATAAAATAATGTATAGAAAATGTTGCTATTTTCTAATTCTTATTATATAATTCTCTATTGTTATTACATGTTTCTTCTTTCGATTTCTTTACATAATAAAAATAAAGAAGAGCAAAGCACTCAAAATGAGATCATTATGGAATATCTGTATTTACCTGTCAGCATGACTGTGGAAATGAAAGAAGTTTAAAATAATGTAAAGAAATTGAAGGAAGAAGCTTTTGCTAACAATAAAGAAGAGCAAAACACACAATATGAGATCATTATGGAACATCTGAATTTATCTGTTAGTGTGATTGTGAAGATGAAAAAAGTTTAAAATGATCTAAAGAAATTAAAAGAAGAAACATGCAATAACAATAAAGAAGGGCCTATCATTCAAAATGGGATCATTATGGAATATCTGAATTTACGTGGCGTGATTATATGTATTATAGTATGTATTTCTATCAAATTAATTCAACATTGCATTTGCACTATATTCAAAGAGTTTTCACTGTTAGGTAGAAAACAAATTATTTGCCACCATTTATAGATTATAACATCCCCTTTATTATACATAATTTTATATTATTACATATAATTTTAAGCAAGATATTTTTTACTACGTCAGGGAGTTAGAGTCTGACAGATGAACGCCCACCGACGTCAAAACAACAGGTTTTCGACAGGATCCACTGGATACTGGATCCAAAAAAGGCAAAAATTGGATCAAGTATTCAAAATATAGGCAAGTGTTATTTAAAATATGATCACATATTCGTAAAATATGAGGATAAGTTGAGTGGACAATATATCTGACATATCTTTGCTTATTTGTGCTTACATAATACTATTTGAAAGACATAACATGTCAGAGTGTATCTCCTTATCGATAAATTCTTATAAAGTGTTCTTTGAAACATTTTTTGATATGCAACGAGAATTGTGTAGCTATGAAACTTTTGCGGAAAGTTTCCGAACTTTTATTTTTGTAGCATTGTAACATGACGCTATCTTCGTTCCAATACGTGCTCGATTTACAAAGAATTCGTCTAAAGACTGGGAAAATTATTACGATAAATTCCATCCAAACATATTTAAATGTATGTATGACTGACGTAGGACTAACGTAAAATTCATAAGAAGTTTTAATTTTAATAATAAAAAATGTAATGTCGACACTTGAAACAGGCAGTTAGTATGTTAGAATTGGTTGGGCGATTCTCTTTCTATTAGCTCGTCTTAGTGAGGAGTTCCTTGGTAGCAATAGTTATACTAAATGTACGGCTTTCTCGTGTTACATTAATTTGTTAGAACTTTATGACGCACTTGTTCTAGTATAATCTTTGCGGAAGTATGCAGTAATGTTTTTGTCTCTAAAATGTTAATGAACTGTTAAGTGTCGAAAGGTACTCTGAATGATTACATAATGTCCGAGCTTAGGGATGGTGAGAGGTAGTTCGTGCTGTGATATATATTTAGTTTCGGAATCGATTAGTAAGAGACTAAAAATAATCATTATAGTTTTTGGCATTGTTTGGAGGTCTCTTTAACTTTACGTCCTTAAAAGGATTAAACTACCACAGCATCTTAATATCGTCTATATATCATAATATTATGTACCTAACAAATAATAAAATTGTAACAGAGTGGACGAGGCATATTTTAAAAAGAGGGAATGTTTTAAAAGGAAGGTTTAGCGTAAAGAATGATAATAAAAGTTAGAAAACCTATTTTTAGAATTTTTATCTGTTAATTTGTTCGTCAGTCATACGAAATTTACTGGGCGGATTTTGATAAAATTTGGTATGATAAAAGTTTATACCCAAGAGCAACATATAAGATAAAAAAATTCTAATAACTTTTCTTATTCCGAATTTCACGTAAAGAAAATCATAGGCGCAGCTAGTAAATATATATATATATATATATATATATATATATATATATATATATATATATATATATATATATCAAAGCAGATTGTCCCGGGAATTGTTTCCTTTCGGGAAAGGGTTCTTTTTCCTTTTCAGAAATGATTTCCCTGGAATAACGGTCTAGCAACCGTACGAAAAATGCCAAATATACTGTTTATGTACTCTATTAACACAATCTTATGTCTGTGCTGACACAGAGTTTGAATCAAACCATGTCGGTTCCGATGGTGTTGTCACACTCGATATTATACTGCATTAAACTAATGTACTGAAAACCGTGTGGTATGTAATATTAATGTGGGCAAAAGCTATTTGCGCAAACGCTTTAGTACTTCTTATTTGGTTATAAAGTCACTAGTTAGATAAAATTATTATGTCTAGACGTGGACTACTGTACCAGCAAATATAATATCGTAAATTTATTGCCTCATATTTCAAGATGCTAGATAGATGTAATAATATCATATCGTTCAATTGTGCGTGAACGTTTAAGACGGCGTTCGGTATGTTTATACTGTTTATTATTTATTTGAGTATCGTTTCATAATCCTTACTCGTAATGCTATGAGCAATTTAATTTTCTATTAGAACGAATAAAGTCAGTTATAAAATTCGAAATTAATCGTTAACTAGAAAATTATGTTGTTCAAGTTGGTCGACAGTACTGGCATCGACTTCAAAAATAAGTAACTTAGTTATTTATTACGAATAAGTAGGTACTTATTTTGAGTTAATTAGTTTTTACTTTTTAGTACCTACTTTTTTAAAGTCGGTTTTTTAAAAGGTATTTTATTTTAGAATTTATACTGATTAATAATATTGATTATCACAATATAATTATACTAAAAGACACGGGCAGAAGCTTGAGCATAGGTAATTTCCTCTTTTTCTGAAGTTTGTTATCAACAGCACATAGAAACGAAGTGATAGTAGTAGCCACTATTGGTTAGCTTTTAGCCTTTGAGGAGTTCCGTTCTCCAGATCCGAAGTCCAGTATCAAATTTTGCAAAGTAGTAACTAAATTAACAACTAACCATAGTAAATATATTGAATCACGATTGATTTACTACCATCCGTTAAGGAGTTGCAATATTCATCTTTAGAATCATCAGACCCTGACCTGGTCGATGGTACAGTTATTTTACTAAGTAAAAACTACCTGTACCAAATATTTTGAATTACGGTTGATTTACTATCATCCGATAAGGAGTTCCATTGTTCATCTTCACAACGCATCATCAGACTCTGATTTGGTCTATGGTGTAGTTATTTTGCAAAGTAGTAATTACCAGTAGCAATTACCTTGAAACACGTTTACTTTTTTACCATCCGTTAAAGCGTTCCATTGTTCATCTCCAGAACTCATCATCACACACTGACCTGGTCGGCGGTGTAATTATTCTGCAAAGTAACAACTAATGGTGGCAAATATCTTCAATCAAGGTTGATTGACTAACATGTATTAATTAGTTCCATTGTTCGTCTCATCAGACTCTGATCTGGTAAGTAGGGTAGTTATTTTGCAAAGTAGCAACTACCCGTAGCAAATATCTTGAATCACAGTTGATTTACTGCCATTTGTTAAGGAATTCCATAGTTCATTTCTGGATTTCATTATCAGATCATCATCATATTTATATGGGACCACCCTTAAAGTAACATCTTTCAAATAAAAAAAGAATCATCGAAATCGGCCCATTCGGTAAAGGATTATTGCTGAACATCCTCCTTTTACTCCTTTTTTTTAAAGTCGGGACAAAAGGAATTCCTATAGGATCACTTCATTGTCCGTCTGTCGGTCTGGCAAGACACTTTTTCTAAGGAAAGCGTGGAAATATCAGGTTAGAATTAACATCAAATATGGCCCTTTGGAGCTGTAAAAAAATCAATTCTCGATTGCGTCGACTTAGAAAGTCGAGAAGAACCCTAAACACAATTGCCATTAATGCCGCACATTTTGACACTCGCAAATAAATCAAAACCTATAGGGTACTTCTCGTTGACCTAGAATCGTGAAATTTGGCAAAAAGCAAAGTCTCACAGCACAGGTTCACCGAAAATCTTTAATTTGTAGTTATATCACATAATTTTTTTTTTAATATGAACCTGTGAAAGATATAGTAGGCAATGTATATTTTCATTCTAAAAAGTTAAAATTTTGTAAATAGTTCGATAGTGATATTATGTACCATTAACTGTTTATAAATACCTAAATTTGTACGGAACCCTCTTTGTGTTAGTTTCACTTGTGCTCAATAGATTTTTCTATGTGATAAAATGGGTTCACTTAAATATGGAAAAAGTTGTATCTTTACTGTTGAATTTGATTTTGGAAAGTCGTGTAAACAGATAAACAAATAAATTCACAGTTTACACCAATAAAGATTGTTGTGAAAAAAATGTAGGCGTGCTACAAAGTGATAGAAATAAAATGAACGCCGTTGAATATTGTTACCTCTTGATATAACACACATTTTTAGCAATACAACTTTCACTCTCGCACTGGTTGATGCGGTGAGGTAACGTGTTATGTGGGCGGTATCTATGTATAGCACCTCGATTTCGAGAGTGGAGTTTGAAAATCAAAATTTGGCCGAGTGATGAAATGTTCATTTTTATGGCGCATTTTGTTAGTTTCGTACGATTTAAGGTATTCTAAGAAGACGCTAATCGGGATATCAAATTTTCGGACAATTCCGGTATTTGTTCGATCCTTCCGCTGCGATTCCTCCTTTGAGATTTTTTGATTTCGAATACAATTGTCATTGAGGAGTTTTAATCTTTTTTCGGAATTTGTGTTTTGAAATATTTAATTTCTTACAACATTTTTTTATTAATAGCCCTATCATTTATGGTATACACACAGTAAGATTAGTGTGGTTTGTTAAGTATCAGGAATTAAAATTACTTTCCTATTTTAGTCATTGTTAAATTGAGATTCGATTCTATGTTAAGATTTCACATATAATGAGTAGACCAACAGAACTTTCTTTTAAGTTTTCTGAGATCAAAAACAGTTTACACCACAAACAGAGTTTAAACTTCGTTGAAACTTTAAACTTTAGATTATCTTTACCGGCGAGTTGTGTAGTTTAAACTTTTGTTCATAGATAAACCACGGCAAAATGACCGCCAGATTATGAACTATTTACGTTTCTCTCATTCTAGCGAAGTATTAAGGAGTTATATTATTTAAGTCGTTGTTTAGAAAAATTATTTTAAAGTTTGTAAATTTTCTAAACAATGAATTAAATAATATTTTTCTAAACAATGAATTAAATAATATAAGTCAGAGTTAGTTTCCAATATTAATAGGTAATAATATTAATAGAGTTGTATTTTTAGTTAAAAAGGTTTAGGTTACCAGTTGGTCAATACAAAATGGAAAAGAGGAGTGGTGAATTTGATGAAAATATTTTGTTATTCTTCAATGACCTTAACAATCATTTCTAACGCTCATACATCTTAAGAGGGCGGATTAATATTTTAACTATATTTAAATAATCGTTGAATAATCGATCGAAACTATATTGAAATAATCGTTGCAATCTCAATAAAATTGGGTACTCTTTCGCTAATTAAATAATTACAGTTTATTAACAATTTTTATATCTATTTGCTGTATTCCCTTATAATAAATTTAGCGATGAAAATTTTCAATGTTGTGAGTTACAAATACATTTAGTACTCTTTTATACGCCCTACGGTCTAAAATTAAAAACAAAAATATTCATAAAAAAGACACTTTCGCCAATTAATTAATTACAGGTTATTAACAATTTTGACATCTATTTGCTGAAATCCCTTATATTAATTTGGCGATGAAAATTTTCTATGTTGTGAGTTACAAATAAATTTAGTGCTCTTTTATAATCCCTACGGTATAAAATTTAAAACAAAACTATTCATCAAAAAGACATTTTCGCTAATTAATTAATTACAGATTATTAACAATTTTGACATCTATTTGCTGAAATCCCTTATATTAATTTGGCGATGAAAATTTTCAATGTTGTGAATCATCATTATCATATAAATTAATACGCTAAGGTTAAGATGTTACTCTCCCTTTTTAGAAAAAACCTCACAACTAATCCACATAAATTATATATCATTTTATGGATAATTGCTTGCTCTACCGGCATCCACAACTAAAAAAATTATTATTGCTATTGTTTTTGCAAATTAATTAATTATTAAAATTATATACACAAAACAGCAATGCTGCCATCTAACGGCTCAACGTCAATATGATTGACGGTCGGTAAAATGTTTGTTTAATTTCAAATCCACTCACGTATAAATAAAGTGGCGCTTTAGCTCAATGCTTTTGATACTTGCGCCTCTATATGTCAATTTTAGTAAAATATTTGTTTGATCTGTCACCTGAGCTTCATAATGGAATAAATAATGCGAAGACTTCGCACGGGTCACGCTAGTTACAAATAAATTTAGTACACTTTTATAATCCCTACGGTATAAAATTTAAAACAAAACTATTCATAAAAAAGACACTTTCGCTAATTAATTAATTACAGATTATTAACAATTCTGACATCTATTTGCTGCATTCCCTTATAATAAATTTAGTAATTAAAATGTTTAGTGTTGCGAGTTACAAATAAAGTTAGCTAAGTTTAGCTGAACGAAATGAAGGTTATTGTAATATTGAAATTACCATTAGGATGTAGTCGATAGGTTAATTGTAAATCGAGATTTGTTGACAGTTTAAACTTTGATCTTACCGCACTAAGTTTACGAATTCGATGGAACCAGTGGCTGTCGTTTAATAACTTGTGCTGTTATATATAGTTTTTTTAAAGATTTATTGAAGCGAATAAACTATGCTTTTGTCATGAAATGTACTCATCGGTAACGATATCTAATCCTATTAATATTTTCGTCGTCAAGGTTTTATTCACTTTGTGGTTTATAAAATTAATTAATGTACTAATTATAATTAATAATAAATTCTGATTTATATAATAAATACCTTGCGGTAAGCGATTTCTAGTATATAAAAATTGAATACATATGTAATTGGCATATCAAGAGACGACGTAACCGGATGTTGCGTTGCGGTTGGCGCCTCGATAACTTTCATATTTACGTGGTTTGTTATTTATAGTGACAAGTGTCACGCTGGCCTTCGATGAAAATGACAGTCTATGCAATTACTGTCCCGGTATATTTGCCCTCTGTACGTTGTCGTATGTTGATACTTATAATTCTGTTACGTCGTAGAGCGTTCAATAGTTGTATGTTCAAGTCGACGGTGACATTTGTTTTTATGTGTTAATGGTAAATCGTTGTCTTCTTCTTTTTCTGTGCTTCATTTGCCAGGTCTTTTGGGGTCGACCCTCTTTATCTTAATGCGCCATTCTTGACGTGATTGAGTCATGTTCAGGTGTAGTCCCATCATCTTTATATCCTTTTCCACTTTTCCCATCTAGGTGTTTGGTGGCCTGCTACTACCTCTTTTCTGTGGTTCTAATTTCATAACAGATCTCGTCATGTCTATTAGTGGTAAATATAAAGTCACCATTTTCTGTAAGAAATTCGTAATACTTTATTTTTTCATTATGCTATATTTAGTTCCTGTAATAATCTTGTCTTTTATGCATATTACTTGTACGAACACGATGTTTCACATCTGCCAGGCGTCCCGTGACGGCTCACTGTTTTTTTTTCACCTATTAGAAAATGTAGATAAATAACTAGTCGGTAGACTATAATTTAGTAGTATTTGTAGATGCAAAATTGGAAGACCATTTTAGAGGACATGAACAAGTAACTTTCAAAATAATTCTCATTTTTTGCTTCTTTTTAAAGTAATAAGACGTTTAGTACTTTTTATCGACTGTGATAGGTTAGGAAACCAAAGTACAGTTAGAAAAATTAACCCGAAAATATAGAAAATAACGCATTTAACGGTTAAATGGTTATTTGTCGTTTGTAAGCGATAATACGATTAAACTTCAACGGAGACGTCTGTTCTGATTGAAGGTGCTTCATCATCCACAATCGAGCAGTAATTGTGAAAGAATTGTTTGTTTAATCAGATATTCGCTCTTTATATCGCGGTAATGGTCGTTTGTTAGTTGAGAAATATCGTATATAAGGCAGCGGGAAGCCAATCGTCTCTCGGCGTTTCAATATTGATTTACGGGCGCATTGTTTGAATCGACGTCTGCGGCTACGTGCGGTCGTTAGCGCCAAGTATTTTTCGATGTGCGAGATTGTTTACTCTCTTGTCATTTATTGGCTCCCATTATTTACGATGATGAGGTTTGATTTATCTCAAGAATATAACGCTGGTTTTGAAAATGATATTAAAGATTTGTTTTGTGGTGGAAGTTTGTAATGGTTACGTTCTAACACGAAGTTGGTCTATAAATCTTTATGAAATTCTATCAAAAACGATTGTAACTTTTCCGTCTGTGTTTTCTGTCTACGTATAACTCCAAAGATACTACACCGTTTTAATGAAGGGAAAGAAAAAAGGGTTTTTTATATATTTCTTTTCTTAAATTTAGGTCGCACAAATTTGTTTATAATTATGACTGAGATAATATTTAAAAGAAGAACGGTGGCAGAAAACGTTTTTCAAATGGATTATTGTGATACGTTATGATTAATTTTAGTTGTGTCGAACGCGTGTTTCTCGTTTTGTTTAGTCTCATAGCTAGTTCTTGTTTATCTTACTTGGTAGTTCTTGTTTATTGTACTTGTTTATCTATTTAATGTTGAATATATTTGGCGTTAATTTTGTAGAAATTCATTATTCACAATTAAATGAAACTACGTGGTGTAGTATTATTTATACTTTCTTTAATTTCTTTACCACGACCTAGGTTTCGTTGTATTACAACATCTTCAGGTGGGATATTAGCAAAGATTCAAGAAGTATCTTTGCTAAGAGCCCACCTGAAGATGTTGTAATACAACGAAACCTAGGTCGTGGTAAAGACATTAAAGAAAGTAGAAATAATACTACATCAAGTAGTTTCATTTAATTGTGTCTATTTAATGTTGTTCAGTTGTACGTAAAATTATATTTCAAGTTATATGTTTCATGTACGAACATACAGAGGAAGCTACCCGTGGTTATCTTTATATTGAATATATATATATATATATATATATATATATATATATATATATATATATATATATATATATATATATATTTATTGAATTAACTATAGAAAAAAACACATTAATCTAAAATAATTAGGGAGTTGGAAGATATTAATAGAAAAGTTGTGTATAAAATGCATAATTGGGTAAAGGTTTATAAACTTCTATATCTTTGTGTGTCTCTATTTGTTTGCGTGGAAATTTCGTAGACAATATTTCTGAATTTAATGGGGCTTTGGCCAGTGGAAGGTACATTACTTTGTGATGTTCGTTAGAACAGCAGTTGTAATAAGCGATTTACAAAATGCTACGTATGTTTGTCAATATTATTGTATGCGCAAATGTCAAACTTATTCGTAAAATAAATAAAACCACGAAATGTAAAACGCATCTGAAAGATAAGAGCATTTTTAAAAACCGCTGATTGTTATCATTATTAAAAACACGATTGTAAACATGAGACATTTTTGTAAGCGACCGATACCTGCGTTGTAAGATCAGCGTTTATAAATATCTTTGACCATGAACAAACATGTATTGATATTTTTAAATGTTACCATTCTGGTTTCATTCGATAAAATTTGCAAGATTTTGTCAACTCAATTTCTGTTTATAGAACTGTTGAGACGTTGAATTTAGTGACAACATTGGTTTTGTTTCGTTTTTAAGTAAAGTCACATTACGTCGCAATATTTATGTATCTCGTTTTAGGCTACTTTTCACATAACAGACATAGTGGAGGTCCCTATGGACTAACAATTACGAGTGCTTCTGTAAATATCGCCACCATAAAACTATAAATTAGTTACATGGATTAGTAACGAAATATTCATAAATAAGAACTTACATTACATGAGAAAGTATTGAACTGTTGTATCTCATTAGATATATATGGAATCAGATGAGATTTTTTATTTACTTGGGGTCGATTTTTCAATCCTCAGATAAACAACCAGATATGAGTTATTTCTCGTATAGCATAATTTTGCATTTCTCAACAGTCAGATAGAAGTTAGCTGTTGAGTAAAGCCCCTAACGGATGTAGTTATAAAGATTGGTTATCTGCTACTTCGAGGCCCGGATGAGTGTTTATTGGCTAGTTAAAATTATGTTTTAGGTTATGTTTGGCAACTCATCGTAGCGTATTTTCTCTGGTTGCTTCTTTGTGATTACTTTGTTTTGTGTGTAACAACTCAAGATTAGGGTAACGATATATGTTTTTGAAACATGATGAATTTTTGCTGTGCGTACGGTATTTTCACTCGTCACGGCATTAAATTTCGTGGCAATGGATATCAAGGCGGCATCATTTTCTCTGTTTGAGACTACATCCTTATTTTGTTTTATAGTATAATATGATAATTGGTGACTATGGTAAATTAGACGAATTTTTGCATCTCGTCATTTCTTCCATTTTCGGATTTTTCACAGCCAAATTTAAAAAAAAAATTGTTGTTATTAACATACCATAAGCAACCAGAACAAAGGAAATATATAAATTATAGGTTAGTTTTGTGTGTGTTGCATTGAACTTTAGTTGTCAAACTAATGCTTTGTTACGGTCACTGTCTAATAAGTTGGTTGGACTAAACCATAGTTAACTATTCGTTGAATAATGTACCATTGAAAAATACAAAACTGTTACCTAGGAGATAAAGAGTACATTTAATTATCTGTAGAATGCTTAACCCGTGTTATTTGACGATTAAAAAATAGGGCCTTAGGGAAATAACTTAAATTACAATTTAAGGTTAATAAATGTAATATTTTCGGAGTGTAATTTTATTAACGACCTTAACCCAAACAAATTTAATTTACCTGAGGGTGCGATAATCAAGTCATCGATGATGAGAATTTTTATAGTTAATTTTGTGATCAATCCATGTAATTATTTAGGTTTTTGACTGTGTAATAATAGAGGCCTTTTTCTATTATAAGAAGAAATAAAAATTCATCAGCTTCTTGAAATACTTTCTCTAGATCATTAGAATATAAACTTTGTCTGTTACTTAAAATAATCCACAGTGCATTAGCCGAAAAGAGAAATAGTTTTTGGAAAGATACAAAATAAATTTTAGTCTAAATTTTGGTCATGCATAGTATTTTTTATATATTTTATCGGAATTCTGACAAGCCCACGAATGGAAAATATATTTTTAATCATTGTTTTATAAAATGTAGTTTATAAAATTAACTGTTTTATAAACTTTAAGGATCTTATGAATAGTGAAGGAACGAAATTTATGTCATCAAGTATTGTTCATCAGTAGCAATATACAATTTAGTACAGAGCAAAACAGAATCTGCTCCGGCCGAAGGAACGAAATTTATGTCATCAAGTATTGTTCATCAGTAGCAATATACAATTTAGTACAGAGCAAAACAGAATCTGCTCCGGCCGAAGGAACGAAATTTATGTCATCAAGTATTGTTCATCAGTAGCAAGATACAATTTAGTACAGAGCAAAACAGAATCTGCTCCGGCCGAAGGAACGAAATTTATGTCATCAAGTATTGTTCATCAGTAGCAATATACAATTTAGTACAGAGCAAAACAGAATCTGCTCCGGCCGAAGGAACGAAATTTATGTCATCAAGTATTGTTCATCAGTAGGAAGATACAATTTAGTACAGAGCAAAACAGGATATGACTGTTGCTGTGCAGCATATTTTTAAGGGCAACGAAGTAGTGTGCGATAAATACTGAATGACCGCAATATTTAAATATTGCGGTCATTTAGTATTTATCAGTGAGTTTGCCGGCATAGATTTGAAAATGTCTTTTGTACATTTCGTTTTTTTAATATATAATAAATGTCATACCATAATAAATATTAAAAAAAGCTCAATCTGTGTCATTTGGTAAGGCACCTGCTTTCCAGTGGTGCAATTAAAGTGGTTATCTAGGTAAAGTTTTCCAAACAGACAAAATTTCTTTATAATATTTGTTCATTCGATTATAGTTAATTTCAATAAAACATTGAAATGACTATTTCCTACCGCTGAATTTAAGCATCGGTTACATCTACGCGAATAGAGTGGGAGCGTAAGCGACATCAGGAACACGATCTGTACACTGGCACTACCATTGAATTCGGTATATTGTGATTGTAATATTTGTATATATACACACGTAAAAAATAAAAATTTTACAATATTTAAAAAAAACAAATGTAGATAGATGTATATCAAATGTTCAGTCTAATTTTTTTGTAGGTTATAAATACATAGTCGTCTCGTCGTGGCGGACTAAAGTTGCGTAAATTTTTATATATTATTTGTAGCGCTTCGTAGACGTTTAATTCTTGCTCCCGCGTCGCTTTGGATGCGCAGGTGTGGGTGAAGGTTTAATTTTTCTGCCCCTAAGTCCGTAGAAGCTATCTAAGGGTTTACATATTACAACACGATTCCTAGTATTTGAGTGTCTCGGCTTATTGGATATGTGTCAGCGGATACTTGATTTAAGAATTGTTTTTGATTACCTTGCGTATAAAATATTTTAGAGAGAAATTATACAGAGTTGAATTATACAACGAAGCGTTTATTACTTCAGTCTTAAGGAATTTGCCTTGTATACACCTATATAAGTGTATATGCTTCGGAGTTCACTTCATGGGCGCTTTATATTTGCACTTGAAATATATATTTAAATATGTAAGCATGTTAGTCGATATCAGAGAATAAAGGATGGCATTGTCTCGACGTGGGCGACGATGATATGAAAGTGCATCACGGTCATTCAACCTAAGTAAGATAGCAATAATTTATACATTAATGCATTATGCATAATGCAATTACAATCGTTTGTTAATTTTTTTTTTCATTTTGTAGGGGTTGTTTCATACATCGTTTTCACAGATCGTTCCATAGCAGTGCTATTGTAGCATCTACGACTCCCTTTTTATGGTTATTGGAGAATAAGATTATTTTGCTTAGTTTTAGAAAAGTGGCAAATGTTCGGGCTGAAGTTGGCAATTGAAATACCGTTTAATGCAATTTTCTTTCGGGAGTAGTAGTATTGAGAAAATGAAATGCGTAACCCCGCAACGCGTTTTCGACATACTAGTTGTGTCGAAAACGCGTTGCGAGGTGACGCATTTCATTTTAAGTAAGGTAAGTTACGAATATTATTTCTCTATTTTGTCTGGTTTTGGCATTGATCTGGGAAGTTAATAGCGGCACAATTATGAGATGTATGTTATTGAAAATTAAATAGCAGCATAATTATGAGATGTATGTTATTGGAAATTAAATAGCTGCATGATTATGAGATGTATGTTATTGGAAATTTAATAGCTACATGATTATGAGATATATTTTAAAGGAAACTTAATAGCTGCATAATTATGAGATATATGTTATTGAAATTAAATAGCTGCATGATTATGAGATGTATGTTATTGGAAATTTAATAGCTGCATGATTATGAGATGTATGTTATTGGAAATTAAATATTTGCAAGTTATTAGAAGTTAAATAGCTGCATGATTAGGTGATGTATCTTGCTGGAAATTAAATAGTTGCATGATTATGAGATGTATATTATTGAAAATAAATATTTGCATGTTATTAGAAGTTAAATAGCTGCATGATTAGGTGATGTATCTTGCTGGAAATTAAATAGCTGCATGATTATGAGATGTATGTTATTGGAAATTTAATAGCTGCATGATTATGAGATGTATATTATTGAAAATTAAATATTTGCATGTTATTAGAAGTTAAATAGCTGCATGATTAGGAGATGTGTGTTGGTGGAAATTAAATAGTTGCATGATTATGAGATTCTTATCTGTATGTAAGGGATTAGGTAAAAATGTGTACATATGTAATAATGACTTATATAAGGTTCCTAATTTTTTATATATTTTTCCAATGTTCTTCCATTGTGCATGAACAATTTTGTTGTTTGCTAGTGTTATTTTTAATATATCTTTGATAATTTCGAAGACACCCATTAAAACTTTAAAATTAACAGTACGTGCTTGTTAAAAATCAAAGCGTAAAAAAGTTGGAAATAAAATGATTAAATATTTCCAAGTTATCATATTCACAGTTTTGGTGATTAGTTTATATTTTCAATATAACAGCTTGTTACCAAGCCTTGTGGAAAATAAATGGTTATTTTATTGTTTAGGTTACCTATAAACTGGCTATCAGGAGCAAAGCCATAAACATTGCGTTGCTCGTAGAACGTTACATATACAATGCACCAAACATGTGATATCTATTCTGAGATAGATTACAAAAGATTGTAGTTATTAGATAAAAATCAAAATTGAAAAAAGATACTTAAAAATAAGTGTTTCCAGCAAATGGTTTGAATTTGACGTATTACGAGGAAAAATAGAGAATATATCGAGGCATGAAAGAAAGAGGACATTAATTGGAAGACATAAAGGGAAGGAATATAACGCTTGTGAAGTTAGGGGAGATAAGGGTTTTTGGAAACCAATGAACTTGGCTATGTAATGAAAGAAGCAATATATACAAAAAGACAAAACATTGTTTATGATTGAGGAACGTACCTAGGTTTTAGGTGTCATGGATAGATCATAACTCTGTCACTGGGAAAAGATCTGAAAGAAGATCTGTGTGGATTGTGAAATCAGTCATTATGATGACATAACTAAATATGATTCCCCATCCTGACTGAAATTGTTAAATTGATTTCAATTGTTGTTATTCTTAAAATCGGTCGCTTCTGCAGCATCCAACTTTGACATGGTTTTTTTAATAATTGGAATACAACTACACATTTTAAGTTAGACAAAATTGTCGTAAGAGAGTATGAAATAGATCAAGTTTTCAGGTTTTGTCGATCCTGAACGTGCACCTGGAAATTTTGAAAATTTAAAAAAATTATCCATTGTTGAATTTTCTGTCGGCATTTTTAATATGTTAGATGGAGTCAATGAAATATATAAATAAATCTACCTTAATATATATTTCTGTCAGCGTTTTTCATATGTTAAATGGAGTCAATGAAATAAGTAAATAAATCTACCTTAATATATATTTCTGTCAGCGTTTTTCATATGTTCAATGGAGTCAATGAAATAAGTAAATAAATCTACCTTAATATATATTTCTGTCAGCGTTTTTCATATGTTAAATGGAGTCAATGAAATAAGTATATAAATCTACCTTAATATATATTTCTGTCAGCGTTTTTCATATGTTAAATGGAGGTAATGAAATAAGTAAGTAAATCTACCTTAATATATATTTCTGTCAGCGTTTTTCATATGTTAAATGGAGTCAATGAAATAAGTAAATAAATCTACCTTAATATATATTTCTGTCAGCGTTTTTCATATGTTAAATGGAGTCAATGAAATAAGTAGTATGAAATAGATCAAGTTTTCATGTTTTGTCGATCCTGAACGTGCACCTGGAAATTTTGAAAATTTTAAAAAATTATCCATTGTTGAATTTTCTGTCAGCGTTTTTCATATGTTAAATGGAGTCAATGAAATAAATCTACCTTAATATGTAAAGTGGAAATGTTTTTTGGTTTTTTTTGCGCCAATCCCTGCCTGTTTCGGTTTTTTTGTATGTATGTTCATGAAAACATTGGTCGTAGATAGGTTGCAAGCGACTAGACTAATAGTAGGTGTGTACAAATTTCTCATATAGACGTACATACCTACGAGTATATATGTGCGTATAAATCCTACTAGTTTCAACTTGACATACCTACGAGTACGTATGTACGTATAAATACTACTAGAGTTTCAACTTGACACACCTACGAGTATGTAAGTACGTATAAATCCTACTAGAGTTTCAACTTGACACACCTACATGTATGTAAGTACGTATAAATCCTACTAGAGTTTTAACTTGACACACCTACGTGTATGTAAGTACGTATAAATCCTACTAGAGTTTCAACTTGACACACCTACGTGTATGTAAGTACATATAAATCCTACTAGAGTTTTAACTTGACACACCTACGAGTATGTCAGTACGTATAAATCCTACTAGAGTTCCAATTTGACACGAGGTCTCAGCCTCTACTCTATCTGTGGTCGCAATGGCAACCGGCTTTATCTCATACCGGTATATGAATTCATTATTGTCCTAATTTCCCTCGGCACTGAGCGTGACGTCATTTGTTATTAAATTATGCCAAGTGCCTTTGGAGTCGGCCCCAGTGAGAGCTTTCGATGGGGTTCACATTAATTTGAAAACTAGACGCGGGACACTTGTGGAGACTAATTAAAAAGTTGTTTTGCTTATTACATAAATTAAGAGTTTTTCTTTAATAAAATTACTGTATAAAAAGTCGAGTTTCAGCTGGTATTTCCCTATCGAGACTCAAACTAGATTTTGGGTGCGTTTTTAGAACACATTTTCTAAAAAAAAACGTGGTAATAGAAATTAATTTAATATTTTTAGGATTTTCTGAATAAACTTGATTGGTTTTGATCTTCTATCTGACATTTGTTTGTAAAAGTGTGTTTTTTTAACCATTCAATACAGATATTTCGATATATCATATATTTTCCACATTTGGTGAAATAATATTGTTTTTTGTATTTTTTAGCAAGATAGACACTTGATAATAAAAAATAATAAAATTATATTTGGAAATATTTCAAACTGGTTAATGCAAATACAAAAAAAACCATTTCTAGTTGATTAATTGGTAAAGGTATTATTTATTTTCGGTTTGCTCTTAAAAATATAGACTAAAATAGTCAATAACTTTTTTCATTTGTGCCTTGAAAAAATAATTTATTTTTCAACAAAATATTAGTTTTTATTTCAGCAGTTTTCCATTCATAATTACATTTAAATATTTTATTGTCGCGAAAAGAACCTCCATGAAAAAAATCAAGAAAAACACTCGTCAAGAAAAAATTCACGTATCGCTTTGAAGGTGCACTATGACTCTCGGTGTGCAGTGAGTGTACTTTACGATTTTTAAATCTTAAGTTAAAATTTTTTTGATCATGATTGTCCTGTTTTGTACTTAGAAACGCATAGAAACCGGCTTCCTATACCAATTTAATAACGTCCAAAATATTGACCTTTTTAATCATTTTTGATATTAAGAAAGAATTATTATTACATATAAGAATGTCATTTTTGGGGTTCCGTAGCCAAATGGCAAGAATGGAACCCTTATAATTTCATCCTGTCCGTCTATCTGTCCATCCGACTGTCTCTCCACATGTCACAGCCAGTAGGAGACGTTTACTCGGAGATTATTAGCACTCTATAAATTAAATTTGTAACGTCCAAAATATTGTCCTTTTTGATCATTTGTGACATTAGAAAGAATTATTATTACGTATAAGAATGGAACCCTTATGTGAAATCATGTCCGTCTTTCCGTCTATCTGTCTATCCGACCGTCTCTCCATATGTCACAGCCAGGAGGAGACGTTTACTTGGAGGTTATAGGGACTATATAGATGAAATTTAGATGGTAGGTGAAATTTATGCTGGTAGTCTTCTATGAATTGCTATAGAATGAAATAATGGAATGATGAAAAAATAATGTTAGAGGCAGTGTAACAGAGGGATGAAAAAAAATCCAGGGCACATAGGCGTGTGGAATATCGATAGATAGGTCTTAAAAAATGATGCAGAAGTTCCAAAATAACTTTTTTATTTAAGTCAGTAGATGGTGAGATATGCGCTTCTAAAGTCTTAAAAAGTGTGTCCCACCCCTTTTAAGTTTTCAATTAACGTGTGTTAAATTCTGAAAAAAATTAATTTAGTAGAGCTTAAAATAAAATTTCAACTAACATTGGTTTGAATAAGATATGTTGTGTAATTTTTGAGATATGGGATATTTTCAAAACCGGCCGCAGCAATAACGTTGTTTTTCACCGTGTCTGAAAAATACAAACTTATAAGTTCAATATTGTTTGGTACTACGGAACCGTTCGTGCGCGAGTCCGACTCGAACTTGGCCGGTTTTTTATTTAAAATGAATTAATTCAATGAGGTACAATAATTTCAGTTATTGTAAATTACCGAACTCCTATTTTTTAGTCAACCAGTGAATATAAGATTAATTTTATTGTTAATGTAAATTTTGTATTCAAATGTAGACTAATAATATATTTTTTTTAAGTTTAATTCGATTTGTGAGATACAAAGTATGAAATTGACAACTGCGTAGGCGGAATAAAATTTAGGGATCCCGTAAATACGTACGAAATGTAGGGTAACTCTAATTCGAGGTGCATTGTGACCGCGCCATAATTGTGGACACCGTAGGGAGAAGGGCGCCAGTTTACGTAAACTTACATTGAACTTTTGATGACTGCTACCCCGGTTTATTGACTCGTTCGACTCGTGTTTACTTCTGTAGTGGTTAGTGGGACGGCGCGCTCGGGGAGTTGTTTGGGCGTCGTGGATGCTGTCGTCGGGAGTCGGTATTGCCGAATCGGCTGAGAGGGCGTCTTGTGGTAAGAGTAATAGACGCTGTTGTTCTTGAAAATTATAACGGTGTCTAATTATTCTATACGTTTTGGTTAATTATGTTGTATTTTGTGAAGGGACCGCGTTGAGTTAGCGGAATAAGTTTATTTTACGCAGAGTTCAAAAGTTGACGGTATATAGTAGCGAAATTGTTGGTATTTGTGTAGGAACAAGGCGGGAGATCTTGCTGTCACTATAAACTCGAAATAGAAAGTTACGATTTACTTAAGAGTACTTAAGAGTTGTCTTAAATAAATATTAAGTTTTTATCTAAGTTAAATATATTTTCGAGTTAAGTATTTTTTACTCTCTCCTATCAGAAAGGTAATGAATGTTAATTTCTACTTTGGTGCCATATTTTTTTAAAAGAGTACTTACCTAAGAGTCGTCTTAAATAAATATTACGTTTTTATCCAAGTTAAATATTTTTTCTAGAATAATATTTTTTACTCCCTCCTATGAGAAAGGTAATGAACATGAGTAATATTAATTTCTGTTTTGGTGCCATAATTTTTTAAAAGTTGTCTTAAATAAATATTACGTTTTTATCCAAATTAAATATTTTTCGAGTTAAATATTTTTTACTCTCTCCTATCAGGAATTTCTCTTTTTGTGTCATAATTTTTTTTATAATTATGCATATTATTCGTAGTTAAAATGTGGTAGTTAGCAATTATTTTGTATGTTTATTTCTTGTTGTTCATTAATAAATTTAATTCTTTTATTTGTTATTGTTACTTAAGGCTCAGCTAACTCGTAAACATTTCAAGAGTTATTTATTAAACCTAAATAACCAATATTTCGTTGATATATAACTTTGGTTGTATTTATTTTATAGAGAAGAAAAGGAACCTTTCTCAAAAACAAAACTTTTATTTTAATGTGTTTTTTTGCTTAGTTTCTATTTTTTCCGGAGATGTTGCATGTTCAAATAAATAGGAGGAATTCTTATAAAAACAGTGATAATTCGAAAAAAAAAGCAATAAAAAATGGAGTAAACCTATTTCCATAATGAATCTTCAAACCTTCGAATACTACCACAGAATTGGCTTAGTTATTTTTTTCGTTAAAAACGAATTTTATAATTTTTTCTCATTTTATTTTTTTTAAGGTTACTAGGCCTCCAATTAGAGAAAGGCCCTAAAAGTTGGTTCAATTAGAAATTTTATGCTTTGAAATACTTTAGTTTCATCTTGATATGATATCGTGATCGTAACTAAAACTTTGAAATATTTATGTGCATAAAAAGTTTTGTCTAATTTTTTATGGGTTTTATTTTTGTGTTCTTCGGCTAACGGACGTAGGGCGGGATTATGCCTAACATTTTCTTCGATTTTCATTCCTTTTAGTGGCACTAAGCCGAATAAGACGGCAGTATAAATGGCTTCTACCATTGTATAAGCAAAAATGTTTGTGTAACCAAACAAAAAGTTAATAAAACTTATTACTTAATATTTTTATAATAAAAATCCATGTCACAATCACAGACACACGCATGTACGTACACAATCACACGAATAATCGGATGTATGACGCATATGTCGAGATTTAAATTTGATGAAAGAGAACTAACTACATGCGTTAAGCGTTTTAAAGAACAACTTTATACACGATAAAGTCTTTTATGTCAGTTACGAATGTGAACACCGATGACACGAAATGGCTACCGTCATGTGTCTACTTGCTGATGGGGATAGCGTAAATATACGAATACATATACATAGCGAAAGAAGATCTTGGATCCGGCCCAAACGTATCTTAAGCGACCTTACGCTCGTTAATCCTTCGATATTCTCGTATATGTGTATCGTTGCTGCACTTTCTATTACATCCAGTTATCATTAAACATTTAAATTTGCCACGATATTTTTGTTTACTTTTCACATTAATTATGGCGAAAAAGTTTTTCTGTCGGACCAGAGAAATGACTTCCTTTCGGAAATGAATCCTTCGATGTACTCGTATATACGGTGCGTATCATTGATGCACTTTCCATTACAGATACGTTTCTTTAAACATTTAACTTGCGCGATATTTTTGTTTACCTTTCACATTAATTACGGCGAAAAGGTCTTTCTGAAGCGTAGAAGATTCCATCCTATCGAAAATTAATCCTTCGATATTCTCGTATATGTGTATCGTTGCTGCACTTTCCATTACATCCAGTTATTATTAAACATTTAAATTTGCCACGATATTTTTGTTTACGTTTCACAATCATTACGGCGAAAAGGTTTTTCTGTAAGATCGGAGAAGAGGAAATCAATCCTTCGATGTACTCGAATATGCGATGCGTATCGTTGATGCGCTTTCCATTACAGATACGCTTGTTTAAACATTTAATTTGTGCGATATTTTTGTTTACCTTTCACATTAATTACGGCGAAAAGGTCTTTCTGAAGCGTAAAAGATTCCATCCTTTCGAAAATTAATCTTTCGATATTCTCGTATATGCGTATGCTTGATGCGCTTTCCATTACAACTGCGTGTCTTTAAGCATTTAAATATGTTACGATATTTTTGTTTACCTTTCACATTCATTACGCGGAAAGGCCGTTCTGAATCAGAGAAGATTAATTCCTTTAGGAATCTTTTGAATCCACTTTACCGAGCGAAGTTTAGGAATCCGTTTGATTGCATTTTGTAAACATTGCGTTATGTAAAGTGCTTAATCTTGCGAGCGGCTGCTCTAGGAGTAATTTGGTCTCGGCGCGCGCCAGGTGAGTCCGAATAAACCCGTCCTCGGGCGCGGTAATCGCGTCATTCCGCATTCCGACGGCGGCGGGTGAGTCAAGCGGTCGTTTGCGGGGAGCGGGTCGTACGGTCGGCCCGTCTGGTTCGTGACTCCGCAAAGTGTTGCCGCTGCCCGAGTCTGAGTCGGTAAATGAGGGCGCCGTTGCGAGTGGTGTAATTTATTGTCTAAGATTGTGTCGTTACGAGATTTAAACTGTATACGTACAGAGATGTATGTATTATATCATTAGGTGGTATTATACTCAACTATCTCTTGGCTTGCGTATATCGGACTTTGTATTGTGCAGATCGTCTTTAACAGACGGGAGACGCACACAATAAAAAGAATAACAGAGTGCTGTTTGTGTTTTACTAATTGTTATGTTCTATTGAACACACTGAGACGAAGCAAATGTTAGTTTTTGAGTTTTTTTTATAAAACTACCAATGTTTAAACGCTTGTTAAGACGAATTTTTGGCTAGTTTATTATGAAACAGATACAGTTGCAAAAATAGTAACGGACATATGCATAAAAACAATAAAATGTATTTCTATGGGATTGTATACTGTCAATTTTATTTACTTTTAAGTTCAAGGTTTTTATGTGACAAATTCTTGAAAACGGAGATCATTAAAAATGACAGTCATTTAACAGACTGTGAATGTATGTTCGTTCAAGGCAAATTATACCAGTATGCTAAAAGGATGGCCTATTATTTTGTACAGTACACTTCTCTGACATACCGCTCGTTAAACACTGTTAGAAATGTTAATACGCCGAAGGTCACTCCCCTTAAATTTTTTTTAAATTCACCTTTTGTATACCTCTGATTTTCTCTCATTCCAAGTGGTTAAATCATCGCAAAGTGTGTTTGATTATGTAATCTTGATATTTTTAAAACATTTAACACTTTCTTATAAGGTCAATATTATTTTTAACCGGTTTTAGCTTGATAATAATGCGCAAATGTGTGTTGTAGTTATAGGCAGATAGTATTTAATTATATTTATTTTTTCGGAATCCATCATATCAATAGAATTTACGTCACGTCATTTAATGGAAAACTGGCTCAAAAATTCAACATAAATATTAAGTGTATTTTGATAGGGCCGATTCCCCTGGTCATTCTGGGCGTGAAATATTTTTCATGAATGTGAAAAAAAACTACCGTTTCCAAGATAATCGTCTTCAAAGTTCCGAAAGTTAAAAAATTTCAATATTTTGTCATAAAATCACTTCAGTACATTTATTACATCATATCCTACACTGTCAGAAAAATGAAACTTTGAAAACTGCCGGAAAACCTTTTTTCAAAATAACGATGTATTAACATGAAGTTTTTTCCGTAATTTTCATTATAAGTGTGATTTGTATTTAAATTTTTTTATTTTATTAAATTGTTTATTAATTTTTTTTAAATACTAATTTTTTTCGTTCTGTATTATTGTTCAGAATAATGGGTCACTTACGGTTTGTTTTCATTCCTGTGAAAAAACTAACACAGGCGCGTTGAAAAATTATACATTTTTTCATTACACAAAGTCGATCGATTTAGTAGTTTTTATATGACGGAGTAATATTTATAAATTTATATTTCTGCCTAATTTGATTCGGTCAACAAATTTTGTCGCGTCGTAAGCTCCTTGTCAAAAACCTACCGAGTACTTTTTGTATCTGGACCATGCAGTTCTGCTGTTCTAAGCAGTGATGACATAAACGACTTCACTTTTAAATGGACGGCATTGTAGTTTAGCAGATATAATGCAAATGTTTGTTCTCTGCATGCACATGCTCGAAAGGTCGAACGGTTTGCACACAATGAGTCCGATATGCGTCGCGAATCGGGTTGAGCGCTCGGCGGACCGGTTTCGGAGGCAACGCGTCGGTGACGTCAGGTGAGCCGTCTGCCGGAGGCCAGACGCTCTCTCGTGGCCCACCGGTGCCCCCGGGCATCGCGGACGCTTTCTAGAGATGAGTTTTTAAATAAGACGATACACAAATGGAACAACGTGGGGTTTTTGTTGCCCAAATAGCCACCACTTTTACTGTTCCGCATTGAAATAGGAAAAACACTTGTGATCTCATGATGTCCGATATTATGTCGGTCTGTTACAACGTTTTAACATTAGAAACTGCCTAAAGTAGAAATTTGGTAAATACACGATATAAAATATACCGGTCAACGAATAAAAGATCAGTTATTCACACAGGTGATTATGTGCATCAAAATGAGTAGAAAATTAAAAGAATTATCTGAGAATTTTCAACCGTTTACAAAAATATCACAGTGAAGTCAGTTTGATAATATTGATCATGGAGTTACGAAACGCATATACGTAATTTATGTATATTTTAAAACGTAACCTTAATGCTGGAAGATAGAGAAAGTATTGACTGACAAGATCAATTATGCTGCATAACAATATCCGCGAACTGGAATTCTGCTGGAAAAGTACGAATGCAGAAAACTGTCAATTGAGAACCGCGATATAGGACATAAGGATTATAGCAAGGTGAGATGGAATCGAAGATCGACCCGTTGTTTATACTGATGAGATCTCTGTTAAAACCATTGACTCCACCAGCATATACTTATTTAAATAACCTAAAAATCTCTGTTTCTTAAGGCAAATCATTTCAAACTAAATACTATAATGACGTCATGGAATGCGATGACATCACGACATGCCAATAACTATGAGAAATGTTTGAAGAAAAAATTAATTATAAATTAAGTAAACTGGATTTTTATAATGGTTAAGACGTCATCAATCACTGGACAGATAATTTCACATTGACAGATGCTGTATTAAATATTTAACGTTACTTACAAACTATATTTTATCGCCGGCAATGCGCACAGAAATAACTATATAGTTATTGAATGGTAATTTAAAGCCAATGGACTCATTTCCATATATCCTTATATTTAATAAGTTATATGTAAGTCTGTTACATGTAGCTCCTTACATCCAACCGACTGACATATAATTTATTAAAAATAAGGAAATATGGAAATGAGCCAGAAGGATATTTTATTTATGTTATAAGTAAGTAGGTTATACGTAAAGAAATTACTTAATAAGTTATACTAAATAGGTATGAATGTAGAGCTATTGTTTCTCATCTAGTTTATTAGTCCGTTTTCTGCTATTCATGTGTGATATGTATATCACTCGTTTTTTTTTATACACGATATTTATCATTGTGAACAATTTTTTGAAAATATATTCGTTCTGCGTTTTCTAGTGTTTTATTTTTTATGTTAAAAATGCCTGGAAATATTTTCACAAATGCTGAATATTTTGACAAAATATTGCTACATGTGGAAATCAGTTGTAATGCACAGACTGGTTTTATACCGTTAACGTGTTCGTAATCGACATCAGTCTTGTAATTGCAAGGTCTTTTTAAGGGTATCGAATTTTTTCCGGGACGTTGGTAGCTTCCGCCGACCTAATGTTGGTGCTGATATTGCATACAGGCATATGTCTGTAGGCGTAAGAGAAGAGGATAAAAAATATTTTATGACAAACCCAATTGCTAGCATACCTGTTAAGCAAAAAGGCGTTTCTCAGTGAATCATTTGACCGCGCATCGTCTCCTAAAGAAAGTAAAAGGCGTTCGTTTCATTATACGAAAGTTCAGCTCCTACAGATTACCCTTTAAGCGTTGATTACTGCCAGTAATTGCTTAACCAGCATCGAATGAAGAGATTGTTTTGCAATAAAATTTTATGGGCTGATCTAAAATGAACGTTTACACCACAAGGCACGTTTTATTTTAGCATCGTTGGTTCATAATCGTTTGGACTGCCATCTGGATGACTATATTCTCGGACTTTTTTGCCAACTTGTTTAAATGTCGAAGGTTATTTATCTTTCATCCAGAGTGGACATGATGACTTATTCTGTGTAATTGCGCTTAATATTTTAAGGGGCGTATGGTACCAGTATAATCGAACCCTTGCCTACCATTCGGCAGCCGTCCGACTTGAATTTAATGCCCAGAGTACCACGTCAGTGGTCTGCTAGATCTTCAGATTTAACGTCTATAACCTTTTTTTGGGACTACACACACATCTTCAAGAGTGAATGAGATATTGAAGATGTTTAATGAGATTTGAAGAGTTTTATAATAAAGGTGTTCGACATGTTAAAATCGTAACGTAGAACGATTTTGCCTGGAATTCACAAATCGACTAAATATTATGCGAGCTCTCAATTGTTTATCACTACACGATCATAACTTTGAATAATATCTATAGTACAATTGTAATTCTTTAAAAGAGTGAGATTTACTGTATTGAATACTGAAAAGAAAAAGGTGAGATTTACTGTATCAACCATCTACAAATGAATACGGTAGTTACTTTGCTCCTGCTTTCATCTGATTTTCTTTTGAACTCTTAAGTGTTTACTTTTTAAATATTTGTTTAATCATGTCATGTATTCGATAGTAGTTAATTTGTAGGTTCTCTCATTTAACCTTCAATTAAACTATGATGCAATAATAAACTAAATGAGAGTGCAAAAAAAAATTATATAACTTTTGCACGCGGTTAAAATTAAGAACCATGTCACAGCTATGGTTACTAATCCATGTCTGACATTTTACATTGTGTAAGCAACCCTTGTGTGAAAACAAATAATCTTCTGGTTGTATGTAGATCATTGATGAAAACCAGAATTTGTTATCTCAAGGGGTTTAGAAATTATAGCACGATAAACATTTAAAAAAAAACTGTCTGCTCGAAGCCTTACATATTTCGTTACTTATACCTTACCGCCAGGTAAAGTTATTATTATTAAGTAAATGAGTTTAGCCGCTCGAACACCGCAAATAAATTATAATAAAAGCATAAGTAATAAACGTGAAAATGGGTTGTTTGGCAAGGGAGAGAGAGAGATGCTATGTTGCCACTCTCTTCTCGTATGCGAGAGCGCGTTCGTGGTTGAGTGAACATCTCGATCTTAGATTCTTGCAGTGAATATGTCGATTTGGACCTATACGTTGGCCCCCACCTTCACCAGACATCACCACATCGAACTTCTTCGTGTGGAGATTTATTAAAGACTTAGTGTTTGAGAAAGATTGGGACAGTGAAATAGAGATGCGTGCGCGTAATAACGCTGCTTTTGACCAACTTAAAAGTACTGTTAACCAAGACATTTTTTGTTTAATAGAGTCTACGAACAAACAAAAAACGTGTCTAAGAATGCATCGAAAACGGGGGGCGACCTGTCAAAAATGCTTATGTCATTTAGTTTGTTCTTTAATTATCAATAACTTGTGATTTTCCAACTTATTTTTACTTCAAACGATTGAAAAATCAGTGCAATCATAATTTGATCTATCATCCATAGATGACTGATTACTGATTTTATTCTTAGGTAACTACAAAATATGTACATACATATAAGTGGTGAGCACTCATAAACAGATTACCACTGTAAATAGATTAACACTATTATATTACAAAATACTACTATTAAAGTATAGTGCGGTATTTAAAATCACCAAGCGCCCTTAATTACGAAATCATAGTTGCAAGCGTAACCCATAGATATGTACACAACCATGCGCAATTGTCAAAACTCATACATACATAATACCCAATTTAGTAGAGATGTGTCAATCACGAACGAACCAGTCAGTGGGACCCTATCTCTTAAAATGAACGAATGATCGAAGTTGTGAATGATTCGGTCTTTTTCGTCAATACCAATCACGCGATCTCATTAACAATTGTTTGATTGGATCGATAGCTTCGCTCGAAACACATATTACACACTACGACTTACCGACACGTATGGTCGCGATTGATGATTTATATTTTGGTTTCGATTCGGTTCACGGGTCATTTTATCGTAGGGAACATTTCGTTAGATGACCATACCACGTACCTCGCCAGCCGCAAGCCGGCCGCATTTACTTCGATAAATTGGACACTGTATTTAAATAAATATTAAATAGGTATTACAAACTATTTACTGTTAACCGGCGCAACGTTTTATAAACAAATACGTTCATTGTAGACTAGTATAACAGACGAATAATTGAACTAATATAAAGATAACTTATATACATATTTATTCTTCGTAACGTAGGATTGCTGTACTGCAGACTATGTATATACATATAATAATGGTGTGTCCGTCTGTATATGAAAGAGTTGTTCAATATATAATTAGTTTCCAGTAATATGAAACAGTTTTTCAATTTGTAATTAGTTTAGTGTAATTCATTTATTGGAATAATCGCATTCACTTAATTAATTTAACTTGTAATATTTTCCTATTACGTGAAGTGTTTAGTGTTAAATTAATAGACTTTGGAAAGTTGCTGCTTGATTTTAATCTGTTTATGATTATCACATTCGTATCAATAAAATGAGTAGCTGTAGCTATATAGCTTGGACTGTTAACTGACGTCCAACCATCAGTTATGTAGTTAAATAAATTGCGCCGGATTGTAACAACTTATTGTTTATTTTTCCTTGCTGCTAGAATTCAGTTTTGGAATGAAAGAAGTTGAAAGTGTTTTCCTGCCATATCATAATTGAAATTGAAATGTTTTTACAGAACACTTCGTTTCGTCAGTAAATTCAATTGTTTATAACAGTAAATATAGATAAGCAACAAAAATACTAAAGAAAGTTATTGGGTGCCAAAATACATGTACCATAAATAAAAAATGAACCTATATAAAGGCCGAGAGTCGGAAATGAAAGAAGCATCGTCCAACGCATTTGATGGTAGTTAATTTGTAGCTTCTCTCATTGAACCTTCTATTAAATTATGACGCAATAATAAACTAAATAAGAAGGCAGATATTAATTATGTAACTTGCATGCCGTTAAAATAAAAAAAATATGTCACAACCATTGTTACTAATCTAAATCCGACATTATATAAAGGCCGAGAGTTAGGTTGAAAGAAGTGTTGTCTAAGGCATTCGATAGTAGTTAATTTGTAGGTTCTCTCATTTAACCCGCTATTAAATTATGACGCAATAATATACTAAATAAGAAGGCAGATAACAAATTATATAACTTTTGTATGCTGTTAAAATTAAGAAATATGTCACAACCATTATTACTAATCCACGTCCGACATTATATAGAGGCCAGAGTCCGGATGAAAGAAGAGTCGTCTAACGCATTCGATAGTAGTTAATTTGTGGGTTCTCTCCTTTAATCTACTATTAAATTATGACGCAGTAATAAACTAAATAAGAAGGCAGATAACAAATTATATAACTTTTGCATGTCGTTAATAGAGGCCTAGAGTCGGGATGAAAGAAGTGTCGTCTAATGCATTTGATAGTACTTAATTTGTAGGTTTTTTCGTTTCTCTCATATAAGTCTTTAGTTACACAACATACTTTTGATAAACATGAAATGTGTTTCGTCTAAGGAACATTAAATTATACCTATAAGCCATGTCCAATAATTGGTTATCAACGTTACCAATGTGCAGCATAATAATAAATTAACTTTAATTACCATGCTTTAGTTTGTAAATACTGATTTCAATAGTTACTTTGTTTTTGAAAGTGATTTGATTAAGAAATAGGTTTTTGTAAATTTGTATTATTATGCGCTGATTGACTACAGATGATGTTAATCGTGTAATGTATAAAATGTTAGAGTAAAGCAAATTGAATTTGGATTGATTGAAACAACTGTTCACATTGTAGCTTTTTATTTCCGATGTTCTTGGCAAGCTGCCTAACGTTTATGTTTATTTCACCACGTCATTGACGATCTGCGACGTGCGCGATTTGTATATTATTTCGCTAATCTTTACTGTTTTAAATAGGTCAAACGGTCTTATCTTGTTTTTAGTCTTACGGGTCTGCCTGGATTTAGATACTAGGAAATTTCCCTGTATATATTTCAATAGCATATTTCCAGTATTATTTCAAAATTTTCATATTTTTATGTTAGTTTATTTGTCTCTAATATTTTGTTTCTGCAACATAACTGACAGTTTAAGAGAGTCTTGTGGTCGAATTGATCTTATCACAGTAACAATCCGTTTTATGCATATTCACACATGCGGCGAACATAATATGTTAAATATGTATACATAATTATATTAAATAATAAAAAGAGGAAAATATCTAATTTTGTCCAAA
Organism: Druceiella hillmani; assembly: GCA_039881145.1. NCBI lineage: Eukaryota > Metazoa > Arthropoda > Insecta > Lepidoptera > Hepialidae > Druceiella > Druceiella hillmani. The sequence continues at coordinate 2,996,548 of JAYKKI010000015.1, forward strand.
TTTATTGAAATGGCTTTCGCCAGCAACAACGACGTGAATGTCTATTTTTTCTCGGTTCATTGTTGACAGATCGTAATGCTTTATAATCTGTATGTAAATTTAGGTTCAGAAAATAATTACCGCTAAAAGTTTCGTTCAAATCGATTCAGCAACTCAGCAGTTCCAGAGTTATAAACAAACATACAAACGCCAGATGTACTGTTTTTAAAAGAGGCGAAGGAAATTTGTGTGTACTATGTACGAAAAAAAATTGTCGGAGCATTTTTCCTTTTAGAGCAAGAAACTTAGATAAATTTTCATAAGGGAAAGGTCGTAGTCGTTATAGGGATGAGTGAGCATTGTTTGCGGCTATCTTATTAGATCTTGCGACATAGTTTGATATACTTTTATGTGAAGTATATGATTTCTTACATCAAATTGCTTTCTTACATCGTTGAATCAAAAATACGTTCGACTGGCTTCGATGTTGTTGAAATCGTCTTTAGTACGTATGTACATTACTAAATTCTGATGGGAATGCTATTACTTAGAGTTCGTTTTCCAGCTATATAACTATTTAATAGTTGTTTATAGCTATTTCATATTACGTTTATTATTAAGTCTTCGCTATTTATTATCATAACAACTCTAGGAGAATAGGACAATAAATGTGTATAGCTCCAAACGACGACGCATTTATGATGTATTTTGAGAAATGGTGGAAAATTCCATATTTTGATATATATAATTTGTTGTCGTAATATTTTTATTTGCTGGGTTGTTCTCTAAAGGACAATAACATGTTTATTCGTTACGAGAAATAAATATGTGTGACATCAAACTTCTATTACATTTGCCCAGACTGCAATTGTTATATTAATTTTTCGACCGACATATTTTAACTCGCGCACACACAAACTGTGACTATAATAATTTATATTAGCGTTTTGCGTTCCACCGTCGGTATCCAGGATCTTTGCCTACAACGAAACTGGTTTGTTTCCTTAGATATACATACAAAGCAATTTATGCCACATTACTGCGTTCAAGTCTGTCGAGGAACTATTTAAAGATGTTATTGTGGGATATTTGCTCGTTTAATTGATCGTTTCGCGTATTGAGTTTATCTGGATTTATTGAACGTAGGCAAAATTGAGCAGTATCTATTTAACGTCTAGCAAAATTACGGAATGTTTAAACAAAAAAGTAAATAGAAGAAATTGAAATGTGTCTTGGGTTTGAAGACAAAAGTTTCGCTGTTCACATATTTATCCGACTAAGACGAAGCAGGGAGGATTATCAATTTTGGCCAATGTATGTAAGGATTATTAATTTTGACCAATGTATGTAAAATTTGTCTTGTGTTTGAAGACAAAAGTTTCGCCCATCGCATATTTATCCGACTAAGACGAAGCAGGGAGGATTATTAATTTTTGCCAATGTATGTAAGGATTATTAATTTTGACCAATGTATGTAAAATGTGTCTTGTGTTTGAAGGCAAAAGTTTCGCCGATCGCATATTTATCCGACTAAGACAAAGCAGGGAGGATTATTAATTTTAGCCAATGTATGTAAGGAGTATTAATTTTGGCCAATGTATGTAAAATGTGTCCTGTGTTTGAAGACAAAACTTTCGCCGAACGCATATTTATCTGACTAAGACGAAGCAAGGAGGATTATAAATTTTGTCCTTTAATGACGCATTTTTGGAGTTGCTTCATAGTTAGTTATTTATAGATACTTAGTTAATTTTGTCATGCTCGCCTGTCTGTCCGTCTTTTAGGGACTCATATTTTCTATAGATTTTGACCTATGTTCCCGAAATTTTGCGCGTATACATTTATAAACTTATGTATATGGACCTCACTTATTGGGTAGTAAAACTATTTTTATATTTTTCTTTTCATTTCCCATCAGTTTCCTCTCATTGGATAGGTATTTTAAATCGTAATTGAGGTTCTATTTGCCGTTATCTGTGTTAAGTTCCGTTTGTGAAACGATTAAGCTTATACAGTGATGTCTCCAACGCCCTCTAATCTTTCAACCAAATATTAAAAAAGCTGAAGAAAATTCTTGACACTCGTGTTTGATTAGAAATGTCAAACGATTGTCTTTCAGTTAACTCGCGTCAACACTTTCAGCAGATGTACACATCAACTTTTTCGTGTTTCAGCACGCACTTGGCGAGTTTTATCTCCTCTCAAGTGGTATTACTTTATTAGAGCTCTTAAAGTTATTATTCCTCGTAAGTGGAGTTTAATTTCCTCTTAAGTGATATCACACTTATTGTTTACTTAAAATATCAAGTTTTTGTCTATTTAGCGCTCTTTACTATGCGCTTATGTATTAATTATAGGTTTTTCGCCCTCTTAAGTCATATAACTTATTTATCACATTTATTGTTTACTTAAAATTCTATTTTTTCTATTTAGCGCTGTTTTGTATTCACTAAAGTTTTCGTTCTCTTAAATGACACAATTCGATTCCTTATCATACTTATTGTTTATTTAAAATATCAATTTTTTGTATATTTAGCTCCCTTTTATGAACAATAGATTTTTCGTAGTGTATACTATCGAAAAAAATTCTTTTTAGAAACTTTTTTTAGAAATTATGTAAATATGTGTCCTCTTTTATTGTTCAAAGCTTATTCTATAAGATAGCGGTGATTAAGAGAATAAAGGAAAAAATACAGTAATAAAGAAAAATTAAAATAACATTCATGAAATGAATTGACTTTATAAATAAAATTTTATGACATAACATTAAATAAAACCTGTTATACACGATACGAGTAGAAATCGTACTAAAAGGGTTCTGCACAAATTTACGTATATAAAAAAATTTAAGGGTCCTTAATTTTTATGAAACTTTTTACAGATATGTTTTTCACCATATAAATTATTATATTGCCCAGTAGATTTTTCACTGGTGTAAAACATATATAAAACTTCTTATCAAAAGAATTGCACTGACTTCAAATAACCACCGAATAAGAATCGCACTGAATATTCAATTATTGCACCTTTTATAAGTTTTTGTACTATAAATATAAAAGTAAAAGCGATATCTTAATGTTTTGTACACGTGAACCTTTATATATGAATGACGTGTAAAAGTAAGTTACTCTTAGATTTGAATAATGTGTAAAAGTAAGTTATTCATAGATATGAATAACTTGTAAATGTAAGTTATTCATAGATATGCATAAGAGGTAAAAGTAAGTTATTCATAGATATGAATAACGCGTAAAAGTAAGTTATTCATATATATATGAATAACGTGTAAAAGTAAGTTACTCGTAGATATGAATAACGTGTAAAAGTAAGTTAATCATAGATATGAATAACTTGTAAATGTAAGTTATTAATAGATATGCATAAGGTGTAAAAGTAAATTATTCATAGATATGAATAACGCGTAAAAGTAAGTTATTCATAGATATGAATAACGCGTAAAAGTAAGTTATTCATAGATTTGAATAACGTGTAAAAGTAAGTTATTCATAGATATGAATAACGTATAAAAGTAAGTTATTCATAGATATGAATAACGTGTAAATGTAAGTTATTCATAGACATGAATAACGTGTAAAAGTAAGTTATTCATAGATATGAATAACGTGTAAAAGTAAGTTATTCATAGATGTGAATAACGTGTAAAAGTAAGTTATTCATAGATATGAATAACGTGTTAAAGTAAGTTATTCATAGATATGAATAACGTGTTAAAGTGAGTTATTCATAGATATGAATAACTTGTAAAAGAATCCTCAAAATCGATTGGGTAGTTTTTGAAAAAATATATCCACCTATGTACATATATACGAGTAAAACAGGGAACCTCCTTTTTTGAAATCGATTACGGAGTTTCGAAGATCAGTATGAAATTTTTACAATTTGTTATCAATAATTAATAAGTTGTCACCAAACGCAACTACTTATATTAAACGACCGTGAAATATACAAAAAATATGTCTTTTTTACCAACAGAACTTTGACTAAAAGGCTGTTATGACCGAATATTCGAATAAGAAATTATTGACTAACTAGTGGTTGACATAAGATCTGTATGCAATTTTTTCAATTTTTTTATCAATAATTAATAAGTTGTCACCAAATGCAACTACTTATATTAATCGACCGTGAAATATACAAAAAATATGCCTTTTTTACCCACAGAACTTTGACTAAAAGGCTGTGGTGACCGAATATTCAAATAAGAAATTATCAACTAACTGGTGGTTGACATGGAATATATAATTTATTCTGTAGTATAATCGTATTATAATCGACTATGTTATATAATGAGTAAAACGCTCCCATTTGGGGCGATATTTCCAAGGTTATTATATCGAATGTAATGGTGGTTTTGAGAATTACTGCTTTAAACTAAATTCGATGTCGTTCTGTGGTCAATTTAATGGAAGCTACTTCGTTTTATGTGTTGTGAAATAAATATAAATTAGGAAGTGCTTATCGTTTTTATTATCGTTGTAAATTGTTTGGAAATAGACAAGTGAAAATATAAATTCAAACTATTTAGAGTCGTGGATATAATTAGTAAATTTCTTATGGCAGTTTTGACTACAGCGCAATGCTCTTTGCTACGATTTAGAGTCGTGAATATAATTAGTAAATTGCTTATGGCAGTTTTGACTACAGCGCAACGCTCTGTGCTACGATATAGAGTCCTGAATATAATTAGTAAATTGCTAATGGCAGTTTCGACTACAGTGCACCGCTCTCTGCTACGATATAGAGTTCTGAATATAATTAGTAAATTGCTAATGACAGTTTTGACTACAGTGCACCGCTCTCTGCTACGATATAGAGTTCTGAATATAATTAGTAAATTGCTAATGGCAGTTTTGACTACAGTGTAACGCTCTCTGCTACGATATAGAGTTCTGAATATAATTAGTAAATTGCTTATGGCAGTTTTGACTACAGTGTAACGCTCTCTGCTACGATATAGAGTTCTGAATATAATTAGTAAATTGCTAATGGCAGTTTTGACTACAGTGCACCGCTCTCTGCTACGATATAGAGTCCTGAATATAATTAGTACATTGCTTATGGCAGTTTTGACTACAGTGCAACGCTCTCCGCTCTCGTTATTTCTGATAAGAAACGAATAGTTGTTATTTAATTCTTATTTAAGTAGATAAAGAAATAATATTAATACTCGTTAATATAATACTACTAGCTGTGCTCCGCACTCTCACCTGCTTAAAATTAATTTAATTAAGGGTCTAATTAATTTTAAAACCGATATTGCGAAATTATGCGCAAAATCAATTCCATATAGTACTTCGGAATATATTACTTTATTTCCCTTGGGTAGAAGGAGCGTAAATTGGTTTTCATCACTGCCTGACCTAGCTAAGACGATGACCGTGAGAAAAATATTCTTTCTTTAAAGCGGTTGCAACTCACTTGTAGGTTTGATCCTGGGACTGATCCTGGGGTGATGACAAAATGGGGTCTACAATTTATGATATAGTAGAAAAGTCAAAGTCACTTACTTTGACATCAAAAGGAATACACGGGATAATTAGCCAGCAATTACGTTGTTCTGTGTCTACCTTGCACCGTGTTCCTCAATATCTGTTATGTTTTTTATAATCGTTCTGCTTTGTGAAACCACAGGGTTAGAAATATATATATATATATATATATATATATATATATATATATATATACATACACCATGTATATATATGAAAAATAATTTTTGAAATCGGACATGTGGTTCGGTTCGAACAAAGAAAGCAAACAAACCCTTTTCCGCTTGTTACTTTAGTATAGATTTACCCTTAAATGTTTAAATTTGTATATATCCCAAAATATGCACAGAGTCCTTCTAGCTCAAATTCTGTTGATACTAAACATTCTTTACGTTACGAAATGTATCGTTATCTTTTATAAAAGGACTACATATTAGGTTGTATATCTATATTTTCGATCCGTTGGAAGTTCTGTGTTCAGATATCGGTTTTCTCAATTTTGATATATTTTTTTGTGAAACATCTAATGGCGCGTTTGGATTGGACTTTAACTGTTCTGATGGCACGTCACATCTTGCCATTCGCCAGCTTCGTGTCTTGTCGTATCTTTCCGGCTTAATTCGGCCCGCTTCGCGTCTTGTCGGCTCTTTCCGCTTCCCTTTCTACTACACTACACATACGCTACTTTACGTGTGTGTTAGTGTATCAGAATATATTGTTATTTACTACGTTTACAACTTTACTTGTTTGTATCGGTGTATTGCATTAAATTGTCTTCAAATCATAAAAGCGTTTTTTTAATTTAGAATATGAGTTACAGTGGTAGTGAAAAAAAATTATGATTCACATCTGCCTGGCGTCCCATGATGGCTTTACTTTTTCCTCATTTATTTTACCTACTTGTTTTATAGTTTTATAATAGGTTTCTCCTTCTTTAATTAATGGTGTTTTTAACATTTGTTAACGCGTTTGCTACTAGTCAAATACCTGCTGTCTGTCGGTTGGGCCATTATTTTATATAAACAAAGAGCTGAGTAAATCGAAGCAAAAAAAATTGTATTAAAATTCTGTGAGACGGAGGTTTATGATACTGCACTGAAAATAAAATATTTAAGGACTATCCCGCGCTTGGTCGTAAATTTAAATAATTAAGAACGGTACAAGGTTGAACTTTATAGCCATTAGAGGAGTGTGTCTAAAAAGTAATAAATTATTAAGTAGCCTTTACACGTGACTTATTTTAATATAGCAGCCTTTATTTTAATAAAAATGGGTTAACATAAAACTTGTTTAAGGATCTTCTATGATTAAGCTTTCCAGCGCTTAATAAAATGTAAGAATTATATAAGACGGGTTGAGTTTCTATATCTTATGTAAAAACCTGGAATGTTAATGTAATCAACATCTAAAAATGAAAGTGTTGTCGGCATTCATCGAAAGATCGATAAAAATTTTACATTGTGTCAACATATAATATATCCAATATTGTTACGAAAATTGTATGGTTAATTAATATTATAAATCATCATCATCATCATATATATTAATACGCTAAGGTTAAGATGTTACTCTCCCTTTTTAGAAAAAACCTCACAATTAATCCACATAAATTATATATCATTTTATAGGTAATTGCTTGCTCTACCGGCATCCACAACTAAAAAATTTATTATTGCTATTGTTTTTGCAAATTAATTAATTATTAAAATTATATACACAAAACAGCAATGCTGCCATCTAACGGCTCAACGTCAATATGATTGACGGTCGGTAAAATTTTTGTTTAATTTCAAATCCACTCACGTATAAATAAAGTGGCGCTTTAGCTCAATGCTTTTGATAGTTGCGCCTCTATATGTCAATTTTAGTAAAATATTTGTTTGATCTGTTATATGAGCTTCATAATGGAATAAATAATGCGAAGACTTCGCACGGGTCACGCTAGTAATAATATATTATTGAGCGAGCCAAAAATATTCTTTGACTACACATCACGGTTAGTTATTTTTTATTGTTCGAGACTCATATTGAAGATTTAATTTAATGGCAATCAAGTCATCTTTTTAAAGTTACTGGCAGGTACAGCGCCAAAAGAGTATGTAAATTCGCGCATTTTTAGTAAAAAAGTGACTGCTATTATATTGTATATATATAATTCGACATTGTTCTTTTCCTTTTCTTTCTTACTCAAGAGTTGCTCGTTACTTTTGTTTAATAAATAGTTTTTAATTTAATTATTAAAAGTACAGGCGTTTTTATAACTAGTGTTTTTTAGAGTTATACAATTTTAAAATGAAAAAAAAAAAACATAAAAATCATGATAATGGCTATAGTATTGGCTTTATTGAAAAGGAAATTATATGCCATTTGTGTTTAAATACGATTTCAGGCATTTTTTACTGTTTTTTCTCTAGAGAAGTGGTATTAAAGTTAATACGACAACGGACAGACGACCCATATCTTACTAGAAAAACTGATCCAATGTTGGCTATAGTTATATCAAGTACAAATAAAATCAAGGATATATTAGATTTAGATTCAGGATGCGAATTTTTCAATAACGGACATCCAGATTTACATCTACACTACCTGCTTTGAATTACTAACACTATTAGATTTGGAATAAACTTGGACATTGTTCGGTACCAATGGCTGCTATGTGCTTATAAATATATCAACTGACTATAATATTTAACTTCATTGGCGAAATATTTCTTCGTTAAGTTTTCTTAAGCTGTTGTTTCCCAAAGAAGCTTGCATTTTTTCTATGGTTTTGTTTCCTCTCTTCAACAATTGGCGCAATTATTTGATTTTATTTCTGATAATCGAAAAAACTATAGTAATAGAATGTTTTCTTGTACAGTTCTAATTTAATTTTGTCAAGTATGACTCGGTAATATTGCAGTTGTATTGAGTATTTTAAAATTAGAAGAATTATTTATTTACATTTTCTTTGAAGGTGTAATTTGTTGCGTTTTTTTTTTAAATTGGCCTATTTGTAAAACTGTAATTAGTGTTCGTATAAGTGTTCTTGTATTAAAAAAATTACAACTTTGTTACACGTATTTCTTATATACTGTGCAGTTTTATACAAAAACACTAAAACATTGGTATGCCACCGTATGTAACGAACAGTATCATTTTGCATTAGGTACTTATCGACAAATGGAATCATGTTGCATTCGTTATTTATTAACAAACAGTCTCGTGTTGCATTCGTTACTTATCTACAAACGGTCTCATTTTACATTCGTTACTTATCGACAAATGGTATCATGTTGCATTCGTTACTTATTGACAAACAGTCTCGTGTTGCATCCGTTACTTACCTACAAACGGTCTAATGTTGCATTCATTACTTATCTACAAACGGTCTCATGTTGCATTCGTCACTTATTGACAAATGGTATCATGTTGCATTCGTTACTTATTGACAAACAGTCTCTTGTTGTATTCGTTACTTATCTACAAACGGTCTCATGTTGCATTCGTCACTTATCGACAAACAGTCTCGTGTTGCATTCGTCTCGTGTTGCATTCGTTACTTATCTACAAACGGTCTCATGTTGCATTCGTCACTTATCGACAAACAGTCTTGTGTTGCATTAGTTACTTATCCACAAACGGTCTCATGTTGCATTCGTTACTTATCGACAAACGGTCTCATGTTGCATTCGTTACTTATCGACAAACGGTCTCATGTTGTATTCGTTACTAACAGTGTCATAGCCATAATAGATCTTTTAACTTTTAAAATTGCAACCTCACACTCAAAGTTCATCATAATGAACACGATCAATTTAACACGTTCAGTGTGGCGCGTGATTTTAGATACACTGCGTCACATCGTTTCTAAAGGGAATTTTTATAGTCGACTGAATTTTATTTTCCTTTTAATTAACTTTATTTGTATTCCCTTTATTTAACTTTATTTATGTATAATAAATGGAAACAAACTCGGTACATTGATCATATGTCTACATCAGCACTGAACGTGTTAAGGAAAAATACTAAAGTTTTGTTCGAAAAAGGATCTACATGTACGATAAAGAACTTGAATGGTTTTAACGAAAAATTGCGTCGTTTTAACGAAATAAATTTCGCGTATAGTTGTGATGGTATATAATGGGATTACAGGACGCTGCTTAAAAGGTGAGAAATTCGCTACAGGCACATTCTGCACATTTTTTGTTTTCTCTTTAACGTATTGAAAGAATTCTCATAACCCGGATTATCTCAGGACTGAATTCTCTGCCTTAGATGCCCATGGTCTTGCGTTTTGCCCTGAAAATCTCCTTTCTTTACTTATTCCCAAAGGTGATACCGCCTTCTATGAATATTCTTTCACTGTCCATATTGCCAAATTGTAGAATTAGTTGGTTTCCGGTATTCGCAACGCGACTTGAATTTGCGCATTCAGATATAGTCTTAAAAATTGCTTTGGTAATTCCCCTTGATCTTCCACTGGTTTTTCCTTCTGAATTCTACCTCCCCTACTTTGTTCTTACCAATATATTATTTTAATTACTAAAACGCAATTTCTTTGTACTCTTGTTGTTATATGGATTAGTGTTTTAACCCTTTTATTGCAATTGTATTCATAGTCTGTTGCGGTCTTACACAATATATATTTTTTCCCTGTAGTAATAAGTGCACATTGCGTATTTATGCAAATATAAACCAATAAATAAATATTACCATTTGCTCTTACAGCCATTGCAAATCATTCCGTTTCGTAAGTCAATAAAATTTCTTCTCTATCTTTTGGAGTGGAAAGGAACTTAAATTGACTTATAGCGCGATTGAAGGTAAAGTTCTTAGCGCTGTTTGCCTTGAAGATGCTATGCTGGGGTTGACGGCGCAGCCTCGAACGATAAGTGCGGGTGGCGCTATCGTGACCGATAACGGTGCCGTTTGGTCGGAGCGCCCCCTGATAGGTTCGTGGGAAACATTGTGATTGAGTTCGATGGCGGAGAATACGCGATAACGATAGAGAATTTGTTATGACTTGCGATGGTATATCTTTTGATAAGGCTATTTTTGGTTTTAAGGTATTCTCCTGTATATCTATGCGCGTGCGTGTATACAGAAATGTGTCGGTTGAAGACGTTGATTAGCTTATTTATTAAGTGCTAGATTGTCGATGATATCGACTGGATTAATATGCAGGTTCTGGTATCCTGAGACACGTGAATAATATATTTAATTTACTATTTACGCCATCTATTGCCAAATTGTAGTACTGAATTTTTTTATTGATTAAAAATATTGAGTTTTATCCTAAAGGAGGTATGAGATTTTTCGAAATGGAAGTCTGCATGTAACTTTACCCTTCCAGGTTACGTATGCGAAAATGTAATAATGATTCGTTGCTTGATTGCAGATTTTATAGATGATTTTGAGCAAACTGACAGCAAATCAACGTTCAGATTTATAATATTAGTAGGGATGTAGAAATCAATCTTGGACACATTAGTGCGACGAACAAATCACTGTTCAAGAAACTGATGTTTTATGTATGTATGTAGAAATACACATAAGTAGGGTTTAATTTTAATACCACAAAACATACTTATTAATGGAACATTTTCGAAATACTATTTTCCATAATTATTAAACTTTTTTGCGTCAGTTCAAAAGTTATGCATACATTATAAATCATGTTGAAGTTTAATATTTTACATCTCGAAAACGATTCTTGAAATTAAAAAGAGCTTCCAGGGATCTCAGTTTAAATTTAGAAAAAACAATTATCCTGTGGTAATTGTTGGTGTATGCGAAAACAATTTAACCTTAATTTACTTATGCTGGTAGGTAATTAAATATTTTTTTATTATTTTTTTTTCATATTAATTGAGATTTCTGTCATATATAATTTTCTGCAAAATTACACGAAGATAGGTTTATAATGTTTGAACGGATATGACGAAACCGTAAGGGCCCGTAGTTCGACTACGGGAACCTAAAAAGAAACAAAATAGCAACAATGGGTTTAGTGACACAACATTCAAAGTAGCTTCCATATAAGATTAGCATTCAATGATCACAGATGATTTCCAGGATTGTCTGAGTATATCAAGTTCTTTATGGAATAACATCTCCTTTTGCTGGATGTAGATTTTTTTAGTAATTTTTACTCTAAAGTTTATATATATATATATATATATATATAACATGTATTTTTTCGTGCCATAAATTAACTGAGAAAAATTGTGCACCGATAAGGGAAATAGATTTCTAAGCTAATAACCTAGTAGGAATCTAGATGTTAAAATGAACGCAAAAGAACCCAATACAAAACGATGATGTTTTAGAGTTCATAAGCTTTTAAAAGAAACTTTAGACTAATTTTCCTATGATCATTCAATCTATAGACTCTTCTTCTTGGTATAGATAATAAAGTCATTAATCAATTGAAACGTCAAGCTGACAGGACAATGTTACGTAATGTTAAGCAACTTCGAAAGCTTCGCCCATCCTTGCTTTATCCAGAAACTAGACTATCTACAAATATAATTTACCGCTTTTGATCAAATCTAAACATTATTAATTCAACCGTGCCTTTCTAGTCTGTAGGTTCTGTAGTTATCGTACTGGAAATTAGGATAGATAGGCGAAGCGGTTCTAAAGTCTTTTGAACCTGAAATGAAATGCTAATTCCAAATTGAAGTAAAGCTTTAGTTCAGATCAGGTATAGTTAGATTAAAAACCTTTGTAGTTCAATATGCTCAGTGGTTTTAATTGTATCTCTACTGTGAGTCGGCCCAAAACGTTTTCATCAACTGAAATACCCGTTACTTTAATTAAGCGACGTTTGTAATCAATAAATATATTTGGTTTACTAGTGATGACTTAGACTATGGGGATCTCAGCTATGTTTTTGGCTATAAAATCATAATATCAACTTTGTTAGTACAACATAAGAGATTAATTTATGTCTTATTATAATGGAAACTAGCGTGACCTGTGCGAAGTCTTCGCATTATTTATTCCATTATGAAGCTCAGATGACAGATCAAACAAATATTTTACTAAAATTGACATATAGAGGCGCAAGTATCAAAAGCATTGAGCTAAAGCGCCACTTTATTTATACGTGAGTGGATTTGAAATTAAACAAAAATTTTACCGACCGTCAATCATATTGACGTTGAGCCGTTAGATGGCAGTATTGCTGTTTTGTGTATATAATTTTAATAATTAATTAATTTGCAAAAACAATAGCAATAATAAATTTTTTAGTTGTGGATGCCGGTAGAGCAAGCAATTACCTATAAAATGATATATAATTTATGTGGATTAGTTGTGAGGTTTTTTCTAAAAAGGGAGAGTAACATCTTAACCTTAGCGTATTAATATATATGATGATGATGATGATAATGGAAATATTATTCGGATAAAGCTAATTTACTTTTCGCTAAGGAATATTGTGCTTTACGACACATAAGAAGGTAACATGACCTAACCACATGGAAGGTATATATTTTTTTGTCGAAAGTTATAATATCGCTTGAACGGTTTGTTGTGATGATACGTTTAATGTAAAATGTGAATTTAAATAGGAGAAATTTACTTTTTAGTTTTAATGGAAGTATGTGATGCTCGAATATAGTATGTCCGTTTTTACCATCAATTCTTATGAAATACTTGTGACGAATTTTAGAAGGTACCAAAAAAGGAAATTGCATTTGTAATTACTTAAACGTCTCTTTGTCTGTAACATGTCTTTTCTTACGGTGGTAGTAATATTAGTAAATTAGAATGAGCACATATATCCATATATATATATATATATATATATATATATATATATATATATATATATATATATATATATATATATATATATATATATAGTTGCATATGTCACTTCAGAGTATTTGTCTCTAGAAAGATCGTAGTGTAAATTTAATTTTTTTTTATATTAGGACGTTGGGTTTGCCTATTTATAATATTCAAGAAATGCTATTCTAAAATTGTTATTAAGTTTAGTAGGTCAAAAATTGGGCCCATATATGTGGATACGATTACAGACGTTTTATCGGTACAGAATTCTTTTTTCTGGCTTTTTCCAGTAGTCAATTATTTTGGAAATTATATTACATAAAAGTTATTACTATCTGGAAATTAAGAAATCTATTTATTTTCTGTATCTATCTAATATTCGATTATAAAATGTAGGTAAAACATTATAATTAAGAAATTTAATGTAATACAAATATTTGCTATTTCTTCGTAAATTTGCTTCGTGAAATTTAAAAAGAATATTCGAAGATTAAAAATGAGCCGTCACGGGACGCCTGGCAGATGTGAAACATCGTGTTCGTACAAGTAATATGCATAAAAGACAAGATTATTACAGGAACTAAATATAGCATAATGAAAAAATAAAGTATTACGAATTTCTTACCGAAAATGGTGACTTTATTTAATAAACATTTATTTACAATTAATTCAAAAATAATAAAGCACAGGTTATGTGTACCGTAGTAAACAACAGCATCGAACTGAGTGAGGAGGGGGTCGCGTAGTCGGTTGCGCATGGCGACACGTCGCCATACCGTACACTCTACTGCATATAGTCTATACATATACCTTAGTATAGCGTGGCGACCCGTCGCCACGGCAAGCGTCGCCACGCCAACGATCCGGTTTATACCTACGCCTATAGATGTTTCACATCAATTATTGTAATAATTGAAATATTCGAATATATTTGAATATACGAATTATTCGAATATTTTTTTCAAAATAAAGACGAAATATTCTCCTTTATTGCTTAGAAAAACAATTTCTCTTGGAAACATTTTTGACTTAAAACTATTTTTAACTTAAACCTTTATAACATTTAATTATATCGATAACATTTAAGTTTTACGCAGTAAAGTTTCTATGGTGCGTCATATAACTTGCTAGGAAATTTTAATAATCATACAGATAAATAGAATTGAAGTGTAATTTTGCATTTTCGAATTTTCACCTTTTAAACGTATTTTCCATTGGTTACTAAAAAGAATCATATGCCAAAAAAAATTATCCGCCACTTCAATGAATTTAACTCGAAAATTACTAAAACTTTTGATCAAGTCAAAAGTTTTAATAAATTTTACGTAGGTTATGCGATATCGCAAACAGTTCTGACTTTATGTTTAAAGTTACGTAGAAAATTAATCAAAATCTCCGCAACACGGATTGCGGGCTGTGGGATGTCCACGCGGGAGCGGGCAGAGAGCACAAGTCGATCCGCGCGGAATTTAAGCTTAACTAAATATTTCTGTCTAACACAAGAGGACAAAATAAACGCTTCTAAACACATCTAAAAACACTAAAAACATTTTGATTCCTTGCATTTTGGAATTCGGAGTGACTTTTCTGTTTAGTAATGTAAGTATCTTTTTAGGATAATTCTAGGATTGTGTGAATAATTTGAAATTGCAAATAATTCGTAGTATAATACTGAAATTCGAAAGGAAAATTCAAATATTAAATTATTGTAATAATTTAGATATTAAATGTGTTTTTATAAATCTTTGAATTCGTATCGAAAACGACACTGATAACTAGATCATTGATGGTTCGTAATATTTAAAAAAAATATTCTAAAATGGTTGTATATTACAAAGCAAAATATAATGAAAATCTCTAGGCTTAAACATCCTGGTTCTTGTTACATTTTTCTTTTCACTATTCTTCCTCTTGTGGGTTTTACGTTACGAGCGCTTGTTAAATAAAGCACAGCAATGCTCCTGTCGCGATGCGCTTGACTTTCAGTTGCAGTTGCGCTTAACCGGGGCACCGGGTTGGCATTCCGCATTAGGACAATACATGAGTTGACCGGCGTATATGTCAACGCAGATCGTAGGCGTTCCGGGCGCGATCTTGATAAGGCAACCACATCGTAGTGGAAATTTTGTGAAAAGTGAAACAAGTCGATACTCTGAATATGCTGAGCTGACATACCGTTTATTTTGACTAGAAAATAAAATTTCCGTAAATAAATGTCACATTTCATTCTTAACAGTAAAAAATTATAGAAAAATGTTAAAGTGGAATTTTGTTCCAAGCATTTTTCTTGCATTGTTTTATTGTTATTGTTTTAATTTATCAAATAAATATAAATATATCTAACTGTAATGAAAGAAACTTATTTTATTAACGTCTAACTTAAAATACCAGAATACAATTATAATCCATATACTCGTTTTTTAGTAGTTATTAAAAAACGAACTAAACTACTTGAATGTAGTAACGGTACATTCGCCAAATATATTATAATTTACCATTCTGACCTTACAGTGGTTATGGGAAGAGTTATTGCATATCGTGACATCATAGTGATGATGTCACGATATGCAATAACTCTGATGTAGGCATCGTAAAACGATGATGATTTTAAGCTAAGCTTACGAATAGGGATTTTTTCATTGCTGTAGGATACTGAAACCTTTCCTCAGGTGGTCAGAAAATCGGTTTCATAAGAGCTTTCTAGTTGGAATTAATGACGATCTGATATGTCCAAAGGAGAATAAGTGACGTACTAAAAATGCCTATTTTTAATGCGATCTTTGCTAATAACCCACCTGAAGATATTGTAATACAACGAAACCTAGGTCGTGGTAAAAAACTTGAAAGTAGAAATAATACTACATCACATAGTTTCATTTAATTATATGAATACATTTGAGTTAGCTGTAACGCAAATGCAAAACTATATAAAGGGATAATATTAAAATAAATTGGATTCACTTGAGTCGTCTATATTATTATTTAGATAGCCATAATGAAATTCCATTTTGTTATCATAAGAAAGCTCTAAATTTATGACGTAGAAGAGATATTTCTTTTAAGTCTATGTATAAAATATATTTATAAAAAGGCTGTGTATCAAATACAATAGGTTGCGGCAATTGTCATATCGGCACAAGATAAATGGAGTTGAAAGCTCTTTGATTCTAGTGTTCGATAGGTTCTCGCACGTTTGTTCTATTTTTCCCTAACATATGTCGATAGATACACGAAATTTGCTAGAACTGGTCACCCTGCTTATTCATTTTCTGTCACTATGTCTGTTATGCACTGAATGTGACCGCACACAGGGTTTTACCTAATGCATCGAAGGTCGTTTAGGCTGCACCATTCTCAGCGTTACTTCATTTGCAGTGCGGGCCCGGGAACTCAATATGCCATTGTGTATTTGCGGAATGCGGCATTGTTGTCGAATGCAGAGTAGTTGCGTGCGCTGGCTGTGCTGCAATGATTGGAATGTTGTGTTTGAGAATTACAATGGAATGCGTTAACTATTAATTAATTTCTCTAATGCACTTATGGTCTTAACGTTATGTTCATGCGACTTATGTTTACTTTTTGAATATTGGCTTGCTTTTGTTGTTGTAGTTCATATCTGGATACCTTTGCAAGATATATCTTACCTTGAGTACCTTAAATCGTTTTCAACAATAACACTTATTTAGAATATAGGATTTGAAAATTGGAATGGAATGGTTTAGCTGTGAAGGAACTTCATCAGAACACTTGACGGGAGGGAATATAAGAACACTTAGTGCTGGGTTCTTGCGACTTATCATTGAATTAGATTGATGTTATTACTCCTTCCCAAGTTAAAGTACTCTTATCGAGAGAGGTCTTAAATAAAGTTCGTTATGATTGCCGTTCTTTCTTGGAATGTGGCGTTTGAAAACTGATTTGAGTTTTGAGTATTTAGTTGGATTTTGTTATTCCTGTATCCTACGGTTGAATATCTTAATAAAAGAAAAAACTTTAAATAAAGTACAGTATGGTTGCTGCGCTCGCTTGGAATGTTGAGTTGCAAAATTGGAATTAATTGCGGTGCCTGTTTAAATATTTTATTGAATTGTAGGTATTGCTGTATTAGGTGTATTATGTTTGAGATATCTTTACAAGAAATATTAATTGAAGTTTAATGTTACTACTGTAATTGCTTAGAATTTTGAATATCAATATTTTCGTGAAATGCATCAATTCTGAGGCAACTTCTTTTTTGTGTTCTTGATGTTATGTCTAAAGTATAATTAAGTTTTGAACATTTAATTCAATTGTAATTGTTTCTTTTGATTTGCTATTTTTTTAAGAGAGATATCTTACATAAACTTTTTTTTTCATTGTTTCATCACAAAGTTTTTAACCTTGAATTTGACGTGCTAATGAGCGGGCTCTCGGTTTGACGTTTCATGTGATTAATGATTATGCTGTTTGAAATATAAAATACAGATCCAATATTTAAATAAGCCCGCCTAATGACGCATCTTCCGCGCTTAGAAACGGTAGTTTATAAGATTCTTTTATAAGAATATAATATATAGCTTTTCTGACGACAAGATGGTTCTCTTGGATTGTTTAAGACTGCTAGTTATGTTTGTATAATAATCACCAAGAGCATTAAACATGAAAAATAAAAGAAAAAAAAAATAAAATTATTTTACTACGAAAAAGAAATTTGTTCCAACTGAGGAGGCGCCAACTTTTGATAAAAAAATGTCAAATACATTTTTATATTATTTATAGTCACTAGTATAAGTACAATACACAGTATTTAGTATATTTGTAAAAATACATTTTAACAGAAAAAAATACATATCTAATTGAATAGTTTTTTTTGAAAAAAAAAAATGCTAACATCACTTTGAAAACAATCAATTTTGTTTGGCATTAAGAGTTGTAAGTTTTTGATTTTTTTGTTGATAATGCTTTTGGATTATTGTCTAACATAATGTTAAACTTGTCGAAGAAAAATTTCGTGTACCTATATTAATTTAGGGGCAGACTTAAGGTTACGGAATTTTACCTGGCTTGGTTCGTTTATATATTCACAGTCTGCCAAGAACCATTGTGAAATTCACAGCCTGGAGAAATTTTATTTATAGAAATTTACTGAAATATTTCGTGAGTAGTAGTTCGGATTTCGTAGCTGGTAGCAAAACAAATCAATGTTTTCAGGATATGAAACCGTGTCGTGTCACATTCGGGTCTCTAAAAAATTGAGCATAGTTCCTTTATGGACACTATCCATACTATCTTTTTTAATTATCGTGTTTGGGATTGCGATCGATTCGATTCGATAGATTTAATTCCATAGAGACTTTGTATCAAACTTTCCTCGCGAAGTCTTTCTTGCTAATTTGTGTTATTCTACATTGCAACTCGAGAGAATGCTACGTATTCACATCTCATAAAAAAAAGTTTTTTTGCCAAAGCAATATTTTTTAAACCTATAGCCATGATTCATGTTTTGTTTCATGATTATAGACATTTCACCACTGAAGAATATTTTTTTAGGTTTTAATTTAAATTAAAAAAAATTCTGAAACTAGCGTTGTTAATCAAACGCATTTTACTTCGCCAACTTGCGTTTTGTTCTGAAAATATACAGGTATATTTTTTTATATTTAATATTATTTTATTTTATTTTATTATTACGCACAATTCAATGAAACTACATGATGTAGTATTATTTCTACTTTCTTTAAGTTCTTTACCACGACCTAGGTTACAACGAAACCTAGGTCGTGGTAAAGAACTTGAAGATAGTAGAAATAATACTACATCACGTAGTTTAATTTCATTGTGAATAATGAATTTCTACAAAATTAACGCCGAATATATTCAATATTTATTATTACGTTTAAGAAACATTGACTTAAAAAATTATATACGTCCAGAGTCACTATTTCTGTAATATATTTTCGTTAAAGTATGCTTTCGTTAGACGGTCGGAATGCTAATTCGGAAGTTCAGAAGCGTGCCTGTTAAACCGTCTGCACTCGATTTTAAGAGAGACAGATACATTATGAGACGTGTGTCGCCCATTAGAGCTGTGCTATGACTCTTAAAGTCACGTTAAAGACCTTAACGGCGTCACCGTTAGCCTTTACGATCTTAATTGTAGCTCTCACTTAATCTGCCAGCAGAACGTACCGTGCTCCGCGACTCATTTGTGCAGCCGACGCGGCGACACTACGGCTCATTCGGCTGGATACCGCTTGTCGTTAAAGCGAAATCCGATTCGCTAAACCGCCATTTACTGCAATAAAGGATGTTACGCTACATTTGATGGAACGCTCGTTTTCTAACGTGTCATTATTTATTGTAGAGTGGCCTCATGGAGTACCGGCTACGTCGTGTAGCTGTTCACTATCTGAATATGCAGCCAAGATGTCTGGAGATGTGATTATTTTTATTGATCTCCCAATTGTAAACGTTTCAAATCTTCAACCAAAAGCTCTATTCATCAAATTACTTGAAAAAAAGTCTGTGAATAAGGGATTCATCTTAATGGAGAAAGGAGATGATAAGCTAAAGACTGTTGATCCTAAAGGCGAAAGAGTAACAATGAATTTAAAGTAAAAAACAACACTAATATAAATATGTTTTTTCGCAGCTGTCTTCATCTTATTGGACATAAAATTAATGGCAATTTAATTTGCGAGTATCCTTTGAAATCAATAACGTACGTAGGTGAGTATAATTCGTCGCTAAACGGGTCGATGGCGTCCAGGGTTATCAGAGTGCAGACCGTAAATATGTCGTTTTTTCGCTTCTAAAATCCATGCCTATTTAGTAAGTTAGAATGCTGGGAATATGATTGTTGGAAATATTATTTTTTATGAGGAAAACCAACATTTCTAGAAGGTACTTTCAGGTTGTCCAAGTAATGACCGCTTCCAATGCTGGTTAATTTTTATGATTGAACGATAATCGATGTCGTAGTAGAAATGTGTCGCATTTTTGATATTTTTTATGAATATACGGCATTTCAGATCGTTTCTATAAGACGTTTTCTTTCAGCTCTGTTTTTATGCTGAAATACACACGCATATCTGTGGAAGACGTTTAGATGATGCGATAACAATGTGACGTTTTTGAAAAAGCTATTTATTACTATATATAAATGAAGAAAATTACATTAAGGATTCTTTGGCCGTAGGTGATATAAGGATAGTAAAAAAATATGGATTAAGAACATAGAGGATATCTGATGCAGAGAATATCTGATGACGGCAATTGAAAGATCAATTGACAATATGTGAGAGGTATTTGTTAGTTGAATACATGGTGTCCGTTATGGTATCATCTGCCAATTTGAGTAAAGGCAAAAAACAGACACAGTTAGTATTCGGAAATAGCTTGAAGAAACTTCTGTAATGAATAAGGAATTATTAAAAATAATTAAAACCTCATTTTGTTTTGTTAAGTTTTTGATTTTCCAATAGGTTATTAACATTGTGAGAAGTGTTAGGAAATTCGTCTAGACAGTTTACAGAGAAAAGAGACGAGTTTCTGTCTCTGTGAACTGTCTTGTCTCTGTGAACTAGACAGTTCACAGAGGAAAGAGACGAGTTACTGTCTCTGTGAACTGTCTTGTCTCTGTGAACAAGACAGCTCTTCAATTATGAATTAATAGAATTATTCCTATTGCGAATTAAAAATTTGCAATTTAAAATTACTGCAGAAAATATTGAAAAACAATTGTTTGAAACACAATGGTAAAGCAAGTCTGGAATTCTACAAATACCATTCTATTGTTTGAAAAAACTTATTATAACGAAACAATATTTTTTTAAATTTGTAGAATTCTGGAATTGGCCATAGTAATGACGACAATGTATTTTTTCTTGTGTTAAATGTGTTTTTCTTTCGGCTTATGAAATCGAATCGTTTTGAGCTTCTTTCAAGTGAGAAACGAAACGGAAAGCCTTTTTATTTTGAAAATATTTTGAATCTAAATATATAATTATATTGGCATATCCTGTAGGTTTTGTTAAGATATTTCTTTTAAATTTGGTAGTCGAAGTTGGATCGAACAAAGGCCGCCGAAAAAGGGGAAAAAAATGGCCGAAGTGCCGAAAGCTAAAATAAAAAGAAAATTGGAAAAAAGGATTTCCTAAACTTTTCCAACAAAAAGACACCCAGTGCGGCATCCCTATAATTGTCATCTCATACATTTCTTTTCGAGCGCGAAACGCGGGCGTTTAAGGTGACGTAACGAGCTCGAGACGCTGTCGCGGATGCTGTAGATGGAGAATATCGGAGTACGACGTGTCACGCATGGAAGACGCATGTCGCATGTTGTGACTGAAAGTCGTACGCCTGGTTTCGCTTTGTGTGTCAACAATGTTTTTAATGTCGTTCCGTGGGGTCGCCACCTTATCTTATCGAAGCGATGCGGGCTCAGGTTGGATTTAAATAGGTGACGGCGTTGCGCGATAGCGTTGCGAAGAGCAGTTTTATAACTTGTTTGGAAACTTCCCAAACCGACCGATTTAATTATAACTACTAAATATGCCATTGACTACTAAATATGCCATTTTGGAAAAATGTCAGAAAATTTATGTTAATTAAAAAATCAATAGTGAAACAATTATGAAAATTTATTAAAAAAGAAATAGCTATAAGCGTCTAAATTAACTGGTACGGATAGAGCGGAGAAATCTGCCTGTCTCATTCATTCTCGTTGAAAACAGTGAACCCTATTAAAAGTGACGTCACAATTTAGTATTGTCGTTCTTGTCTAAAAGTTAAATTTAAACCTTTGTAACTCAGTCAATTTTTAAGATTTGCGATTATGAGATTTTTACAATGTCATGGCACTTAGTTATAGAGGTATTGTTGAAAATATCCAGACCTTCCCTCCCCCCCATCTCCTAAGTTAGAATGATAACAAAAATAGTTTCTGGAAATTTATCTGAATGTTGCCGAAAACTATATATATAGAACCAACTATAGAACCCGAGATATTAAGTTATTTTACTACAATATATTTTTATGTGGCGAAAAATAATTTCTATATGGGTTTATAAACAGTTAAATAGAAAATAATGTATATTTTCAAATGTTATAAAAGCTTATAGTGATAAATGTGAATAAAACAACATAATTTTTGTAATAATATTTATTACACATAAGCACAGAAAAGTTTGTATGTATATATATATATATATATTCATAAAATGTTTAATCGAACGAGATGCATATCTGTTTTATAGCTAAATATAGTTTTTTTATTGACGATATTTATAGTAGATTTTGTGATTTATATTAAGATGTTTGTAGTATTTATAGTCGATTGTGTGATTTATATTAAAACTTAGAGTCGTCTAAAGTCCTGTATTACTTTTGTGTTTCGAAGTCACGGTCTTGGGCGCTCTTACAGTTTATTATAACACCGCCGAAGTCAGGGCGAGTCGCTGCTATGTACTTATGTGAATGTATATATATATATATATATATATATATATATATATATATATATATATATATATATGTATATGTATATATGAAAGCAAAGATGTTTTTTCCATAATCGTTTTCATCGATCGTGCACTGTAATAATACGACGGGGGAATTGGTTTATCCCTTTCACAGTTAAGTTATTTATGTTTGTAAATGCACGCATTACGGGTGAACGCCGCGTTCACATAAGGGCATACAATTTATTTTGGTAACGTAGCTCGGTTGAGTATCACGTGTTCGATTCTTTCGTAATTAATCAATTGTTTAGTTTCGATGTGTATTTTTGAACTGTGAGCATGATAATTAATCATTTTTCCAAGGCGCCTTTCATATTGTTTGATAACATGGATATGTAATTACGTAGTGATAATGATTGGAGAGCCGAGGTTATGTGGTGAGAATATTATTCTTGAAAAGAAAATAAAATTAATTATTTACGTTTTATCATGGATGTCAAATTCTTTTGCCTGCGTTTGTTACGTTTTGGTTGGATTTTTAAAATATTTATAATTTCAGCTCAGTCGCTTCAATAATTTCTATGTCATAGAAAGATAGAGACGTACAATTAATGTTGCTTTACCAATAAAATTTCAGAATAACGTTTCAGAATCTTGAGAACGATGAAAATTGAAAATCAAGCAAAATAAACAATATCATGCTGGAAAATACAGTAAAAATCATCTAAAAAATAAACCAGACTCATTTCTGGTCTCATAAATAAAAACAAGTTTCTTAGAAGACACAATATCAATTTAAAATTATTGTAGAAAGGAAAAAATAACTATTCACTACATTATTACAAGTCGTAAGATATTTTTAAAATAACTATTTACTACATTATTACAAGTCGTATGATATTTTTAAAATAACTATTTGCTACATTATTACAAGCCGTAAGATATTTTAAAATAACTATTTACTACATTATTACAAGCCGTAAGATATTTTAAAATAACTATTTACTACATTATTACAAGCCGTAAGATAATTTAAAATAACTATTTACTACATTATCACAAGTCGTAAGATATTTTAAAATAACTATTTATTACATTATTACAAGTCGTATGATATTTTTAAAATAACTATTTACTACATTATTACAAGCCGTAAGACATTTTAAAATAACTATTTACTACATTATTACAAGCCGTAAGATATTTTAAAATAACTATTTAATACATTATTACAAGTCGTAAGATATTTTAAAATAACTATTCACTACATTATCACAAGTCGTAAAATATTTTAAAATAACTATTTACTACATTATTACAAGCCGTAAGATATTTTAAAATAACTATTTACTACATTATCACAAGCCGTAAGATATTTTAAAATAACTATTTACTACATTATTACAAGTCGTAAGATATTTTTAAAATAACTAATTACTACATTATTACAAGTCGTAAACTATTTTTAAAATAACTATTTACTACATTATTACAAGTCGTAAAATATTTTTAAAATAACTATTTACTACATTACTACAAGTTGTAAGATATTTTTAAAATAACTAATTACTACATTATTACAAGTCGTAAAATATTTTTAAAATAACTATTTACTACATTATTATAAGTCGTAAGATATTTTTAAAATAACTAATTACTACATTATTACAAGTCGTAAGATATTTTAAAATAACTATTTACTACATTATCATAAGTCGTAAGATATTTTTAAAATAACTATTTACTACATTATTACAAGTCGTATGATATTTTTAAAATAACTATTTACTACATTATTACAAGTCGTAAAATATTTTTAAAATAACTATTTACTACATTATTACAAGTCGTAAGATATTTTTAAAACAACTAATTACTACATTATTACAAGTCGGAAGATATTTTTAAAATAACTAATTACTACATTATTACAAGTCGTAAAATATTTTTAAAATAACTATTTACTACATTATCACAAGTCGTATGATATTTTTAAAATAACTATTTACTACATTATTACAAGCCGTAAGATATTTTAAAATAACTATTTACTACATTATTACAAGTCGTAAGATATTTTTAAAATAACTAATTACTACATTATTACAAGTCGTGAAATATTTTTAAAATAACTAATTACTACATTATTACAAGTCGTAAAATATTTTTAAAATAACTATTTACTACATTATTACAAGCCGTAAGATATTTTTCGGAAGTTTAGATGTGTTTCTCTCTCTCTCTCTCTCTCGTATACTGACTAAATATAAGAGCTGGCACTGCTTTCATTCCTGAAAAAATACCTGGGATTTTGGTGATTCCTTATCAGTGAGCATATGAATTTAGCTAACGAGGAGGCCAGTTTGGGAGAATGGTTTAGTAGGCTGACTTCTAAATGCAGTGGCGATGTGATGATATCGATATATTATTATTGCAGCTTATAGGAGCATATAGTCGCGGCAGGATAATATTGACGTTAGTTAGCTGTCGGTTAAGCGTCGGGCTGTTTGTTTGCTTTTGTTAGAAGGCGAGCCGCAGTCGTCGGCCGCTCCCAGTTATCGCATGGGCTGCCAGGCTTGCTCGGCTATTAGCTCGCCCAGTGTACAGAGGTTCAAGCATGTCGGTATGACACCATCCTTCAGGGTTCGATACGTTAATAATAATTTTTAGTTTTAAACAAAGTCAAGTCAATAAAATAAAATATACGAGCGGGAAAGGTCCCATAGTTATGAATTGCACTTAATGGAATTAAAAACGGAAAATATTTCTCGGCCCGAACCTAACATCTAAGAAAATTTTAACAAAGTGAAAGATTTTCTGATACATTTATGTAAGCACGCACTCACACGCACGCACATATAAACAACGAACGTATATCATTAAAATTCCATATCACAATTTTCATGCTAACGGAGCTGCGGGAAAAAGCTGGTTGAACAATATCGAAAGTCGCGTCACGGTTGCTATTTCAACGTACAATAGAACTGCTACTGCATTGCTTGTAATAAAGTTTATCAAACGAGGCATAGATGGCGTTAATCCATAGAAATTTAATTTTTTTTTTGCAGTAGATCCTAATATGAACAATATCTGATAGATGGCGTTAGTCTCTGAATCTTTGTTTTTTTTTCGGTAAAAATACACACCATACAAAACCCTGTGAAATTCAAATTAATTTTGTGATAAAACTATATCTATAGTTAAAAGACGAATAGTTTAAATTTATTTTATTACAAATTGGGCTATACAGTGGACGTAGTTATGTATTATTGCTTTACGATCATTATATCTGAAAATATAAGGTCTCACAAGGTGATATATACGTTTTCATTACATCGTACTCTAGATGTGAACCGCATCTAATTCCTGAAAATATTTAGTACAATGTATAATTGTTATCAATTTTACTTGTGTCTTCCTCTACATGACAATTTAGGTATTGTCATAGAAGGCCGTTTAACAGTCAAAAAGTTAATGCTGGTGAAAATAATAATTGACATTTTTTACTGTGGAGTTTGCCTATAATGTCACGTATTCATGGGTAAAGATTTTACTAGTGCCATTGATAATTATAGATTTGTATTCCAAATTGATAAAAGTTGATGTTGTGCGTCGACGCTTTATGAACATAACCGGAAATGTTCACATTGGTGTCGTAAGAGAGTCGTAACTATCATTGTGTCATTCCGGTGATCGAACTTGTCGGATCTCGTAACTTTCGTTTTGTCACGAAACACTAGCGCGTAATCCGGTCAATTTGCCCGTAGCGCCTACACCCACTGACGGTCAGTGGATTTGAATACTTTGTTGCAATTAACGGCTGCGAGATGGATCGTGTCAGACGGCCGTCAGCGCGCGCGGTTCGCCGCTCGGCCGCAGCGTCGCGTGCGCCAGTCGACGTTCCGCGCTGTCGACCTCAAGACGCCTCTGTACAGGCCTTATCATCGCTAAGTATCGACGATAATCGATGACGATAACCGCTCCTGTCATACTCGTCTGCGAGTACTATTATTGCTCAGTGATATAATGGTGATCGCTTTGTTCTAGACGTGTGTCTCGTTTGAAAGTGGCTTTAAGTCATATAGATTGCAGTGCCCGCCTTGCTTTACAACCTTTGTGACAATACTGTGCATTAGGTGTCATATTGATTGTGTATATACTTGTAATTGTTTTATATTTAATAGTTATCGTGTGTTGTGAGATTTACGAGTGTGTTTACATTTGTTCTAAGGTCATTATACGAGTAAGCGATTGAGCCGCGCTGCAGTGAGTTTTGTTTGTTTTTTGTTTTTTTTTATATTCTATATATTTGACATTTATGTAGTGTTTTTTTAAGTATTTTATTTAAGTTGGTTTAATAATCTTCGGGGTGTTTGAAAGGTTTTGTCTAGATGGGCAAGATTATGCTTTCAAATGTTAGTGTTTGGTAAATAATTTATTCAAATATAACGTGAAGCGACGTCTTAGGGAAGTGTGTTTAATCATTTTATAACTTCTTCAGTGTGGTTGTTTGCTTTTGAATTGTAGGAATTGAAAAGTAAAATATCTTCAGTGTTATTTGGACTAACAATACATCGAGTAATCTGTACTGGTATTAAATATGTGTAAGTTTTAACTGTATTATCTCGTGAATGGAGTTGGAATTTTGCTTTTTAATTATATTATTTTCGAAAAAACGTATTGACGTATAAGTTGCGACACTACGTTTACAGGAAGTAGAATGGCATTCCATGGTTATTTACTTTTAAATAAATATAATTATGTGAATGAAAATTATTTTTCTGAGAAGTTCTGTTAAAATCTCTTATACAAAAATATTTTAATAAAAACATGTAAGTCGTAGCATGGAGGAGAGTGGGGAGGCGGTTATTTTTAATTTCACTGAAGTTTTTTCTGTAGATTAACAAATATTACACTCCTACTATACTATACTCTTTTTAAGTCTCTATTTTAAATTTCGTCCATCACCTTTCAAGTGATTTAAGTTTAAGGTCGAGCGGAGTATTCCGTTTTTTTCCCACTTTATGTGCCGAACACCAAAATTAACTTGAGCGAGGTGTTAAATCCCGTTTAAATAACTACACAATTCATTAATTTCGCGTTCACGGAGATAAATTGCAAAAGTTTGCTTAGAAGAGTTTCAGGCTGTCGGCCATAGGCCTGTTGTTAAGTTAATTTGCTTTCGTAGACGTTTGCGAAAGATTCAAAAGTTAGCTGAAATGTCTTATCAAGTTAGTAAGTCGGTACTAACTTGCTGAGCTTTATATTTTTTTCTAAACCCATTATTTTATTTATTCAAATTTATATACAATGTTGTTGAATATATTTGACGTTAATTTTGTAGAAATTCATTATTCACAATTAAATGAAACTACGTGACGTAGTATTATTTCTACTGCTTTAAGTTTTTTACCACGACCTAGGTTTCGTTGTATTCCAACATCTTCAGGTGGGCTATTAGCGAAAAAGAAAGTAGAAGTAATATTACATCACGTAGTTTCATTTAATTGTGGTTAAAATGTTGTGACAAAAAATCTATTGACTCTAGTATAATTTTGCCAGTATATTACAGATTTTGCAAGTACAAATGCAGCTCTCTGGTCGGATGGACATGGACAATGTCACAGATGGCGGTGATATACTTATTTCTTGAGTAATTTTGAGGAAATCGATTTTGTTTTTCTTAGTAGCGTAATTTAGGCAAAATATTTTTTTTAATATAGAAAAAGGAAAAAAAGATTTAAAGTTAGGTTTTAGTGCTTCCGTTTCAGGCTCTAGTATTTTACAACTGCAACCAATTACTCAGCGTTATTAGGGAAGCTACGAAATAAGTGCATACTAAGTACTTTTTTCTTGTTATAATTTTTGTGGTAAGTAGGTAAAAAACTGGCGATGTCTGTAAGATTTTTAAGGTACCTGCAACTCGTACATGTATTTCCCAAATGCCAAATTTCAACTGAAATTCTCAATGGCCAACTGAAATTCCGAAGTAACACGATTATATAATGGCGTAAACTCCTCATAAACGTGTCCAGTAAACTCCTCATAAACGTGTTAAAATTAATTTTAACCTGATACAATAATTTCTATGTAAAGTCATTTGGAAATTTCTAATATCGGCGAAAATTTTATTATTTGGAACGTAATAACTTTCGAACTAAAATGATCTGTTTAATTACTCTTAAACTGTATGTTTAATTACTATTCAACTGTACGTTTAATTACTCTTAAACTGCATGTGTAATTACTTTTAAAGTTTAGGTTTAATTACTCTTAAACTGTATGTTTAAAAAAAATGTTCTATTTGAAATTTATTACAAAAAATTATTGCAAACTGTTACAGTTATCACTTGAATTTATTTGTTGTAAATAAATTGATTTTTGATCGAATAAATTGAAATTAATGATTTGTGGAACTAAAATACGAAAAGTAGTCAATTTTCTCGTTTCTCTGTGAAAATAATCTAACAGAATTATTTAGAGCAGTAGAGTAATGGTTTAATAATTTTATTTTATTTTTTTTATTTATAATGTATATATAGTTGAAAAAGCTGATTATCAAAATATAAGACTGTGCTATGATTATCAAAATATAAGGCTGTGGCATTAAAAAGAAAAACATTTTCAATTGTTTTTCTAGAAAAAAATATTTGATTATTTTGAAAACATTTGTTCTAAAGTAATTTCGGAAAATAAATTTGACCGTAATTATTATTATAGATAGATTCTGCACGTGGCTAGATTCTGCTCTTTTCTCTTTTGATGTAATAAAATTACAAATGTTTACAAATAATTTGATTGGTTTTAAGGTAAAACAAATTTTCGTTTGGTAATGTAATCGACGTCAACTATACATACTTTCACTTCTTTTTAATATATTAAAAAATCCTCAGAGCCCAGATTATCTTACTGGCAAATTTAAAGATTTGCCTGCTCACGGCCTTGGGCTACGATCTGGAAGTTCACTCACCCTACTTATTCCTAAACATACCTCTACCTCTTACGAAAAAGCCTTCACTATCCAAGCAGCAAATATTTGGTATCACCTGGAACCTGACAGGAAAATCACGTTCCTAAATATCTTGCAAGATCGAGTAAAAAAGTCCTGCCTCTCCAGAACCCTTTCCTTTGTGCCCTTGTCCTTTCCTGTCTTTCTTATCCCAAATCATGTCAATAGATTATATTAATTATACTTTTGTATATTTTTGTTTTTTTTTATCTATTATACTATTTATAATTTTCATTGTAAAATCTTACAATCTACCAACTAAATTTCAATACCAATTGTTATGGTTGACTGTAAGAGATTGCTCGTGTAGCAATAAGTCCGCCATATGTACTATGAATAAAAGTTGACAAATAGTTTTAGATATAGGCAATGTGTGTACGTGAGTAAAGAGAGATAACGATTATGACGTAGAATATAATCGACCTATCCGGTCGAGCGCTTATGGTCGCTTCATAAAGCGGCTATGATTTGTCGATAGATATTTTTTTTCATTGCTAATAAAGTTAGGTTTTTTACCGGATAACGCCATTTTTGATGTGAAACATCTATAGGCGCAGGTATAAACCGGATCGATGGCGTGGCGACGCTTGCCGTGGCGACGGGTCGCCACGCTATACTCAGGTATATATATATAGTCTACATATAGTAAAGTGTACGGTAGGGCGACGTGTCGCCATGCGCAACCGACTACGCGACCCCTTCCTCTCTCAGTTCGACGCTGTTGTTTACTACGGCACACATAACCTGTGCTTTATTATTTTTGTATTAATTGTAAATAAATGTTTATTAAATAAAGTCACCATTTTCTGTAAGAAATTCGTAATACTTTATTTTTTCATTATGCTATATTTAGTTCCTGTAATAATCTTGTCTTTTATGCATATTACTTGTACGGACACGATGTTTCACATCTGCCAGGCGTCCCGTGACGGCTCACTGTTTTTTCGGAGAACTCGATTAAATTGTATAGGTAAGTTTTTTTTTCAATTTAATGTAAACTTTGGCAATTTAGGTTAATTAAATAAAATCTTGTTGAATGCTTTTCTACCATCTATTAGTCAAAATCTACTAATCTTACAAAATGTCTTATACATTAAATAAATTAAAGTGTCAAAATACTAAACTAGTTATCATTTCTCGACTTCACTCAGGACAGGTGGTAACATTGTGTAGGTTTATTGACTTAGTCGTAATATTATGCAATCACGTCAAATTTATTCTTGTCGACCGAATAAAATATGACTAGTACACACTAGTCATATTTTATGCGACCGACAAGAATACCACACTTGATATACAGGACATGAACATTCTTTGGTCCGCACATTAAATAAATTAAAGTGTTAACGTACTAAACTGGTAGCGATCATTACCCGACTTCACTCGGGGCTAGTTTGGAATAATCGAATTAGTCGTAATAATATGCGATCATGTCAAGTTTATTCCGGTCGATAACGTAAAATATGACAAATACACTTGTCATATTTTACGTTTTACGTGGTCGATATTACATCACAGCTAAGGAAGACAAACCTTTAAAAAGAAAAGTGAAGTAGATATACATTGAGCATGTCGCTGAACAAGTCGAAATCCTTTTTTTTTGCTAATTGGCCCGTGCGAATAATTCGTAAGTCATCGAATGGTGATATAATGTGTACACCTTTGAGAAATATATAGAGAATTTAAAAAAATATTTTGAGTTGATTGTTTATTTTTTTTTATTAGGGGTGAAGGTAATCTTGAAAATTATTAGAACCTAATACATTTTTCCAAAAGCACTCACTGAAACATGCGGGAAAATGCATGACTTCATCATCATTAAAAAATCATTCATCATTAATAACATAGTTTAATGAATTTATTGATTGCAGAATATCACTTCGCTTATTTCACATGGATCGATTTAATGAAATCTTTTGTTCTTGGAGACCCAAGAACAAAAATAAAACAAAACGTGATTTATTTTTATAAATTATATTAAGTACATTTTGAATTAAGTTTTAACCACAAAATGTTGGTTAATCATCGTAGTTACGATCTTCTCTCTTTATATTATAGTTAATTGATAACTTGTGATGAAGTTAAAACTATTTTCGCTGATTTTAATTAACTCTCTGAAGATATAGATTTTTTTGCGCAATCGAAGTTTTAAAGGAGTTTATTTTAACGCGAAGTAAAGACGTGTTTTAATATTAAATTATAATTTAGAAATTAATTCGCCCGCGTAGCTTTCACGCCATGGCATATTGTTCTAATATGATTTATTTCCACAGCGTGCATGAAGATTACACTCGAATCTCGTTAAGTCGTGAGATTATTTGGATGAATGCCTTAATAGTGTATTCTTGGTTGGATTATTTTGACGTCTTAATTGTTTACGGGCCTCGCCCGGCGGTTTTATTTATAATAATTCGCCGCCTATATATAGGCTAATGCTTCGCCTAAATAATGTTTGGCACGTTGTAGAAAGCGGAAATTAATTGGGTTTAACGCCGGAAATTGTTTTTGTGGTAATGAAACTAAGTATCCGGAATTACCGTGCTGGCTTTGAGCTTTTGCGGTTGATTTTGCTCGGGTGAGTTAATTGGATAATGAATGTTTAGAAGCTCTGATCTAGAATTTGATACACGTCGTTGATTGATGTTGTAAGTAGGCGTGATTAATGTAAGTCAGAAGCAAATGGTGATGGATACCATACATTCTTTAAAATCATATTCTTTTTGGTGCGATAAATATACATTTTTTTATTTGGATACAAGGCTGTATCGTTTTCAATATTGACTAGGAATTCCATATATGTATGTACAAAGGTTAACAAAATAAATCTGGTAATGAAACTGCTCTAAAAACGCCAATTTGATGGTCAATTGCATCGTTATTCTTGAAGACATATAAATTTGTACTATACTCAAAGATTTCTTTTCGACATAAATCACACATACATCTTATGTTTAAGAAGGAACAGTCTTTTTGTTTGCTCACTTGAAATAAATTGTACAAAATTTTAAATAAGACTCTGTTTTTGGTCAAAGAATTACATAAGTGCAAAATTGAAGTCGTTCAGGAGCCAGACGATGGAGGAACAAACTGTTTTATCACTACGATACGGTTAGGTTCGGTCTAGGGTATTCTCGGGATATTTCAATTTAAATTATGAATAATGATCCTAATCACGGGATAGGGATATTATCGGGATCCCGTTTGTCTTAAAGTAGATAAAGTAGTTGTATGAAAGTCAACTATTCACCTAATTAATTGCCCTTAATCTTTTGACAAGCAGTAGAAATAAAATGATGAAGAATGATCGATTGTTATTGCTCGTATTTGTAAATTTCGATCCAGTCAGAAGTCTCGGGATTGCAAAGATTAAATCTCGATCCCGAAATGCTCTGTAGATCAGTCGGTATCCAGAAATTGTGGGATCGGAGAGTTCAGGATTGGATGCTGATATTCGGCTAATTTCAGAACAGAACCTTAAAGTGAGATTAATAGACTGATATTTACGACGTTTGTGATGGATTGTAAATAAAAATAATTTAAATATTCAATATCGTCGAAGGTACGAGTGAGTCTCTTTGTAGCCTAATATAATTGACTGGTTTATATCCAATAGGCTCTGGCAGACAGAACTAAATATAAAAAAAGTTGTATGTGGTATTCACTGTAAAATATTAATTATAGTGGCACTAGATGGCAGTGGCTTTGGTCGCATTGTGCATAACTTTGTGACGCTGGTGGCAGCTTAGTCCGCACAGTGCACAACTTGGTTTGTAAATCATTATAAATTTCTATGAAAATCGTGTTGCATGTGTTTACAGCTCTCATCAGTATTGTTTAGTCTTTTGGCGAACCGATTTGTGATAGTCCCGCGTGAAATTCGCGTAAGAAATTAAATTTTGCAAAAATCCGCGATGCCTGGCCTATCAGGCAGCATTAGATTAGCAAACATTTTACGCGTCAATTGCTGTGCCCCCACTCGCGAGTACACAAGAGTTCGTCATGCCTTACATCCATTTGTATAATTTTGTTTTTGACGTGACCATTTTGAGGTTATTTTGCTGCGTAACTTTTGATTCGTAAAACCTACGATGTTCATTTAAGTTTTAATCGTCAGCTGTCGTCAAAATCTATCGACTGTATATAAAACATTAGTTTAAAGTAGTGACAGTGAATATAATAAGGTGTTAGAATAAAAAAATATTATCAAAAATATATAATGTCGCCCTATAAGCTATTGCAACACAATAATTATTTGTTTCCTTGCTTTTATCCTAAATGCATAAATAAAACTATTTTATTTAAAAAATATAACCCGTTACATAAACGTATTCACGTACAACACACGGCCGTGTCCATGACACAGCCACACCCAATTTTTATTCAGCTTTTTTATGTCACATGTTTTTGCAGTTTTTCTCAAATTGATCTAGTAGTTTTTAAGTTAATAACGGCCAAACATACAAATATTACGTCGACGAGAGATGAGTTTTAAATATTAGTTATTGGTTCTGTTATATAGAGTTCTGTAGAGATCAAAAATAAATATTAAAATCTTTTCTAGCCAACAATGCATTGTCAATTAAAATAACGTATACGTAAGGGTCACTTGAAAAGACGGCAAATACAAACAAAAGAAATGATAACAATAAAAATCAATAGACTGTTCGAGTTCATAAAGAACTTATTGAAAATAATAGAAGAAAAGGGACAAAATATAAGAGGAACACAAATGAAACGATATCGGAATGAAATTAAAGCGAGAAAACTTTTTTAATGTCTCGACGAAAGCCCATGAAAAAGTTTGAAGGTTGGTTTTGAATGTCAAAGTTTAATTTATTACAATTTTCCAATGTTTAACAAGGCTTCTTGTGAAGTAGGTAGGGCAATGTTTGGAAATGTGATGAATATTTATTATTATTTCTAGAGGGCGGTAAGATTGAAGTTCCAATTGATGGAATTTAACAAAAGGGCATTATCAGGTTTCTGTAGTGAAAATTCTTTTGGCCCAAAAGTCATTCGATTTCCTTTTATTTTGTTTACCTTACCTTTTGTTGCTAATTTAAACTTTGAAAAATGCTTAGATTCCGAGGAAAAAATAAAATGAAAATTTGGGTAAAGAATTTCTCTTAAATTACTCTAACAATTTATATGGTTATTACATAGATTATTTAAATATATTGGTGAATCACTGGAAAAAATGTAGCGATAGGTATTAGAGGATTACATAACCAAAAGAAGACCTTTTGAAATATGGACCATAACAAATGGAGTGTTTGAAACAAGCTGTATGGCAAGACACATATTGAAATTGGATGAGAGACTGCGGAATTGAAGAAATTAAGGAACGAAACGAAGAAAGTAAGATCAGTAAACTTCTGGAACAAATAAAATCTCATGATCTGTTTACCTCTATTATTGACTGAGAAACGTCACTAGATTAAGCGTTAATACTGGATTATAGAGCTGCCATAGGTTCGGGTATTATCCGGATTAATTTTGACTCTGTTCCAGTTTTATTCGGATTTGAAACAAGTCTGTGTTTATCAAAATTTAAATACTAAAGCATTAACAAGAATGTGTCACTCTCTAATTTCATCAAAAGCAGGTCATGAATACTTCATACTAAAGTAAACGTCATATATGCACTATCATCACAGAACAGATGACATGTATATTTTATCATTCGTTCTCACCATAGCACTTATTTAAGACTTTAAGGCCAATGTCTTCCTCTCCTAACTCTATAGTCTTTTTTCTCGTAGCCTTTATTACCTACCCATGTCACGAAAAACACAATAATAAAGCAAGACATTTCTCATCACACTTGTATCTTTCGGAAAAATAAGAATCCAAGAGTAAAATGTACAAAAACGATGTTCACGACATCGCTAGAAATTAACGTCCAAGAAACATGAATTGAATTGAATGACGTGATTTAAACTTGTATTTGCTGTAAAAAATATTTCTTTAATTGACTTGTGTTATAATTTAAGTAATAATTTCTCGTTTTTCTGTTTCTATTTGGGCTTATGGTAGATTTATGTTTGGAGGATATGTAATACAGTCGTTACTGCTGATTTTCAAATAATTTATAGCAAATTTTCCGAATATCACTTTTCCAGTTTTATTTATTCGTCGACTTTAATTTGCAATACTTAAGGCAAATTACTGCTACAGGAGGAATCTCTTCCGGTTAACAATTCGGTTGACTGCAAACAGTATTACAATATAAAATAATAAAAATGCACTTAAACAGATAAACAATTATAATGTTCCTAAATCTTGACATGAGTTAGAATGGAAGTAGCTCAAAGGGACTCGGTTTTTCGGAGAACTAGGATCTTTAAGAACATTTACCGAGGATATTTCCCGGGTATGGTGATTTCTGGATCCTGGTAATTCCAAAGTTTTGCTTCTTGAACAAAAAAGGATTTTTTGTAAGAAGTAGGGGTATATTTGGGAATAACTAGGGTGAGTAAGCTTTCAGAGGGTAACCCAAGACCGTATTCCAAGTCTTTAAATCTGTGATAATTTAGATTCTTAGGATTTTTTTAATATACGTTATTATATGAAGTTGACATTGATCGTGATCTTTAAGTTTTAACCCTAATCTTTATTATCATCAGATATGAAGATTAGGGTTAAATCAGCACTCAGAAGCACAATAGCCCTCTGCAATCCAAGGCTGATTCGCTGATCCTCCTCCACCTGACCCTGTCTGACACGATGACCCTCCACCGGTTGACTCCCATTAGTTGGAGGTCCTTTTCAATGTTCTCTAGCCAACGTGTTGGTGTCAAATATTTTCGCCTAGTCCCCTCAATCTTCGAAAAAGTCACTTTTTGACAGGAAAAATATCAGCATATCTGTAAAGATGGCTAAGCCACCTAATACGTGATGCTTTTATGGTTCTCACAATGTCGGTTCCGCCGTATTTGTCATATTTTCTGTAAATTTCATAGTTGTAAAGGGTTCTCCAAATGTTGTTCTCTTGAATAGGTCCAAAATCCTTCTCAATATTTTTTCTTTCAAAAATGAGCAGTTTTTTTCCTCTGTTTTATTGAGGGTCCAACATTCACTTCTATACAGAAGTATAGGCCTGATTAAAGTTTTATACTTGCCTAACTTAGTTTTAATAGAAATAAACGTGTACTTGAAATGGTTTCTAAGATCATAAAAAGTCTTTATTATAAACTGATTTATAACTGTTTTTTATTACGAAAAAGGCTTTTCCTAGAAATCTATCAGAATACACCAATTAGTAGTTATTTTCCTTATCAATGTTTTCGCTTTGCGACCTCGCATGTTTGCCTCAATTCAATATGCAAAACACGGCTACCCAGATAAACTGTTAAGCGATATTATTGTGCGGATATTCGACATGATTTAGCATCTAATCTTTAGTCAACAAAACCTTTGTTGGGTTTGCGGAGCGGCCGCTACGCGCTATCTGTTGTATTATCTCCCTAATGCGTCTGAATAAATATGAATTGGTATCGTACGGTATTTATATAGGACCACCTATGCTCCTCCGCGAAAGATGTGCTCGCAAACAGTCGTTGGACGATAAGAATAATTTGTCTTCGTGAATGTTGATTTTAAAAATAATTAATAAAATAAGCGAGTATGGTGTACTTTATTGATTTACAAAGCGAAGGAGACAAAATTCGGATAGACTTGTTAATGACGTTTTTTTGATCGACGTTGTCAAGATGTTTTCGGTTATTAATGAAACTGTTATCTCCAGTTATAAATTAAATTCCGCTTTGGAATTGTTCATTATTGTGTTACTTTTCAGTTGTTCTATTACTTTTTCTGTGTCTATAATGCTTCTGAATAAATATGAATTGATATCGTACGGTATTTGTATAGGACCACCTATGCTCCTCCGCGAAAGATGTGCCCGTAAACAGTCGTTGGACGATAAGAATAATTTGTCTTCGTGAATGTTGATTTTAAAAATAATTAATAAAATAAGCGAGTATGGTGTACTTTATTGATTTACAAAGCGAAGGAGACAAAATTCGGATAGATTTGTTAATGACGTTTTTTTGATCGACGTTGTCAAGATGTTTTCGGTTATTAATGAAACTGTTATCTCCAGTTATAAATGAAATTCCGCTGTGGAATTGTTCATTATTGTGTTACTTTTCGGTTGCTCTCTTATTTTTTCTACTTCTATAATGCTTCTGAATAAATATGAAAAAACTAAAATGCCATTACTTCTTACCGTAAGATCAAAGTATTTACTCAAAACTACATTTGATATGATATTATGTGACTTCTACGTATTCACACTATGTCGCTTATAAGTTGGCACGCTAAGCTGTATAATGGCTTATTTCTAGGTAAATCAAGAATTATTTGTAAAACGACTCGTAAATATGCATTCTGCGCAAATGTGTAAATGTCTCTCATTTTCTCAATGTAAATTTTTAATTTTGAAATGTTTGTTTTTTCCGCAATTTGTGAAATGGTTGCATGTGCCTGTGCGTGTTTCAACATGTGATAGCTGTAAACCGGCTGTGTTAGTGATGCTTATGGGATAACTGCACAAGTTGAGCTAGTTTTGTGGACGACGTTTCTCATTATTTAACTTCAAAATATTTAATTTAATTTGTCATTGTCTCTGTTTTTCTTTTCAAAAAAATACTTTATATAATGTTGTTTTTAGGTGTATCTATTTTTGTATCAGTTCAAAAAAATATAAATGTAAAAATATCTGAATGAAAAGTAATAGTAATGGATTAATCTTATTTTTAATTTGGCTTGGCGTAATTCAGTTTGGCATAAACTGAAGTCAAATAGAACTTGCGATTCTGCAAATTGTAAGAGCGCAAGATCTATTTGGTTAGAAACAAATTGGTCAATACCTTTCTGAACAGTTATAGGCGATTAACTACTATTATAAATTGTTGAATATGTACTGGAAGCGATAAAAAAGAAACATCAGAAACAACATATAGTTTCATACTGTAATTTATCCTTATCAAAGAGATAACTTTTGCAAACACGCAAGTGATAAGTTACTAGATCGCTCAATACCTTTTTAAATTACACTTCTAACATGTATATTACTCCGGTTAGGCCCGATCTGGGTTAATGGTTGTAAATTCTCGTAAAAACGATAGCATACAAAATGGTTCAAGCATTTTAATTTTCACATCTTATCTAAACGTTAAATGTAAATAAGAATAAGTACGCGTTAATCAATTAAAAAGTAGGCGTTTAGAGTATCATTTTAATCCAGGAAACGGCCAACGCCCATTTCAATTACTCTAATAGGATTACGATGGGTGCGACTACGTAGCTCATGGCAATATTTTAAATTTAGCTTCATTCATAATGCAAAGTGGAAAGCTGTCTACAATTAAGTACAGTAAACTGTCTGCAATTTAACTTGACTTTTTTGTAATGTTCTATTAAAAACGTAAATTTTATTAGCGTAGTGTCTTCGTTTGTTTGGTCTTAAAATTATGAAGCAATTAAGGTGTTATTTAAAAGAGTATATATAATTAGTTTTCGTATTTGAGAAAAATATAATAATTAGAAACAAAAATTACATTTCATTTTCATATGATTTTGATTACTTAAATATAATTTGTTTTGTGAATTTTGCTTTTGCAACTTTGGAAATTATCAGAATTCTGAAAAAGAACATGTAGGTACAAATGATTATAATCTGACGAAAAAATAATTTTTTTCAAAAATATTTTTTGAGAAATAGTTTCTAATCTGAAAATGTATATTTTTATTTAAATTGCAAATCTCGTTTCCCTTACGTTACAAAAAGGTCCTTTCTTTCAGTTTCGAGTGAAATTGAAATTGGTGATAAAAATAAAAAAAAATTGCAGATAGTTTTATGACAATGCCTCACCCGTGATTGTCATAAAACTATTTGCAATTTTCTGCTTTCTACAAAAATCATCGACTGTTTTTATTTTTTTCGGGTTTGACTTTTTATATTTTAAACAATGTATATCCATACATATACATTTTGTGTTTCTACAAATTATTGTATTTCTACAAAAATGGTCAGATATAATGTGAATGTATTAAATATATTTCCATGGCTTATGAACGTCGACGTTGGCAGAGACCGACAGACAGGATGCCATTTTAGAAGTTCATTGCAGAATAATAATTCCTGTTCTTACTGCATTATTTTTATCTCACAATAGTCGCTAGTAATTAACAATTGCGCGGGTGGACGTGACAAAAGTAACGCATGTAACGCGTTAACTCTCATATCAATTTTTTATCATCGGTCTCTGGCTCATATCTTAATTAATTAAAAGTGTTATTAATTTAGCTGTGCATACAGGCGCGCTCATATCGGATTCCAGGTCAAATAGATAAGTATGCGACTACGTAGCCGCGTTGCTAGTGTATTTTCACAAGTGAGTGTGATTGTCAAGTACGGGTCATACTAGGTGATGTTCGGTGTGTGCGTGTCCAGTCGTAGTAAACACTCACGTTTGTTTGTTTAAGATATACATCTATTAGCTTAAGATATACTGGCTACTTCCAGTCACTGAACTACTTAAAATCACAAAAATTTATTTAGGCCATAGAGTGTATATACTCTTAGGTTGGAAATATTATAATATATATAGTTTTATGCATTTTGCAGAATATAGATATACATTTTCTCCAAGACTGTTCGATTGATTATTTTTGAGTTCAAAGTAGGACAATTTAAATTCGAAATGACTTTAATAAAAGTACAATATTTATCATAAATCAAGCAATATAATATTTTTTGGTGTGTGGCCATTTTGTGTTACTCTTTTGTTATGGGTTGCGGACGGATGCGGAAGTTTGCTTATGGGATGCGGAAGAAAGAGAATTTTGTTATGGTCGAAATTGAAACTTCCCGTACTTCATAATCGAAACCGAAGCTTTTCTCATAAAAATTAACTTCTAATTCTTTTGTGTATTGAAGTATTACTATCAGTTGGTACAATAATTTATTCTTATTCCTGGATATTTGCTGCTATCAGCTATTAAAGAGATAAGTAAATTATAAATATCTAGTTATTTATGATAATACTTCATACTAATAAAAAGATTATAAAATAAAAATATTACTTTCATTCAAAGTAAAGAGTATCTGTTTTCAAATCATATCAACTAGCATAAATCAATACTTTAAAAACCATATTCGTTTTGATTATACATTTCATGTATGTGCACGTAACGTATATATGTAATAATTGTATTCACAATTAAATGAAACTACGTGATGTAGTATTATTTCTACTTTCTTTAAGTTCTTTACCACGACCTAGGTTTCGTTGTATTACAACGTCTTCAGGTGGACTATTAGCAAAGATCCACCTGAAGATGTTGTAATACAACAAAACCTAGGTCGTGGTAAAGAACTTAAAGAAAGTAGAAATAATACTACATCACGTAGTTTCATTTAATTGTGAATAATGAATTTTTACAAAATTAACGCCAAATATATTCAATAATTGTATTGTTAAAATATGTTTCATTATTTGGTCGTACTTGACATTCTTTAATAAAATCAGGTATTATTTCCATCGTCGAATGATGTGAGTTAACTGCCAAAAAAGGTTCATTATTCGTTCCGTCCGAAACATAGGGAAGAAGGAAGAATCACGCTAACGCTGTCTCTCATGCCTTCTATTTATTTTGAAATTATCGTCTGAATCGAAATATATAACATATTTTCGATCGAAATTGAATTTCGATTGAAAGTACAAAACGTTACAGAAAATGAAAGTCGACACCGAACATATGGTCGATCACCACCACTTAACTCGCAGGCAACAACGTCCTTGTGCTGCATCGGTATCGGCTATTAATTTCTAGTTAGTCAAATAATCGATCTTCGTTAATTAATTGCGTTTAACATCCATTTTCACTGGCCTTTGTATTCAAAAGTTTGTAAGTCTTAGTGGCAGTCGGCACGCGATATTACGTGACTGCTCTGTGTCCTTTAGTCCATTGTGTGTTCTACAACATAACGTTATTGAAAAATTAATTAAGTCACAATTAAATGAAACTACGTGATGTAGTATTATTTCTACTTTCTATAAGTTCTTTACCACGACCTAGGTTTCGTTATATTACAACATCTTCACATGGGATATTCGCAAAGATTCTATCTTATATAATTAATATAGCTGAATAATGAATTTCTACAAAATTAACGCCAAATATATTCAATAATTAATTAAGTGTTGAAAGTTTTGTTGGGACTATCGAAATAACATTAAAACGATTTAGTCTTGCAAGAATACTGATAAAAGTGGACTGATTATAATTGGCCATACGTCAAAACTGAATTTACAGATCGAATGGGACTGCTATGAAACTGATGAAACAAAAAAAAATATAAAAAATAAACAAGAGTAAATAAACGTCCTTTAAAGTTCAGTGGCGTGCAGTGCTTTTTTGGGAAGGGCAAGTTGCGAAGGAAAGGACATTTAAAAAAGTATATTGATACACACACACGTGCGCAAGCGTCCGCGCCCGTGACTATCTGATAGCCCTGAAAATGGTATTGAAGGTGTAATAGATTCAAAATATGTCTTAATTGAATCACAGGCACTCAAAAACAATAAACTCTCGATGTAATTACCCCGACTTATCGAACTATGATTTTAATCGTGACCATGAGAAGCCAATTCTTGCATACCTAAACATACAATAGTCTCTTTTAACCTTCTTAAATTATTTTCATTACTGTGTTTAAATTTCTAAACGCGAAGAGCTAAAATTTTATAGTTTTACTGTGTACGATAAATGTTTTTTTTCAGAATTAGCATATTTTTTACCAGAATTTGTCAAATTACCTAGCTTATCAAAACCACCTCTATTCCTTTTTGTTATATTCACTTTTAAATAATAAACAAGGCCAGCAAAACATTATATTTAAAATGCAACTTCTGATTAGCCACCAATACTAATCGTAAGAATTACTGTAAAAATGCCGTATACTAAGATTTATCACGAACATATAGTTTCAAAATTGACTTCAATCTACTATTCTCAATTATATTATTTTTTTCATTAAAAGAAATTGAAAAATCCTACCTTAATCACGTAATAAACAGAGCAACATTCGATAGTCCTCATTGTTTGTTTACTT
Organism: Druceiella hillmani; assembly: GCA_039881145.1. NCBI lineage: Eukaryota > Metazoa > Arthropoda > Insecta > Lepidoptera > Hepialidae > Druceiella > Druceiella hillmani. The sequence goes on from JAYKKI010000015.1 coordinate 3,039,394, forward strand.
TCATGACGAAAATGCAAGTAAAAAAATAAACTAATAAAATATTAATTTTAATGCTCAAAGAAAACGTAAAATATAATACGTGTAACCAGAAAACAATTTAAATTAATAATAAAATTATTTTCGAGCGAGAACGATAAACTGACAGCAGAGAGATCCTTATAATAGCAATGATTAATTGTTTCTATACGAATGTCATAAATACCAATGAATAGGGGATTTTTTCAAAGTCTGTTTCAAGTCTGAATATAGCCGAAGGTAGTTCAGCTTGCCTTGGGACTGTAAACTGACGCTGTGAAGTGAGGTAATCAATTTGAATTTCGTATGGATTATTTCTGATTCGAGAAGTATTTATAATTTTATATAATATAGGAATGACGTTTACATTTTATCTAAAATTCACTTACCGGTACGTTCGTTTTATGCACCCGAATTGCAAATTATGTATTGAAGTACGGAATTCGTTTGATAATTAAATATGTTTAAATAATCGTAAATACATGATGGATATATGCTAAATGTTCAGGGCAATCATGTGTAATTGCATATAAGGCACCGCGCGCCACTCTGTAAGGCTATGTACATATGTATGAATAAATAAATATATGAAAGTAAGCGATACATGACAAATTCATGTTGCAATCGTTTGCCTTTTCTTGGTAGGAAAATTGCGTAGGGATAAAAAATTGAAAAAAAAATCCCTTGATGAAATATGTAAAACCGTTTCAGGAAAGAAATTAATAATAAAATTATTTTATTTTTTTTGCTTTGCATAAAACGCAATTTTCACTCCCTTAAGTGATTTAAAAGCTTTCAGTTTTAAAAAAAAGTTAAAAATTTGTTAAGACAGTATTATTTAACACATTCAAGACCGAAAAGTACTACTATGAAATAAATCTACTCACAGTGACAATGTTACTACTGTAATAAAGCATAATAAAAACTACTGTAATAAAGTATAAGAAATACTACTGTAATAGTACTGTACTGAATAACTGAAGTCGAACAGAAGACTGAGAAAAATAATATTATTATGACCCCCACTCTCCTCTCGATATCATCTCTATATCTTATACGGTGAGTGAGACTATATGTGTGAGACTTTGCATGACACACCTGATGAGTCCCATATCGAACGTGTTAAAACATTATTTTCAATAGTTTACCTTTTTTTAAACCCATGTACCATCTATAATTTTAAATGGATTTTTTACTATATTAATTTAATTGGAATAAAAATTCTGTTTTTATAATTATATATTTTTTTAATACAAAACGATCTAAGTGTTTAAAAACATTAAAGGGGAAAAAACGGAACTGCTTCATTAATTTAATTTCAAATGAAACACAAGTGCGGAAATCTGTTCAATTTCTATGGTTTAAAATTCCAGCAATCAATGTTAGTTACATTTAGTAAAAGCATAGTTGAGTATTTATTAGTTATTTACAGTTTTACTATATATATTGCCTGATTTTCTGTTTATTCAATATTGGCAACATTCGGACTTTCAGTGTGTCTGAAATTAAAGGGTTTTAAATTGAGACAAGGGTTGGACAGGAAAGGCCGGGGTTAGATTTGCCTGGTATAAATTATTTGTTTATACATATATTCAAAGTTTGTTGGCGTTTATTTATAATTTCTATAATTGTTTGTTACTAATTTGTCTGTTGATTTTAGAGAAGTTCAAACTGTCTGGTTAGGACGATTAACTTGTCTTAACATTCGCCTATTATTAGACCTTGTTAGGTAATTGTAAATTTTAATGCTTATGATTGGATGCGGAAGGTATTTCTGAAGGTTGTTAAGTTTGCTTTAGGTATATCTTCAATTTAATAAACTCTGTATGAGATATTCATTTCCAAACATTGTAATGAAACATAGTTTCTTACTAAACATTTCTTACTTTAAATTTTTTTATCTGCTTCTTCACATTCTTAGATTAGTTAGGTTAAATTGACTGATGCTTAGATGGACTAGCATTTCATCATAGTGATTAAATTAGCTCTTGCGTAATTGCGTCTTTTAACATTTTTCGAACTAGAGTTTTTGAACGGAAAAAAAATACACAAAATTAAAAGAAACATTTGTGTATCCGCAGGGTAGATTTGTAATACTTGGTAAATATTGAAAGTTTTTTTTCCATTTTGGCAAGCAAAAACAGCTATGAAAATCATTTTTTTCAAAAATACCTGTAACGATTTCCTTCAAACTTCATATTATTAATTCATTATAAACCCAATAACGTGTGATGATTCGTTTTTTGGAAAAATCTTATGATTTTACCTTTCTTAAAAAACGATATAAACCCAACGAAAAAAAAAATAAAAACAAAATTATTTTACTGCTATCAAAAAGACTTACTTTTCGTAAAAAAATAGGTCCAGCGTAGTTGCAAATATAGTTTATTTATGATACAAATCGCCTTAGCGTGTTAAAGAGTCCACAATTTCCGAATAATTCTCAGTATATTTGCATTTTCGTTAATTTGTAGACTTCAGATCGAGATTTTATTAATATCATTGTGAAAATCCACAAGTGAATTTTGCAATCGAAGATCTGCCGTCTCAGGCGTTCAGCAAGTTTGCCACGCATCAGTTACCTATATGATAGAATCTAATGCCGTACTTCTCCGATTGACGTGTACTTTTTTATGATGTGGACAGTGACGTGACAGGAGCTCTCAGGACTCTTCCCGTATCTCATAAAATCACGCATGGGAATACATTCTCTTTGGTGCGTTGTAGCTAATATTATGCATCACTTTTCCGATATTCTATTATCTTTTCCTAGAAGTCTGTAAGGCGAGCGTTTTATTACTCCAATCGTTAATTTATTTTTTTTTCACTGTGCGTTTCTCTTTTTATTATCTTATTTTAATTCTTTCTTGTTCGTATCTAGAAAGGATCTCGAAATAAATTCCAGAGAGATAATATCAATAAAACAATTCAAAACTAGAATGCCAATGAATTTGAAAGCAACTGTCGGTCTTAGCAATTTTACGACCGAACGTGTTCGAAATTAGCGCTCTAGGTGTATCGTTCTCTCGATGCAGAGTAGTTGCGCATGACGACAGTTGCATTTGAAGTCCCATTTGATATCGTTGGTTGCGAGCAATGCAACTATGCAGGCGCGTGTTGCTCGCTCGGCTTGCACAAGACGGTGTCGCGACCGGTCGTCCTTGGAGTTCCGCCCCCGCGACGTGGGCGAGCTGCTTTTCGCGCCGTCGCTGGTTAGAAAGTAGTCGTGGAAGGTTTAGTGGTATTTGGTGTGATTTGTTGATGGCAGGAGATTAGAGGCTGATTTTTTTTATTTATTACGTCATCGTTTTTCAGTTTTCAAGTAAAAAGATGTCACTCGATTAAAGAAGCAATTTAGTAAACGTATAATTTGGTGTTATCAATGTTTATTTATTTACTATCTTCTTATCGAAGTGAATTTAAGTAGACATAGTATCTTCTTGTTATTAAATATATTCTTTAGTTTGGATGTATTGTTCTAATAAAAATGGTTGATACTCAGTCGCCTTTCAAATTTAAAGTTAGATGTAACGTATCTGATTCAACTTTGCCCTTAAGGAGTGTTACGCGTATATTTTTATCTGGTATTGCCTTTTTTCATTTAAGTAAAATTTGGATTTCTTATTTGTTGAAAATGTATTATAATACGTCCGTTGCAATATTTTTTTCTTTAGTTTCTTATATTTATATAATTTTCTATGGTGCCAGTAAAAATCGTGGAAATTATTCAAAGGAGGATTCCTTATTATAATACGTCAGTTGTAATATTTTTTCTTCGGTTTGTTATATTTATATACTTCTCTATTGTGCCAGTATTATGCGAGTGAAAATCACGGAAATTCTTCAAAGGTTATTAATATGTTGTGTATTTTATTCAAGTAGGAAATTGTATGAAATGGGCTTAAGAATCGAAGTGAAGGGTCAAACTTTACCTGAAGCTAGCTTTTGAAACCATCGTTTTATACCAATATTTCCGTTTTTATTATCTTTTTTTTAAGGTATCACATTACAAAAATATGAAAAATATATTTTTGATTTTCTACTTTTCGTAATTCATGAAGAAAACATTGTAGTCCAAAAATCCAAACCGGATGGTTAATGAAAATCTATTCGATGACTTAAATAATGCGTAAAAAATATGCGTATGAACATGCATTTGTGCATTCTTTATCCGGTGGTCTAGCATTTAAGCCAATGTTTCGATCTAAATGCGATTTGATGTGCATTTTTTTTATATTAAATATCTCCAGTCGTGTTTCTTTTAATTCTTTTTTAACTCTAAAATTGATACTGCTTTGCATAGAAAAGAAAGGTTGTTATTAGACCAATCCAATTAAATAGTTTCCCAGTACGCTAAAGATTTTGCGAGTACAAAGGCGGCTTCTTGAGCTCTATTGTTAAGGTCGAAAACATTGTATATGGCACTGAAATGAGAATAAAAGAAAAAAAACAAAGTTTTTGTTTTTCTTGGCCTATGTTTAATATCGAAATTTAGGCTAAAGGATTCTTTGTTTTATTTTAATCTAAAAATTAAACAGAAATTATTCATTCTGAGATTCAAACCCAATACTTCCGAATTTAGATTCCAGTACTTTATCGCTGCTTAGATTAGACAAGCTACGAAATAAATGTGTACTTTATACTTGATTGTTCTAATTTTTGTGGTAATTAGGCAAAGATAGGACATCTGATTTTGCCAGCAATCAATAATTTATGTACTATTCAAATGCCAGTTTCAAGTTCTTAGATCAACTACGACTTCCTCGTAAATATCCCAATCATAAAATTAATGAATTAGATTTCATTATAATTCCATACAATTATGTTCAACGATATCCCCGTTGGATCATAGTACATCGTGCGTATTCGTACTCTGGGCACGGGACGTAGTCGAGCTATCACAGAGCTGAAATGATTAGTGCTTTATGAACAATGTAAATAAAATTATTAAATTTTATCGGACGTACTGAAAACATAGCGAAGTTATATATAGGTTTACGTTTGGCGATAATGTGTATACAACTTGACTGTATCGTTTATTTTCTTATCGGTTGATTTTGTAGTAATCAACACGACGGTGCAGCGGTTGCATAACTTATCAAGCGAATATAATGACCGTTTGGCATTTTGAATTTTGAAAAGCTTTATTAAAAATTCTCGAGTCAATTCAGTCGTTTCGTATCGAGTTTTAAAACCTATACCTTTTACTTTGTAATTTTTATTTGTAATTGATGAAATTATAATAATTGATGATATCCCATAAATTTAAGAAATATTCTCTCAATTCATAATGCTTAAATGCTTACGTGTTACTACATCAATCTTGCGTGTGTATATATATACATATGTAAGTTATTTGTACAAGATCTTTCGTTCATTACGTGCGAGTCCAAAGAAGCTAACAGACAATATTTGTCAGTATTACACACTTCATTTGCATTTGTAATCTTTAACTCGCAGAGCCTTTTTTATTCATCTACTCGATTAGCGACGGGTAGGCACTTTCAATGGACGACGCGTCGAGTCGACTGGGAACAAAAGCGCGGCCGGCGCTCGACTCGCGGTCGCAAGGTCGTTGCACGAGATCGGTCAAACATAGAGGAGCGTAATTTTGTGCGGAATCTCGTTCGCCTCTGAACGACATATCGCTCGGCTTCATTGTCGCTGTTCTCAGATGAGGATTGTATTAAATTTCGTCTCGATCTTGTGACTCGTCTCAAGCAAGTAAAATAAACAATAAAACTAAGTATCCTTATTGCATGATTACGGGAATTCGTTAATTATTTAAACTGCTGTTTGATATATATATATATATATATATATATATATATATATATATATATATATGTATATATATATATATATATATAGAGCTAATTCGTTAAAACGCACGCGTATACATTAATTGGAGAAAGACTGATCATGGCAAACATTTTAAGTATTTTACAGTAAAACATTTAAAAATGGCACTAACAACTTTCAAATTATAATGCGCCCTCTACACTACTGGCGAAGTTACCTCGACGAAGTGCTCGTAGAAATTGATCGCAGTCCGAAGTACGTGACTACATACTCGTGCAACCTCACGAAGTCCTTTGACTCGGGCGCATAAAACCGACAGCGATCGGAAGACACGAGGCGAGGCGAGGTTGCACAAAGCGAATCGAAGTACCTCACTACACTATTCTCTTCGTCTAACTTCGATTAACTTCGTGAGTAGTGTAGTACAGGTTTTAAACCAGAATAATTTGAAGTTGTCAGTCGGTAGATACATCAAGGACCTGGCTCAGAGCAATAATAGTTACAATGCAAAGTTACATTAACACTATTTCCTTTTTAATAAATTATTTTTTTTCATGAAATATAGGTTAATAAAAAAACATAAGTGATACAATATTAAAAATTGTTTAACAATCAACTATTTATGAGTTTCTTAAGTCTATAATACTATAATCGCCTTGTCTCATTCGCTCTCATGGAATAAAATGGGCATTATTAAAAATTACATCATTCTCATAATTCAGTATCGCCATCCCTCTCTGAACGTTAAGTTTAAATCTCGGTCAATTTTTAAGATTTGTCAAAAACCTTTTCAGTTCTCGTCAGTTTGTCAGATACAAATAATTTATGAATGAATATTAGTCAAATATCCTATTCACGAAATATTCTCACCGCTACCCGTGTTGTCTCAAAGCCCCCTAGGCGCCAGTAACAACCCAACCTCATATAAAGAAAAAAGACCATCGAAGATCCTCTAATAATATCTCATATCTACCATCAAACGTTTTCACCCAACAGGGTTAAAGACTACTTCTTCACAATGAGACATTTAGGGTCTCCAATGTTTCTAAACCGCTTTTCGTGAACGCTCTAAATAAATCAAAGATCGGTACATATCCAACCAAATCACTGGTACAGGCCGTGCTATCTTTTAATGCAAACTAGTTGGATCTATGATCGAAGTAGCACATCCGGCTATAAAGGTCATGTTTTAAATAGTTAAGAGTTCACGACTGACTTCATTTTTGTGTATTCATCCTCAAGTTCTGTACCTGATACACGTTTTTCTTTCAGTGTCTTATAGGATAATTCGGACTTAATTGTCTCACTGATTTAAATAATTTCCTGCTAATGACCATGGGTTATGTTCTGAAAATTTGCTCCCCTTTTCTCATAACTATCCACCTTGTGGAAAACTCATTAGCTGTCGAAGCCACAACATTTTGAATTCTAGTGGATTTTTTAAATCTATGCCAGAAATCCTTAGAAAACTCCATCGGAAACGGTGCTTTCGAATTTTGTAGTTTCTGACACCGGATTTTTGATAAATTTTTGAAGTGGTCTGAAAAAATTTCTTTCCTCTTTCATTCGATTATTTATTCACTATCTTGTTTTTAGTCTCGTTCTCTTTTAATCGACCAATTGACACAGCTTTGGTAATAAATGACGTGTTTCTGGACGTTTGTCGATCGCGTACGGCGCAAAATTCGCTCGTGTGTGGTGGAACTGTTCGCGATCGGCGGGAGGCTGCGGCGGCGCATATTTATTTACCGTCTGGCTGTGTGAGATTTGTGTGTGCGCGTGTATATGCGGCGACCAGTTTGGCTGGTGCTTGCTGGGTACAATGTTGGGTGGGAAAGTTTGCGAGAGGCTTGTGCGAAATTGTTTTGCGGGCAACGAATACGATCGATGCGCTTAAGGAAACACGTAGTTCTTGGAATTTATATTTTGCGGTAGGTAATGTAACGGTAATAAAAAAATGTTTTATAATGACCCTACAAACAGAGAAAGTACTTTATATTCGTTCGTATATTCAGTTTACTGTTTACTGTGAATTGAATGTTGTCTTATTGTTGGAGTATAGTGATTGTGCATTATTATTATCCGAAATTAATTAAATGTTTAAGTTTGAACGTATTCGTTTACGTGAAACTCATTCAGTCAAACTGATATTTTAAAATCTTTTGGCGACAATCACTACTCTGTGCGGCTGTTTAAATGCAGACCATTATGTGTTTGACATTGGAGGTATGAATACAAACAATGAATATTTTATTGTTGAACATAAACAATGAGTCTTTTAATGTATTTGTAATATGTAATTTAATGTATTTGTAACACATATTATATATAAATTTTAGCTTTCTGCATTCCTTCTCCATATGAACTTTACCTAAGCCAAGTCTGTGTGCGCAACCTGCTTAAAAAGGGGTTACTAACACATACGTATACATATATATATATATATATATATATATATATATATATATATATATATATATATATATATACGCAGCGAAACTAATGAAAACTTTTAATATTTGTCTCTAAATATTTTTAATAAACGAAAATAATACAAACAATATTAGGTTTGGGAGCGTAACGAAAATTAAAGCAACTTAGGTTAGTACTATTTACAGACGGGCAGCGGAGGAGTAATCTCTATCATAGTTTGCATCCCCACCACAAATAAATTACACTTTTTGTTACGGTCCTATTTCGAGGTAAAACTATATATTAAAGTGACGAAAGAAATTTGACTTTAAAAAAATATTTAATTGATAAAGAAACAAACAATCGCGCATCTAAACTTCTGTTCGTGTTTTGCCCTTTTGTGTTACTCCTACCGCAGTGGCATTTTTTTCCTTGTAAATCACAGAAGTGATTACTACTTGTCATTTATTTGCCTTCAAATATTGTTTGTGGTCTACCGTGGCACTTAACTTTTTACACTTATTTCATTGTGGTTAGTGCTGAGGCATTGTTCTTGTAAATTTATTGTATGCATAAGTAAATATTAATAACTATTTGACATTTCGATTATACTCACAAGAGAGTAGAATGCTTTCAGGAATCGATTACACTGACATACACTAAAAAAGATTGATTTTTATAAAAAACAGCAGCAAATACTTGCGAATTAATACAAAATAACAAAATCCGGATTGAAATTAGATCACAAACATTGCTTTGTCCTCTTTTTTTGACTTTTTAGAAATTTTTTTGAAGAATGGGAAAGAAAATAACCATACGTGTACTACGGAAAGATGCTAGTTTGCTGAAGGTAGAGATTTTTAAATGTATGTTTATAAGCCATGTTGTCACAGTTCCGTTACTTCCGACATTAAGCAATATATGCCGTTAATAAGTAAAAGAACAAGGGCTATTTGATGTATGTGTATCTGCGAGAATTATTTATGAAACTAACTTTTTGTTTGAATTAAGTGAATGAGAGTATGATAGTGGACAAGGTGAAGTAATATCCTTGTTCCTGTATGCGGATGTTTGCTTTTCATTAAACTGCATCTAGGCCATCGCGATAAAGTGAAGCTGAAAGGTTCCACGCAAACTCAAGGTTGTGGTTGTGTATTTGTTTTGGATGTGACTATGATCACGTACTTTAATGATCAAATTAGAATTGGAATTAGACTCTTAAATTGGAATATACTGTCGCATTACTATGTCAAGGTATTACTTTGTAGGACTTTATGCTGTGAAACCTATTAAACAAGGTTTGAATTTTTTATTGGTCCCTTGGTGTTTGCCAATATTTTGTTGCGTTTATCGCTTGTTTATTATTTTCTTATATTGTAAAATAAGACATCGATGGTCAATGTAAAATCTGCATTACTATGTCAAGGTATTACATTGTAGGAGTTTATGCTGTAATACCTATTAAGTGCAAACAAGAAGGTTTACATTTTTTATTGGCCCTTGGTGTTTGCCAATATTTTTTTGCGTTTATCGCTTGTTTATTATTTTCTTATATTATGAAATAAGACATCGTAAAATCTGCGAAATTCCTTGGTAATTTTTTTGGGTAGTTTATGAACGGTTCCTCTCTGATATTGGTTTATTGATTTTTTTGTAATTTGCGTTGTTTAAAATTGCTTGCAAATTGATGACATTTTTTGTTTCGGAATCTCTCCCTTGAACAAGAAAACATATTTTGTATACTTGTAACAGTTTCAGGGATAGTATTTAATGCCTATTTTTATCTGTTTTTGTTGTTCGAGTCGTAATTTAATATTACAAGGGATAGTATTTAATGCGCATTTTTATGTGTTTTTGTTGTTCGAGTCGTAATTTAATATTACAAGGGATAGTATTTAATGCGCATTTTTATCTGTTTTTATTGTTCGAGTCGTAATTTAATATTACAAGGGATAGTATTTAATGCGCATTTTTATCTGTTTTTATTGTTCGAGTCGTAATTTAATATTACAAGGGATAGTATTTAATACGCATTTTTATGTGTTTTTGTTCTTCGAGTCGTAATTTAATATTACAAGGGATAGTATTTAATGCGCATTTTTATCTGTTTTTATTGTTCGAGTCGTAATTTAATATTACAAGGGATAGTATTTAATGCGCATTTTTATGTGTTTTTGTTGTTCGAGTCGTAATTTAATATTACAAGGGATAGTATTTAATGCGCATTTTTATCTGTTTTTATTGTTCGAGTCGTAATTTAATATTACAAGGGATAGTATTTAATGCGCATTTTTAACTGTTTTTGTTGTTCGAGTCGCAATTTAATACGATCACAACGTATTTGGATGGTGACTTGTTTTGAATCTAATGGTCATAATTTGCTTAATCCAAAACAAATTTGTATTCGAGCCGTGTTGGTTAACGCTATTAGTATATACGACGATAAATGGTAGCCAAAAAATATTTATAAAACGTTGAATGAAAACGTGGAATCGTTTTTTCTTCAAGAGACGTCGTTGAAATGAAGATGAATTAATGAACACAAAAACAAGAATGTCTTATGTTTTTCATGTGAAAACGGAAATAACTTTCCAGTATTTTATGTTTCTGATAACACCATTGAATAACTTAATGAGGGGACAGACATAAATTTTCATTCCTTGAAGGGATATATATGTATATATATATATATATATATATATATATATATATATATATATATATATATATATATATATATATATATATATATATATATTATATAACATATACCGAACCCATGTAAGGTTTGGAAATCAAGGTATGCTCGTTACGTCTTTGTGGCTGCCAAAACCTGGGACTGCAATGAAAAATTTTATTATTTGGTATAGTTTTTATCCAAGATTCAGGATTACAACTCCAGCTTCCCTTCATTTTTGCTATGCGTCTTCCGCTTAAAACATAGGTAAATAAAAGGAGGTGATTGTCTATTATATAAGTATTATGTATTATTTTAGTACTTTGTGTTCATATAAGTTATGATTTCAATTATTTCTGCCTTGAAACCATAACTTATATGAACACAAAATACTAACTTGTGGGGTGATACCTTAAAAGGAAATACGGAACCCGTGTGAGATCATTCACGTGTCTGTTACAGCAGTTTTTCTCAAAAACACATAGAAACTTGAAATTTGGCATAGTAATAAAACATGTTAACCTGCATATATCTCAATAGCAGACACTTAAACATATTTATATGGAAATTTTAGGGGTTGAACTAAATATTTGAAAATGAATTTTTAAATTCCACGTAAATTGTGGGGTATCGTTTGAAACGGCCAGTTATATTTCATATTTTAGGTATTCAGAAGGGCTAGTTATATTTCATATTTTAGGTATTCAGAAATGTTCCGAAAAGATGCAAAAAATATCTTCGCTATTCAATTCCGAGAATACTGAACCTAAAATTATGAAACAAAGACAGATTTTTCCATTGAGAGCCCTAGTTGTACTTGACAAGTTTTTTCTTTTAAAAAATATTAATAGTGGGATAAGACGTGACTGTATCAAATTCAACAATCGTTGCACGAGATTACTCAATAAGTTTTAGGAATTAATCACTTGTCCAAGTTACACGTTCTTCTTCTTCGTCGCTTCTTTCGTCGTGTTCGTCTTGAAGTGACTTGTTAGAAAAGCTGAACAGTTGGACAGCTGCTTCCATGCTCTTTTGTTTTCGGATTATCTCGGGGGGCGGAGAGGGAGGCAGTAATTTGGAATCGTTTGATGATCTTAACCGGATCAGGTCAACAGCTAAGTTGTCGACCGCGAGTGTTTCGTCTTCTGCGTTCCCTGCAGCAACTAGCTTATCTAGTTTTTAAACTTAAAAGAGGTTGCGCATAGGATTTACTTTATTCCTCTCTATTTAATATCTACGGAAAATGTATTATGAGACACCTCTAAAAGGATGGGAAGGAGGAATTGCAATGGAAAGCAATACAATTTACAAATTCAGATACGCTGATGGTGTGGTATCACACTCTCCGCATCATCAAAGTAGTAACTTGCTGAACTTTTCAGGAGAGTGGAGCGTAAGAGTGAGATGGTTGGGTTCTCGATCAATTTAAAACCAAAGTCATGGTCATAGACAGAGGTAGCTAACTCTAACGGACGGGGAATTCTTTGATCTAGAAGGAAATTGAAAAGGAAAGGAAAGGAAGTCTGTAAGGAAATTGTTATACTTCCGATTTATGTTAAATGACCAAGGAAGATGCAAGGGAAATGCATTCGGATGGCCAAAACTCTGATGAAGAAACTCGATGGAATATGGCAGGACAGAAAGCCTACGGTGTCACCAAGAACAGACTGGTGCAAACGCTTGTTTTCTTCTTCTACTTGTATGAGTCCTAATCTTGAACATATGATGTAAAGGAAGAATATCGACAATTTTGAGATGTTATCTTGAAGGAGAATAATGCGTATAACATGAACTGTCAATGAGATCCAATAAACCCATACTCTACCAACTCCAAATTATGACCAAATTATTATTAAACATCTGTTACCAACGAGTTTTCGGATACTTTGGACGTATAGCTCGTATACAACCACAATTTACAGATTTATCTCCATAAATAAAACATGGTCATGAAACCCTTGTCACTAGACATATATATGTAGCATGTGAAAAACATTAGGAATTTACAGTTGAAATTCCTGAAAGTTTTCTGTTTAAATGGTGAAATATTTCGCTTGTATGAACTGCGATCGCGTTCAGTACAATTCGGCCTAGCTTAGTAAAGCCGTTGATATATGACACCTTGTGAAGAAGACAAGGAGATAAGAGGTCGAATGCGAGTAACGGAAGTCGGTTATAGTCACGTATGGCCGCCGTCGTGTGCGGCCGAGGTGAGAGGTTGAGAGCGGCCTGGTTCAGTCCCTCAATAGTTATTTGAAATTTGTACGTTTGTGTTTGTTTATTTAAGTTCCTTTTCATGTTGATGATGAGATAGGCATAGATGTATAAGGATGATGAGTTATTTGGAGTCGCTTTCTTAATTATTTAACTTAAATCAGTTTTCTTGTTATGTGATTAAAGTTTGCAGGAGATGTATTTGAATGTAGAAAACAAAAATTAAAAAATATCTCTTTTTCTCAGCTGTATTTTACTAAGTTGTTTGGACAAATAGATGATTAAAATATTTTTAAATGAGCGTAATTTCTTTTAATATCTGTCTAAATCATTGCGACATTTTTTTACAAAAGAAGTTATGATGAAACAACGTATCTATTTACCTGCCACCACGTTCTCGCCTAACCTTTTACTTTTAAGAATGCTCTACTTTTATGAGGATGTTGTTTTTTAGAAATTGCCTTAAATTTTCTTTACGTTTTTCCCTTTTAACATTATTTCTATAATTTTAAAAATGAACGTAATTTCTATTAATATCCGTCTAAATCGTTGCGATCTTTTGCATTCAAAAGAAGTTATGATGAAACAATGTATCCACTTACCTGCCGCTACGTTCTCCCCTAATCTTTTGCTTTTAAGAATGCTCTATTTTTATGAGGATGTTGTTTTTTAGAAATTGTCTTAAATTTTCTTTAAGTTTTCCCCTTTAACAGTATTTCTATAATTTTAAAAATGAACGTAATTTCTATTAATATCCGTCTAAATTGTTGCGACATTTTTATTCAAAAGAAGTTATGATGAAAGAACGTATCCACTTACCTGCCGCTACGTTCTCCCCTAATCTTTTGCTTTTAAGAATGCTCTATTTTTATGAGGATGTTGTTTTTTAGAAATGACCTTATATTTTCTTTACATTTTTCCCTTTAACAGTATTTCTATTTAAATTCTTTGTTAACCTTTAATTCTCAAGAAACACTTAAAAGGTTTGCTGAATAATTCTCTCTAAGTATTCTAAAGGCAATATCGTTGAGTGTTTACACCCCGACGCTTTAGAAGTCCGAAAAAGACAAAAATACATTAACGGACTATTCGGAGAACCAGTAGCCCGGTACTGTGAAGTGTGCCAACGTGTAATTTTCATATCAGTGTGAGAGAGACAGATAGAGAGAGGGAGAGAGAAAGACCAACGTAAATGTCGATTTATGGGATGGTCTCAGTGTAATATATGAATGATTATAAATTACTCTGAATCACCTCTCTTAATTAAATATGTGTGTACTTAAAAACTAGCTTGTTTTTTTTCTTTTTATGGGTTCTTTGCATGGTTCACAACGGTGCTTAATTGTCTTTTATAATTTGTTTTACTGGCAAAACCAACGTGTTCATTCGTGATAATTTCATTTTTTTTCATAGAACTTTTAGTAATCTGAAACCAAATAAACTTTGGATCTTGTCTCAAATTAGAGAATCTCAACTATATTTAAATATGAAGAAAGACAGACATGCGTAGTCTGAACTATTCGATATAGTCAACGTTGTCATAGTAAATTGCGTTAAAATATATCAAAGGGTCAATAGATATATGACCGAATATAATAATCTATCTATACTTAGAGTAAAGGGTCAATAGATATATGACTGAACATAATAATCTATCTATACTTATATCAAAGGGTCAATAGATATATGACCGAACATAATAATCTATCTATACTTAGAGTAAAGTTGTAGATACAGGTATGCTGTAAAAGTAGATTCCTATTTTATGTAGATTATATCTAGAAGTTCACACTTTCCCTAAGTAAAGCCTAGTGTCAAATCAAAAGTCGTGGTCGGAAAAGTAAAAAAAAAATAACTAATTAAAGGCAGACTCTAAAGTTGTCTTACGAACTTACTAGAATCTTTGACCATTACGGTTTATTATTAAGTTGTTATTAATAGATTTCTTCTTTTAGCTGGACATCGAAACATCTTTTTGTTCATTTATTTCAATAAATTATATTTCTTATTTTATTTTGATTTCGATTTTTGCTTTTTTTATATTGTTTTTTGCTACGTCTTCTAGGATCATCATACATATGTGTGTGCAACATCTAGCCAGACTCCAGAGGGTACTTAATTCATGTAGTTGAAGAATGCCACTTAGAAATTGTGGATGATAGTGGAGATACTCTTTTTTTAATTGCGTCGATTATGTAGTTATGGCTTATGATTATGGCTATGCATTACGACAACGTTTCGATTTATTTTTTAGGTAACTTGTGTATTTTTCACACATCGCTAGGGATGTAATGATAACAGGATACCAGTTGCGCTTCTAGATTCAGTTTATTGCACAAAAGATCTCTTGATATTTGATTTTGGATGTATGTTTACGATATCCTCCCCTATATTCCTTTAGAAGCAAAAACATCCATCTGACCCAAATAAAGTTTACTCTGACATATTCGGTTTGTATTACTTCTACTAAATCTAGAGACCGGAAACTTGGCATAGATTACATTTAAAGTACAGCTGAAGAGGAAATTAAAATGTATCTTCTGTTAAGAAAGACTTTTTCCGCTCTCGTCACATCTTGAAAAAAAAAGAGAGTACAGGGGATGTAAGTAAATTCATTTAGGTCTTTCCTAAACAAATGGAAATCTGAGTGACATCTCCAAAATTGTCAACAAATTTTAAAGGTTTTTTTTTCGTACCGTCGGTTATAGTTTTCCAAATTGAAAGATGTTTACGGCAAATTAAAATTTATTTGTCTGTTTCACATCTTTTTACATTTGAGATTCGATCTACACGACAATAAAAATATAATTGAAAATATATGGCGACATTGTCGCATTCCATTCTCGACTTTTGTAAACATAAAGCATATTACGGCCGGAGCATATAAATGACTCACGTTAAAAGCAGGTTCAAGGAGACGATAATGAAATTCTTTGTTAATGCAGGCCGGTGTACTCCACACTGGATGATTGTGCTAGTGATGTTACTGTCGTGTCTGTGTTGCCAAAACAATTTCGATTATTTCTGAGGTAGAATTATCTTTTTAACAGAAAGTATAAAGTTTTAATCTAGTTTTATAAATTAATTGTTATTTCTTTGAAATGTAAGAGTTCTTTAAATACTTTGGTAATTACATTTTTACAACATTATTAAATTTTATATTCCGAGATATTCTTAATAACTAGAATGATTTTATTCCATGCATTGTTTAAATACAAAAAAAATATAATTCAGTCTGAAGTGAAGCGATGTCTGATAACATGCTTTAATTAGCAAGAAAAACTCATTAAGGGACACAGTTTCACGTGTTTAAGCAAGTAAATTAAGCAAAAGTTGTCACGAATTTAAAATGTTAAAAGACCTTTGCATTATTGTAACTAGTATTATGAATGCGAAAGTTTGTATGGATGGATGGATGCATATTTGTTTCTTTATATCTCCGTAATTACTGAACGGATCAACGAGATTTTTGGTGTTAGAATAGGTTATAGCTTGGATTAAAATATATGTATTTTATTCCGAAATATGAAGTCGTTAATGAAGGGTAGCATCTATTTTTTGACGTTCGTTAGTACTCTACTCGGTCACGTAGTAATTTGTAAAGCGGTGTTGCGATAGTACCAGATCAGAGATAAAACCCCAATATCGTAAATTAAAAATTTAAACGTCGTAATTATTTATCTTTGAAATTCTTATTTTTTTCTTATTTCATTTTTTATTATTAACATTTCTGTTGTAACTTTAAATTTAATATGAAAATTGTTAAAAAAACTTCAGTACTAAAAAAAAAGGTACTCGTTACGAGTAATTTTTTTTAAAATAAATTTTTATAATAAAATAATCGGACTGAGACTTGTTTTTTTAATACGTCATTTTTATGGATATTCTTTAATTTCAAAAAATTATTAAAATTAGTATTTTTGCTGGACTGACATCGTACTTCAAATTTTCCACATGCGACACGATAGTTATTTTCTAACAAATTGTAAAAATACTTGAAGAAGAGCAAATTCAAATTTTACAGATTTCCAATACCGAATTGAAAATTAAATTAAAAAATGTAATTGAATATTCACTGTCTAATGCATTTCTTCTGATATTGTTGTGACTGGAAGGTTATATTATGGGTAATACGTTGATTATTGTATTAATTTTGTTAAGCTGACAATGAAAGGATATTATACATTCTGGGCACGGACAACTAAAACCTTGTCATTATTCGTTAATAAAATAAATTGTTTGTTAAATAAAGCAAAGTACTTCACAATAAATAATAACACAAAGAACCTAATATAAATAAAGATGATTTTGTCGAAAACGCGAATAATACTTACTGTTCTTTGACAAAAATAATAAAGGGACAATTGATACTTAGTTACTAACACAAAATAGAGAAAAAATGCATGTATTATAAGTTACAGTCAATGTCTTTCGTTATTTTTATATTATTCACGTAAACATTTACTAGAGACATACAACAACGTACAGTACAGTAACGTACAATTGGTGCGCCTTTAAAGTTGCAGACACTAGGCGGCGCTGATGTCACCGGCGAATACTGA
Organism: Druceiella hillmani; assembly: GCA_039881145.1. Classification (NCBI taxonomy): domain Eukaryota; kingdom Metazoa; phylum Arthropoda; class Insecta; order Lepidoptera; family Hepialidae; genus Druceiella; species Druceiella hillmani. The sequence continues at coordinate 3,057,076 of JAYKKI010000015.1, forward strand.
AGCAATGAAAATTCATACGTACATTAGAATATTATCGAAGCTGCGTTTTTACCCAGAATATTTTTTGTAAGATAGTTTGACCTTTGCTAAACTCTGTTTCTTTTTTGTGGTTTTGCATCATATAAAAACCACTTATGAACCTTAATATACATTTAATTATACATATAATTTATCCCCCTAGCTGACGTATTAACTATCCCTTTGTAATAAAGATAAGCTGAACTGTAAAACGAGATTAATGTGTACTTCGCCCATATAAATGCACTGTGGAAGAGAAATTTATTTTTATAGCAGGCTATGAAAACGATACAAATTTATATTATGTACAAACACAATCAAGCTTACACGCTACTTTCCACTATATTGCCCTTGGTCTTAATGTTTTATTTTGAATTCCTACTCAAAATGTTACACTATCCAAGAACAGGCTATGAAAACTATGCAATTTTATATTATGTACACACACATTAAAACTCACACGCTACCTTCCACTTTATTACCCTCGCTCTTAATGTTCCATTTTGAATACCGACTTAAAATCTTAGTCTATCGAAGAGCAGGCTATGAAAACTATGCAATTTTATATTATGTACACTCATTCAAAGTCACATGCTACCTTGCACTTTATTGCCCATGCTTTTAATGTTCAATTTTTTAATTCCATCTCAAAATGTTAAGATATCGAAGTTACTTTTGAAAGTCGACAAACGTCTGAATGATTTATATTAATTAGTAAATCAATTATTCATTAGCAATACAAAAAAAATATGTTGTTAATTAAGTATGGTTACCCATGCTCTTAATGTTCAATTTTGAATTCCATCTCAAAATGTTAGACTATCGAAGTTACTTTTGAAAGTCGAAAAACGTCTGAATGATTTATATTAATTAGTAAATCAATTATTCATTAGCAATACAAAAAAAAGGTGTTGTTAATTAAGTATGGTTACCCATTCTCTTAATGTTCAACTTTGAATTCCATCTCAAAATGTTAGGCTATCGAAGTTACTTTTGAAAGTCGACAAGCGTCTGAATGATTTATATTAATTAGTAAATCAATTATTCATTAGCAATACAAACAAAATATGTTGGTAATTAAGTATGGTTGCCCATGCTCTTAATGTTCAATTTTGAATTCCATCTCAAAATGTTAGGCTATCGAAGTTACTTTTGAAAGTCGACAAAATACAAAAAAAAATATGTTGCTAATTAGGTATGCACAATTCATGATGGTCGTTAACTTCGTTTTTGTTGTTCTTTAAGAAAATCGATTTGTCACGTCGAGATGCAGTTGGCGTTTGCGAATGGTAAAAAATAGACATCCGTTACATCACTAGAGCGCCGGAGCGGGGAATTCGTACAATGTCCGGCGTTTCTTCGTTTAAATATTAAATATAATCTCGAGGTGTTTGTGCCGCCCCGCTTCCCATAGAGGCGGGGCGTCTGCGATTGACCCTGGGATCGCTTTGTGTCTGCTTTTTGCATGCATTATTCGGAAATTGAAATTATTTCGTACAGCCGCTTTCAAAATGCACGGCCTCGATTTTTTAATTGTGTTAGCTTTGTTGTGTTTCCGTTTCGACTTTCGCTCCGTGTCCTGCCTATATTTGTGTGTGAACGCCTGGCAGTTTTAAATTAATTTTGTATGTAATTTGAGTTGACATTGTTTGTCTAGAATTTAAATTTTGTTTTATAGTTAATGTTATTCTTTATTAATTTATGAATTTGTTTTGCGTTACTACAGTAGGCAAAAACAGGCTTTTAAATCACTTCCCTAAATATGTTATATCTCTATATATCCGTTATACTCAAAATCTTTTATTAATTTTGAGCCAAATGGAAACATATTTGTGTAAAATTGAGTTTTAGTGTGTTGGTGTCAACAGGAGTTTTATGAAGCCTCACACGATGCTCATGTAGCGGTAGCAAAAAGTAATGAAATAAATAGTTTAATTAAACTGTTTTAGAGTTTGTTTTATTCATAAATATTTTTGTAGACAAAATTTAATTTGGATATTAAGTTGAAGTTGGAATTCTTAATAAAAGGGTACGTCACAGACCATCTTTATTTCTAAAACTGTTCGATTTTGGTTTGAAAGTTTTCCAAAGGATAAGAGAATAAGCATAGATAGTTTTTATCTATAAAAACTATGGCTACTTTTTTATTATTTTAGTTCCAAATACTCAAAATGATTACTCAACTCCGCTAGATTGCTATCGCTAGAATACTCAACTCCGCTAGATTGCTGTGCTACTGTTTTACTCGACTAAGTAATTTCATCTAATTATCGATTATTTATAATCTATATATTCACCATACGGTCCTAAGAAATATGTAAGTTTCGGATGAGAGCTAGTGTAGAATAAACACTGAAGTCTCGATTCGCGGGTCCAACTGGTTTTCGATCGGTTTTTATGTGTACCTGGTACCACAATGCTGTTTACCAAAAGGTAACAGAAGTCTATTTCATACATTCTCTAAAATCATAGTTAAATTTAAACCTGAAATTGAAAATCTAAAAAAGTCAGGACAGCCCAGAAATTCGCAATTAGTTGTATAAGAAGCAAACTTTTTAAAAGAATTTTATAGATTTTTCAATTGTTTCCACTTACTTTTCACTGGTTTCGGTTTTGACTGAAGTGACCAACATTTGTTCGCAATATTGTCACGTTGAAAATGCGACGGATCCTTAATGTAGGACTTTTTTATAACATAACGGTTATCCGCGGTTTTGTTTGTGTAAACAATTATTAATAGCCAAATTTGATATTCCGTAGGTAATATTTTGTAATGATTGTAATCGTGTAGTGTAAATATTAAGATTATAAGTAATCGATGATTTCATGAAAAATATGATTACTTAGAAAAATAACAGTAGCACCATCTAGTGGTATCCTAAGAAAAGTTTTTTGTTATTCAGTTCCTTAATAATGTGTGTTTAACGGAACGACGCTATCGTATATATCAGTCCGCAATACGATATACTAAGTGTAAAATTTTAATAGGTTTCGTTCATTTCTAATGCCTCCTTTAGATTATTGGCGAACAATTCGCCTAATAACTATCCGAATAATTCGTGCACGAATACGAATATAATTGATACATCCGAATAAATTGTTTACATACTCGTATTCGTGCCTATTCGTCTGTATTCGGCAAGTATCTAAAAGAGGCATTAAAGAGCTATTGAGTAGCAAATCAAGTAGACACCTTCTCATTTATATTTGTTGGGAATTAAGTTATCGAAGTGCAATGCGACTGTGGTGAAAAACCAAATGAGAAAGAAGGTTATTGTCGTTATGTCGAAATTTGGAATGTCCATTTTAAATTTATATTTACGTATTCCCTTAATATATGTCACTGTAGGTGAATGTAGTAATAAAAAGAACTATTGCGCAAGGATCACCACCACTTACGCTATTGCAGTTTATTCCACTAAGGACCTATGTACATGACGTTTTTAAACGAGCTGACGACGTACGTCAAGCGCACCTAAGACGCGCAGCAAACGCAATGCCGTCGGCAATTTATGTACCTTTGCACACGTTCATAATATTGAACCTCACGTTTGTATCGCTACAAGCGCACACGTACGTCGATACAGTAGATGTGCCGTTCGCGCCCGTTTGTATCGTTACAAACACGCAGATATATGAAATACGGACGCGGTCATCATTTTTGGGGCGACAGCGTCTGTATCGCGTTTAATCTGCGATAGTACCGATGCGAAAGCGCGGATTATGTGCGTCTGTATCGCGTTTCATCTCCATTGTTATCGATACAAATGCTAACAACCTGCGACATAACCGCTGACGGTGTGTGAAAGACGTGCTTATCAAGAACGCGCGTAGTAATCTCGGTTAAAAAACGTCGTGTGCATAGGCCGTAATGTGTAATTTATTGTATACCTTATGTAAATCTGAAAAAAAAACTTAAATGAAAAGAGTTCTGTAACAATATCAATATTTAAATTATACTTTTAAATCGAACTGCCAATTTTTTGGAATTTTTCTAATAATGCTTTAAGGCTTTTGAAAAATTAAGCCAAGGAACACGAACGGTACTCTGGGACATGCATATTTATATCATATTTTTTAAGGAACACGCTTCTTCATATTAACATTTCGCCCTATCCGTTCGTCCGTTCGTCTGTCTGTCATAGCCTCACAGTTGTTGCAATTTTATACCTTATTAAGATATAAGCTAACTTGTAGTAAAATATTTTAATAAAATTTCAATTTCCTTTTTTTAATACAGAGTAAGGGCGAAAAGAAATTTTTAGCACATACCATCGAGTGGGACATTGTTGGAGGGATCTTTCAAATATTTTTCGTGTAATTTTATTTTTAAAAGTGCCCTTGGTATGGTCTAATAATGTCCGTGTTGTTAAACACCTGTAATATTGCAATTGCAAAAGTTCGAGAATTTGTCACTCAATCACAGTCAAATGGTTATTTAAAAAACTTGGCTTCGACATTATTCATGATGAAACTAACGTATTGATCACTTTTAAGCAGAGAAATAACATTATTCCTGTAGACGAATCTCGGTGTTTTTGTTCAATAATAAAATTTAAGTACTACAACATATTAGCAGGCTCAACGTGTATATATCAGAGATTTAATATTATTTATATAAGAAATAACATTATTCCTGTAGATGAATCTCGACGTTTTTGTTCAATAATAAAATTTGAGTACCACACATGTTAGTAGGCTCAACGTGTATATATCAGAGATTTAATATTATTTATATGGAAGAAATAACATTATTCATGTAGATGAATCTCTGTGTTTTTGTTCAATAATAAAATTTGAGTACCACACATGTTAGTAGGCTCAACGTGTATATATCAGAGATTTAATATTATTTATATGGAAGAAATAACATTATTCATGTAGATGAATCTCTGTGTTTTTGTTCAATAATAAAATTTGAGTACCACACATGTTAGTAGGCTCAACGTGTATATATCAGAGATTTAATATTATTTATATGGAAGAAATAACATTATTCATGTAGATGAATCTCTGTGTTTTTGTTCAATAATAAAATTGGAGTACCACAACATGTTAGCAGGCTCAACGGGTATATATCAGAGATTTAATATTATTTATATATAGGAATAACATTATTCCTGTAGATGAATCTCGATGTTTTCGTTCAATAATAAAATTGGAGTACCACAACATGTTAGCAGCCTCAACGTGTATATACTAGAGATTTAATATTATTTGTATATAGGAAATAACATTATTCCTGTAGATGAGTCTCGATGTTTTTGTTCAATAATAAAATTGGAGTACCACAACATGTTAGCAGGCCCAACGTGTATATATCATAGATTTAATATTATTTATGAATAGATGTTTTGGCAGTAAAAGTGATTTAAAAAAAATATTGTACCGAAAACCCACGCGAACGGGTGACTTCACATTGTTTAGGCATTTTATATATGTTCGTCGTTTTAAACTTCGTTCGTTATTCTCCCGAGTAGAAAAATAAATATAGGGCACATTACTGAGAATGAATTCGATAAATTAGTACGCGTGCATTCGTTTAGAAACCAATAAATGCAACGTGCCGATGTGTTGCGACACTATCGAGTCTGCGCGCAGAGTAAATCCGGTTTGTTGCGAAATAAACGTGACACGGTACTGACGATGGTAATGTTCTAATATTGACTAAAGTTTGTTGCATGGCGAGCGGCTCGCGTGTGTCCCTTGAGTGTTACCAGAGTAAATTATGTTTCTACAATTATTATCTGAAAAGTGGCCCTTCAGTGTTACCAGAATAAATGATGTTTCTACAAAAAATGATCTTATTTCGCCGCGTCTAGTCTAGTCTAGTTAGCTTTCCGTACATTAAGGTTTCGAAAGAAAACCTATTATTTATAGTAGTCATCTGCCTGTTTACCCGTTTGTTTGTCGGTCAGAGCTTTTAATCGAAGTAAGGCAGAAACTTTGAACTTACATTCTACTTGCACTAACAAGTTTATTTTAGGGGATTCGCGGGCGTTTGAAACTGTTTTCCACAGTGAGTCAGATTTGCTGTAATTATTCGTAATTTTCACTACGTCATATTTCAGTTTTGTTTTTTTCTTACTATACAAGACCGGGACTAGACCGCTCTTAAGTACCGTAGATCATACGTAGAACTAAAGTTTTTTATTTGAATGAATGAGCTTTTTCATAGTTTATTTATTAGCACATTCAGGACAGTGCCCGAATTAGCTTTCATGTTATGTATCTAGCTAACCTTTTTTGATTTTATAAAGTTGGATGCAGAACATTAAAAGGAAAAGCGTATTTGAAATTGACTTATCTGATTAGTTTTTCTGCTTTTTCAAGCGAAGAAAATTTTAAAAAGCATATGGAAAATGAAGGTTACGTCAGAAAATGGTACTGTAATAAATCAAACTTCCCTTACTGTATTTTGTATGGAAATGAGAATTGGTTTTTTGTATGAAAAGTGCATTTTGACATAACACTTTATGGTAAATTTCAGATGTAGTTTTGTTTTTAAATAATTTCATGAGACGCTGTTGAAACTAGTTATTAGTATTATGTACAAGCTTCAGTTATTAAAAGAACTTAGTCGATTAAGCTATCGAAATCGGGATGTGTCCATATCATCAATATATAAAGTGGTTTTAATTCAACTGTTGTTTATTATTAATAAAGAGGCGGATAAGGAAACCAGTTATTTGCCATGGATAAAGTATACGCGAAACGATATGGAGCTGCTAATGAAGATAAATACTTCTCATTAACTCGAATCCCCATGCGTTAAACGTTTGTCCGGCCGTGCGTGTCGTTGCATGCGAGTGTCCGTGAACCCGGTTTGTGCTTGCGTTGATTATAATCATTCTTGCGTTCACAAATGTACTCAGACGGCAGCTCGGAGAGTGCAGTATGCACCGGTCGTCGCCTCTATGACTAATCATCGCGTGTATGCACTGAGGCATTCGTCATAATTGGTCGTGATCGGCTCGCTTGCGGGTGCTGGGGTGACCACAAGTTTCTGCTGGCGTTTCTAGCCGTATTAGGTTATGTTTTAAATTCCTTCGGCGCAGGTGTTCTGTTGCAGTTCTGTGTTTACGCTATTAAGTGTATAAATAATAACGTCGTTTTCATCGTAGACATACAGGTTTTCATTTGACTAAAATAGATGCGGTGTAATCTTCTTTTTTTTTGTGAAAAACATTTTCGGGATGATTAGTGATGATAGATTAGACATATATGATTTTCTTTTAATTAAAATCTATCAAGATAAACTATTTTCTCAGACTTTTTAATGGGATTATCGATTGGCAAATGCTTGTTTTGGTTTGCCAGTATTTAAGTGTCGGACGTAAAGCGTTATTTTGATATGTAATAATATGTAAGTTATTGATATCAATTCTTTTTTAAAGTACTGAAATAGATTTTTATTTTAACCTTTTTTCGTATCATGGTTAATAAATAATTTGCCGTGGTGAAGCGATGTACATGTAACATCTATTCAATTTCTTAATAAAATCCCTTTATGTTGGTGTTGTTGTCGTGTCCACACGACGAAGAAAATCTCGTATGGAAAAATGATCGCCACAGCCTCGAAAGGTTGGACTTCTCCAGTCCCGGTTGATGAGCGACCGGGAATCGAACCCAGGTCTTTGCGGTGCGCCACGCACTCGACGGCTGTGTCTTGCGCTCAACCTAACACACCACGGTGACGACACAATCCCTTTATATCACCAGGGAATATTATAGTACATTATATTACAACAATTTGAAATAGAAATAATGCAAAACATAAATTACGCTGGTCTCTTTTAGAACGGACTTTTATTACAGTGAACGTTGTGAAATGACTCGTATACGTTTTTCTTGAGTGCTTAGTTAGGATGTATTCGTTAACACATTCAAACCCGACTTCTTAAAATAAAATTACTTCTATTAGTTCACAATTTTTGTGCTGCTATAATAAAGAATATTACACTAATGAAGTCGAAAAATACGAGAGTGAGGAAACTACTTTTTCAAACAATTCTAACGTCAGGTGATAAATTTAAGTCTAAAGGTATGCCGATCTGTACATATGACCCATATGGTGAGTCACCGGCTATATGGGTGTATTACACACATTCTGAACTACTTTTTCGATTGTGTTAAGGATGATATGTCTACATATTTGCATAGATAATAATTTTTATGACTATACTTTGTGAAATATATAAAATATTTTTTTTTGTCTGAATTTGTTTACTTATGTAAAAATTATATAATACAACTATTTAAAAAAAGAATAAAATGTGTTTATATTATAAAAATATTTTTGGAAGATGATATTTTTATTCGACTGGTGGTACTGAATTATAATTTAACCTTATCTCTTTAAAGCGTTACTTTTACAAGCGTATTTTTTTAATTTTATATATCATTAAACGAGAAAAAAATTATTATAATTTTGTTTGTTTCTGATATTTTTCAGAAGTCCAAAAATGAGGTTTAATGGAATTATTTACCTTGAATATAAATAGGATCAAAGAGCTTATAATTATGACTAAATATTGTTTGATTTTGATACTATATAATTAAAATTCGCGGAATTTTAATTCATTAACTTTTAGCGAGGTTTTTCTATTTATTTTATTTATTTCTCCTCAGCACCACTTTGAACTTTTAAGCGAATAATGATTCTGATATTTTTAATAGGTATTTGATACGGCGTTTAATGTCTATTTATATAGTGATGTTGCTGGAGCAAGTTGGAAAATAATTTCAAGATTTATTTGAAAATAAGCCAGAAGTAACCAGGCACGAGAAACTAATTGTTTGTTTTGCTGATTAATATAACGCTTAGTTGTGCGACTAGATTATTTTGTTATGTAAATACTGAAAAAAAAGTGGGAAAATGCCAGCTAGGTAAAATACCGGAAGCATTTCTTGTAATTATCATAAAATGTAATTATTTACAAAAATAATAATTGTTATTCGGTACGTGAACTGTAGTTTAATTTGTTCAGCGCTGATGTCGACACCTTGTCTGCATAAGATGCCTACTTCATGTGGTTGATACTTTGTCGAGTTTATGAAGACCTCTCCATGTGACTAGTGTCAAAATATTGTCGATAGTCGATATATATATATATATATATATATATATATATATATATATATATATATATATATATTGAATTGGCACGTCATCTAGTGGCTTTATCAGTGCTCGTTTTGTCTACAAAAAGGTTAAGAAACACCCTAAGGGATATAACTCTGGCTAAAGTTACTACGTATAACTGATATTGATAGGTTGTTTACACCGATTTTTCAGTACTAAAAACACTTCACAATTTTTTTACGTGGATAATATTTGAAATGAAATAAAGGTAGTTTAGGATGAAAATTGTTATTTTTTTTTATCATTGTGACATAACAGTTCTAAAGTTTTCTGCCGCACTGATTTTTTTCATGTATTAAATTTAACTTAATGGTTTTATACAATTTTAAGAGATTTTGAGAAAGCTTCGCTTTGATTTAATATCTTCAGACATCTTGTTTTTCACTTAATCGCCTAAAATATGTGAAATTATCGTTTCTGGAATCGTAATAATTGCACCTTCTTATATGTTAGGAGTAATAACATTATTCAGGGAATTTAATATTTAATTTTCATGACTTGTTGAAATATTTTTAAATATATAAATATATTTTTTTCTTTAATGACAGAAAACCATTTTATTAATTGATAGGGTAAGTAAATGACAATGTGATTAGACGAATTGTTACAAATATAAAGATCATTGAGGTGATTCACGTCAACTTAATTATTTGAACAAATGTTAGTTATTCCTATGAAAATTTAAGACATAAAAATGATAACCGTGGTTGATATAGACATAAAAATGTTATTAAATATTAATTTCAACACTTTGTTCCTGTGATAAATGGTCACCCTGGCGTCTAGTTGTTTGGTCACCACTCTAGCGAAGCGCTCGCGTGCTACTGAGGAACGCTGATGTTATGATTAGTTCAATTAGAGTCGAGCACTGCCCGGACCTAAGGTCGGGAATTTACGAGCTTGGCTGACCGGCATCCGTGGAATCTTTGGGAAGTGATGCGAACGGTGGAGAAACTAGACGTAGCGGTGTAAATCGGGCCCGAGTTTAAAATGGATGATAGCAGGGGTCTCCTGTGGCTTCGATGTACTAATGTGAAACGAGGCGTGGCTCCGGTTTTTAAAAGGAATTTTGGAAGATGAATGATATTTTAACCTGTCTTATCGTGAAAGGATCAAAAGGGGTCGTAAGGAGTGGACATTAGTCTTATGACAGAAATGGATTATTCATTATTAAATTTATAAATATAACAAGTGTAGATATGTTATAATTTGAACTGAAATATTTGTAATTTTTTTCAGTTAGTGATTTTTTTTGTTTAAATAAATTTATTTATGTCTTTAATTCCAATAAATGTGAAGTGGCATAACTTCATATAGAAATTAATTCGTTTATCTTATAAAATTGAAATAAATAATAATTATAATAAAGGTATTGTAAGTATGATTGAAACAAGTACAGGTTTTATTAAAATAAAGAATATCAACAAAAGCGAGAACTTATAACGAATGAACGTTAATACGGGGCACAAATTTGTGATAGTTTCAGGGGTGGATGACGTGATGATATAGACGGTAAATATCAAAAAATCAAAATTGGAAATGATCAAGTAATATACGCGATTAATTTGGCGTAGGGTTGAGAATTATTGAGAATGCAAAAATAGAAAGAGGCAGAAATAATCGAAGACGTTCGACCACTGACGGTATGTTGGGACACTTCGATGTGAAGCTCTCACGAGTTAACTACAGTATTTTCATGCTGAGATTTGCTGTGAGAAGTTTCTCTTCAAAATCTGGCAAAATATTGTTTAAAAAAAATGAAGAAAAAAAACTTTTCAATGAGTCAAAAATAATTTCTGTTTTTTTTTTTAATACATGCTAGATTGAAATGTGAGAAAAATGAACTCAGGTGGAAAATATGATCGGTGTAGTAGTTATGTTTAAATGTGAGAAAAACGAACTCAGATGGGAAATATCATCGATATAGTCGTTATATTTAAATGTGAGAAAAATTAACTCAAATGGAAAACATCATCGGTATAGACGTTATGTTAAATGTGCAAAAAACGAACTCGATGGAAAATTTCAACAGTATAGTTGTTGTGTTTAAATGTGAGAAAAACGCACTCAGATGGAAAATATCATTAGTATAATCGTTATGTTTAAATGTGAGAAAAACGAACTCAGATGAGAAATATCATCGGTATATTCATTATACTTAAATGTCAGAAAAACGAACTCAAATGGAAAATATCAACAGCATAGTCGTTATGTTTAAATGTGAGAAAAATTAACTCAGATGGAAAATATCATCGGTATATTCATTATACTTAAATGTGAGAAAAACGAACTCAGATGGAAAATATCAACAGTATAGTCGTTACGTTTAAATGTGAGAAAAATTAACTCAGATGGAAAGTATCATCGGTATATTCATTATACTTATATGTGAGAAACGAACTCAGATGGAAAATATCAACAGTATAGTCGTTATGTTTAAATATGAGAAAAATTAACTCAGATGGGAAATATCATCAGTATATTCATTATACTTAAATGTGAGAAAAATGAACTTAAATGGAAAATATCATTACTATAGTCGTTATGTTTAAATGCGAGAAAAATTAACTCAAATGGAAAATATCATCGGTATATGCGTTATATATAAATGTGAGAAAAACGAACTCGGATGGAAAATATCATTAGTATAGTCGTTATGTTTAAATGTGAGAAAAACGAACTCAGATGGGAAATATCATAGGTATATTCATTATACTTAAATGTGAGAAAAACGAACTCAGATGGAAAATATCAACAGCATAGTCGTTATGTTTAAATGTGAGAAAAATTAACTCAGATGGAAAATATCATCGGTATAGTCGTTATGTTAGGTTCTGCTTCCGCATTTCGTTCTGCAACACTATGTACATTATTGTATGTTCAATTTAGTGGCAAAACGAGCTTATAGTTATATCTAGTAAGTTTTATAGTAAGGCAATGTTATTTTTACTTGGCAAGTTCTACTCTATTTTACAGGCCCTAGTTCCACAATTTAACCTGCCAATTTTGAAACCACATTTTACTTGGCAAGTTCTACTCTATTTTACAGGTACTAGTTCCACAATTTAACCTGTCAATTTTTAAACCGCATTTTACTTGGCAAGTTCTACTCTGTTTTACAGGCACTAGTTCCGCAAGTTAACCTGCCAATTTTGAAGCCACTTCCGTCAAATAAATTGAACCACTCAAGTTCTCTTATATATTAATGAGGACGCGCGCGAATCCGATTGTACTGGCTGATATACATGTGTCTACTTAAGAATTTAATTAAGGAGAATAACAAATACAATGCTGCGTACCGTTCCGCGGTTTGGAAATGTTCGGCGCTCTGTTGTAATCGATATTGTACATGTGTGTACATAGGTATTTTCAATTGTGGGCGCAGATGCGTGTCTGTACATTTTACTCTCATAGAATACGTGTATGAAAAGGAAAAGTGCCACAGAAATATTATATCCGATCCAGATAACATTTTCTCTCATGTATTGCGTGTAGTTTCACAGTGACATACGAGATGATCTATATGTTGTGTTATTATATAGTGACAAAGGAGTGTAAGAAAAGGGCAGTAAACTTTAATCAAGTAAAAAAAGCTGTCCAAATGTATCTGTAGAATATTATGCTTAAACCATGTAAGATATAAAAGAGGGAATAAACATATGTAATTTCGGTAAGATTCTGTAGGAATTTAGCACTTTTATATTTACAATTTTTTTATTTACAATTGATATCTGTCTTAATGGAGATAAGAAAGAAAGTTCGTAATAGTTCGCAAGTGAAACATATATATTACTTGTAGGGAATCCTATTATTATTGCTCACGTATTACAAATTTGCTATAGGGAACGACAATTGGTATAGTAACCTTAGCACAAGAATACGTCAACTCCGAGAGTACTGTAAGCATATTATTAAAAAAAATGAAACGCACTAAGCCGTCTTTTTTAGTTTTGACATTTGGGAGCTATTTGAACTAAACTGTATTGAACGTAAATAAAAAAAATGAAAGAGCATGATATCAACTGTGCCGAGTACAGAATGTTTGAAATGTGTCGAGTACAAAACATTTGAAAGCTTGATCTAACTGAAACTCAAAAACACCATAGTGTTGGTTGGTGTCGCGTAGTGTTAGAAGAAAATCGATTCGAAAAGTATTCGATGTCGTCGCGGCTGATGAAAGCTGGTAATATTGTTACGAATCCGAAATTAAGAGACAGTCGGGTGTTTCCTTCAGAAGTTTGGTCTGCAAAGGTGAGAGCAGAAAGAAGTGCTGGAAAGAAGACAGTCTCCTCGTTCGGACAAACGGGTTATTATACAACAATTGTTCTGGAAAATAAAAGAACAGGTACCCCAGACTTTTATACCAGTAATTGTTTGATTATTACGAGTATTTTAAAAATAGAGAGCAATGTCCTCGCTATATAATCCTCTTTCATCACGATAAAGTGACAGAAGAACGAGAATATTTCACTACGTCGGGTTTTGAAATAATGTGTCATCGACCATCCAGCCCTAACCGTCATCGACCAGCCTTAACCCTAACATCGAACCACGTGATTTCTATTTATTCCCAAAAATAAAAGATAAACAGCGAACAACACGATTCCCGAACGCTGAAGATTCGGTGACTGCCCTTAAAAATGCCGTGGGAGAGACATACAAGTAAGAGTGGATCTATTGCTTTTTTTCAGCAGTTCTGTCGAGTGAAACGATGCATACAGTGACACGAACACTGTTTTGAAAAAAATAAGTAACTTACAATCTTGCTAATTGGTTCAATTTTTGATGTTCTAAAAACTTTACGTTATAGTAATTAGTGACATCGTACATTGGAAGAAACTTCCATTTAATACCGGATAAGAAATATATGGAGTTCTATATCAAAACAAAAAATATTTTTCGTAAAACATTAAAGGCAAAAAATGTTGTTAAAGATAATTTATTTGTGACATCGTAAAATAGAATATTTTCTATAAAAATGGTTGACGTTGTAACCTATGAGCGTATGGATAAATTAGATATTTTGTTGAGAAGCTTCCTCTAATTACTTGCTTACGTAATCCAATAACTCTCAATGGCGTTCAAGGACTTGCCGCTTCAAACGACGTTAATATTTCAATGGTCAATCACTGCTCCCGGTATGGAAAGGCGGCTGTTAGATATGGAATAAGTAATGGGACTTTATCAGCCTCTTCCAGCTTGAGTTGGTATTAGGCCGTAATCTGAATACCGCTTATGATGAAATTGGCTAACAATGGGAACGACGGGATGGGAAGACACGTTGTGATTGAATGTGCCTGATTAAATTTAATGGTGTCAGGTAATTTGGTTATTGACCATGTGATATTCAGCGCAAGTGATGATGTCAGCATGTATCTGAGTAAAAGAGTACGGTTTAGAACTTCGTTCAGAGTTCATTGGTGTTTTCATACGTTTTCAGGCACGAACTTGTTCTTTAGTTTCTTAAACGTATATCTTGTTTAAAGTGAATTGTGTATAACGTTTTATATATACGATCTGAACTACTTTTATATATACTGGAGATGTGTGTAATTGGAGTGGTATCGGATCAAACTAATATTGGCTTTATTTAGCTTCCGACATGTGGAAAAAATGGGTAAAAGAGTGCGGTTTTGAATTTTATTCAGAGTTCATTGGTTTTTTTATACGTTTTCACATACGAAGTTGTTTTTTAGTTTCTTAAACGTATATCTTCTTTAGATTGAATTGTGTATAACTTTCTGTATATACGATCCGAACTACTTTTATATATATTACAGATGTGTGTAATGCTAGTGGTATCGAATTAAACTATTGTTGGCTTTACTTAGCTTCTGACAAATATTCCATATAACTATGTGGAAACAAAATCGGTAAAAGAGTGCGGTTTCGAATTTTATTCAGAGTTCCTTGGTGTTTTATACGTTTCAGATACGAAGTTCTGAAGTTCTTTAGTTTCTTAAACGTATATCTTGTTTAGAGTGAATAGTATATAACTTTCTATATATACGATCCGAACTATTTTTATATATATTGAGGATGTGTGTAATTCTAGTGGTATCGGACCAAACTAATGTTGGCTTTATTTAGCTTCCGACAAATATTCCATATAAGTATGTGGATATGTAAAGAAAGATAAATCTTCTTTGACAGTTGCTACATATTTATGATTATTATAAATGATGCCCTTATGGGTTGACAGTAATGGCAGTTAAGAACAAATGACAAAGACTCATTAGAGATGTATACCTCCATTGTCCCATAAGCATCAGTTGATGTCATTGTTTATCTGTAATATGCTCGAAGAATCCATTAAGTTCTGTACTTATAATTTTACATACTCACCGTCTTGCAAAGCTTGTGATAGTGGCGTTGATTCTCATCGTTATTTAAACAGGTGTCCGTGATTTATGGTTAAGATCCAATTATAGTAATCACGAATAATTTCTGTTAAGGGATCTTTTTAGTATATGCCAAAAAATTCATAAATGTTTGTGTATGATCGCGCCAGTCATGTTATTTATTTGTTTCTTGAAGTGAAACTTCTTTTTATTCATATATGAAATCTGTACCATTATCTATATTTATAGTATGTCAATGAAACGCTATTGAAGATTAATTCGACACCGTTTCATTGATATATATATATATATATATATATATATATATATATATATATATATATATATATATATATATATATATGATGTTATTCTCACTTGGTTCTTAGCATCGAAAATATCGGGGTAGGTCGAAGTGCACAGAATCATGGAAACGACGTGAAAAAAAAACAGATCTGTATTCTGTAGTGGGTAGACATAGGTTGACATATGATGTGTAATGTTTATGTTCATGCTTTTACTTATATATGATTTTTCCTAATTATCGGAAACAACAAATTCTACTCCAACACATATCCTATATTTATCATCATGGTACAAGCTACATGTTTGCAAAATCTGAGGGAGATCAGTTCCTTGAGGAGTTGAGGCGTGATGGCGCGATTAATAAAAAAAAGCAAACAAAGCTCACTTTCACATTAATATACATATTATAAAACAGCTGCATCTGGCCGTTTTTACGCAATTTTCCTAGTAACTACGGAACGAATTTATTTCGGTTTTCATTCGCCGGAGAGGTCTAGATACCTACCTCTTCGGCGAATGAAAACCATGTGCTGCTTAAATCGTTTGAGGTACATGGAAACAATGTATGCCAAAATTGTTCCTCTCAAAGAGTTCTATTATAAAGTCTGCGGCGGCATATGTGTATTTATTACATAAATCTTATAGTAAACGGTTTAATGTTTAAAAAATATAAGTTTTACGTTCAATTTTCTAATCTCTCTTAATTTTTATCTAATTAAATTTTACAGTGCTTTTGCTCAACTTATGTAGATAACATTTCTTTAAATTGAGATCGGTGTCCAAAGCATTTATTTATAAAATGTTACGTACAACAGTCTGAAACTCATCATAATAAATTAACAACAAAAGTTAAAGTAAAAATAAATTGCTGAACTGCAACTTGCTTGTCTTATAAAGGTAAAAAAATGTTCCAAGTTCCTAATGAAGATATCTCAGGAGGAAAACTATAAGCCACCTTTTAAATTTTGTTTTTAATATCTTTATTATTTATCAAGTTACCAAAATGTTAAAATAACAGAGTTTATCACACGTTTTTGCGAACTGTCGTCACTGGTTTCCACTTCACGTGCGCATGCAAGATTACTAACGGAGCTTGAATAACGTGAAGATTCGGTGATGGTAAATCGTTGGTAATTTTTTTGTACTGTTTGTTTATCTTCTCTTGTATTGTTTATAAAACGAACAATTGTAAGAAAAAATTCAAAGTTAAAAAAAATTAAAACAATAGGGAGTAGAATGAAAAGGCACGAAGATTCGCGCTAAACGGAGACCAAGAACAGACGCCGAGCACGAAGAAAGGGGTCTTTTTATAGACATGGTGTAAAACTTAAAATAATCTGATAAATCATTGTGAAAATGAATTCGATTTAAATCGATTTTTCTGTCGAAATAAGAATATGCAGTCAGTCAAAAATTGCGTGTTGTAGTGTTGTAGTGTTCTATAGTGTCCTCATATGTTCATACGTATATACGTAATCGTACATATAGGCCAAATGACTGAAGTGCCATTTTTGAAAGGCAAATTTAAATTATAAAAAAAGTTCAAAAATTAAAAAAGGTATAATTTTTTAGACAAAGTTATTTTAAACCAAAAAATCCATTGTAAATTGATGGCTTGTCAAATTACTTTAATATATAGTTCGATAAATTTACCTTGAGATGTAGATAGTAGTAATTACTTCTATTGTCAAAACTTGGGGCTGGCATGCTAGCCGATAATAAGGTACACACCAGCGTATGTACAATATCTGCGTATTTCATGTGTTTTTATATGGAATGCTTATTTAACGAGATTTTACCACTTTTAACGCATTTGTATTTTTTATTTGTACATTATACCATTACATACCATACCATACTCAGATAGCTATAAAGAACGAGAGGTGTCGTGGGACACTTGGCTAGAACGAAGTACCTTTCGCTATATATTAAATATTAAATAACGGGCACAATGAAATCAATTAACAACGCTTAAAAGTAATTAAATGAAAAATTAAAAGAAATAAATAAAGGAATATTCTATACATTTTTGCACATTGGTTTTCTTTTTTGATCTTATAAATTGTATCTCAGTCGTCGATGCCTTAGTTAATTCGCTATTGAAACAAAATATTTATACATGTACATACATATTTCAGCAGAATAAAACAATGTTAATTGTATGAAATGAAAAAATAGTGGCATGACAATGAAACTATTCCAGCAACATCTTTACATTAAACAAAACTTGTATAACACGTAAGCATTATTGCATGATTTAACTTTGTTTCAGTTAATATATGTGTAAACTTTTGTCGATGCAAATAAAAGATGGTACCAAAATTTAAGTTTAAAATAATCATCCACTTACTGTCACTTTAACACTGACACCTGCTTCTACAGAATCACTTTCACAGTTCATTCTTTATTGATAACAATAGCAAGAGTTCAAAAATAGTGAAGAGAAGTTACGAGTATTATGGCGCGCATAGATTGCTAAACACACGCTTAAACGAATACAGCTGATGCGCACGCCGCACGTCTATACTGTAGTAATGTACCTATATATTGACATACTCTTGTAACCATGCAAATGCTTGTACTGTAGTAAAGGTGTTGGTCGAAATCTTACACTTTTATACTGTAGCAAAAGTGTCAGTCAAAATCTTAACACTTTTTTCGGGCTAGCTCTCATTCGTCAAGTGTGTAACGTGGGATAAAGAACTTCGTTCGAAAAATTTGAAACACTTATTTTAATTCATTTATAAAAGCTATTTCCTAATAAATATGAAATTTTAAAGTATTTTTTGAAATATGAAACGATACAAAATGAATGTATCATACCCTCTTAGTATATTTCTGGACGTATTTGCCAAGTTGCCTTGCGCGAATGCGAACGACATTAGATTGGCCATAGTGAATAAATTAATTTGTCAATAAATACAGTTCGGAATTGTTATCATATCTAAATGTCAAGTATACTCTACCTACGGTTCGCTCTTTTAAGTCATCCAATTTTGCACCGCTGTTTATTGTTTGACATTTCATTATTTATGGGCGACTGTATCGCAATATTGTTGCTGCAATATTGTAGCTACGTATGAAGTGTAACCTTAATTGTTAAGAGTTGCTAGTGTTAACATGTTGCAGCTGTGGTTACTGCTACATATATATCTTATTTTACCTATAATAGTGACTTATTGTTTTTCTTTTTTTACCCGACTATGGCAAAGTCGAAAAGGAAGGGTAAAGATTTTAGTAGTACGTATGTACGTGGGTATAGATATTTCTTCCTTGGGACCAAATTAATGGGCCGGTTTTATTAATTGAGGTTGCGTTGGATTTATGTTAAAGTTAAGAATGTTTTAGGCTATTTGAAAATACAATATGGCGCCTGTTGATGGCCATTTTGTCTCGGGTGAATTGAGAATTGCAATAAAACCACACCGAGATGAGTATGATGTATCAAATTAAAAGTCTGAATGAGAATAATACAATAACATCTATTATAGGTAAGTCTAAGGACCCTATGTTCAATCATAACTCACGAACCCCTAAATTTATTTTTACACATGAGGTGTCGTTTGATTGGTCTTAATAGCATGAGTGGTAGTTCTATATTATAATAAGCTATGAAGATTCTATATGGCGGCCATAGAAAATTATATATTGGTTTATTTCCACACATCAATCATAATTTTTTATTAAATGAAAATGTTTTAAAAGATCTTAGAATAGTGAAAATTTAAATTACATTATTAATTTAAATACATCACGAGGAATATAGATTACAGAGTTTTTAAAAAAGACAAATTCGAAAATATACACAGATAACAAATTTTGTTTCGAATTTGCTTTTTCTAAACTTTTGTGATGTCTACACGGTTTTTTTCCCGTTATGAGGCATAATTTGTGTGTAATATATTTCTATGTTCTGTTTTTACGACCGGAATCTCGTTTTCAATACTTCCAATAATTTAGAGTGTTTCTAAATTATGCGTTTGCTTTTCAAAAAGAGTATAATTTTTTTTCGAATGCTACTTATTATAGGTCTCATAAATGTTATGATAATTGTAATAAAAAGGCGTCACGTTTAAGGCGAGAATGTAACAATTGTACCGTCGTCGACGTACCGTTTGGACGGACTTTCGCGAAAACTGTCGGTCGTTTTTTCGAAAATTATGTCCATGCGTACACGTATCCATTTTTTTTAATTCTACTATGTGTGATCGATGCAGTTATTAGGAAATTTTCGACATGTTGTGAAATAGTGTCATTTCGTTAGAAGGATTTCGTTAAAAAAATCACCAGCGTTTCATTAGATTATTTTGTTGGTCGATGCTAAATTAGACATGAATTGATATAAAAAAAACAAACCAAAACATACAAAAATTAAAGAAGGAAAAAGGGTCGCTTAAAGAAAGTTTATAAATACAAACTCGAATTAATAATTAAAAAAAAATCCCAATACATCCAAAATTTAATAAGCAAAAAGGATTTAGTAAAAAATATAAACACAAACTCGAATTGATATACAGAAAAAACCAACAAAGGCATACAAATTTTTAATAAACAGAAAGCATTGCGTCAATAAAATTTATAAATACAAATACAGTATTTGGTATAGGATTGATAATTAAAAAAAACGTAAAACTTCCAAAATTTAGTAAACATAAAGGATTATGCAAAAAATATATAAATACAGATACGAATTCATATACAAGAAAACCAACCAAGGTATACAAAAAGGTTTGTGTAAAAAAGTTTATAAATAAAAACACAAATGGTTAATTTAAAAAAAGAACGTAAAACATCCAAAATTGAGTAAATAAAAAATATTATGAAAAACAATTGTAAATACAAACATGAGTTGATGTAATACAAAACTAACTCAAAACGTCCAAAGATTTAATAAACAAGAAGTAACACGTGGAAAAAATGTTTAAATGCAAACACGAATCAATATAAAAAAAGACAAACCCAAAATAATTCCAAATTGAGTAAGCAAAAAGTATTGAAAAAAGCTGAGTTACTTGAAAGAAAAAACAATATGTATTCTGAAATACACAACATATTTCAAAATATATAATGCATTCAATATCTAATGCATATACTTCAATACCCTGTCAATAAATGTCAAAATATTATTGGTGCTAAACTAAACTCATTCCTACGATATTAAAACATAGATCCAAACCTAAGATTAAAATTGATTTAATTATATCGCGGGAAAACAAGCGACATAGATCCACCTAGCACCGAGCCTCAGCGCAAACTGTCGGTTTGCATGCAAGTAAAAGAGAAGCAACGGACATCGCCAAAACGCGTCTTTGTATTCGAGAGAAATAATGTTTTATTTTTTAGTTGGAATTCTATTTACTTTATTGAAAATATAAATCAACCATGATTTTAAATAAAACCTGGACAGTTAGTCTTTTTAATTTTATTCATAAAGTACTCTAAATAACGAAGTTAATTTGAATATATTTGGCGTTAATTTTGTAGAAATTCATTATTCACAATTAAATAAAACTACGTGATTTAGTATTATTTTTACTATCTTTAATTTCTTTACCACGACCTAGGTTTCGTTATATTACAACATCTTCAGGTGGGATATTAGCAAAGATTTGATGTAATACAAAACTAACTCAATCTTTGCTAATATCCCACCTGAAGATGTTGTAATACAACGAAACCTAGGTCGTGGTAAAGAAATTAAATATAGTAGAAATAATACTACATCACGTAGTTTCATTTAATTGTGAAGTTAATTTGGTTTAAAATTTATGTTACGAGATGTTTTTGGATTTTTTTTCAGATATAAAAGATATTTCAGTCATGTTTTGGAAACAACCAGGACTTTAGCAATATTGTCAAGAATAACATATTTTTTTTTCATGGCCATAAATTTAGTAGATTTTGCCAACATTTTTTAAAATTAATTCAATTTGGCGTTGTCAGCGCCTTAATTAAATTCTTTATCATGTTGGCTCCCGAATAACATCATTTCACATTGTATTCGTTAAATTCCGCTTGTCTCTATAGAGCATATACTATTTTTTCAGGCGAAATTGTCAAGAATTGTGGTTTTATATCCCATCAATAAAGGAAAATTTATTGATTAAATATGTATTTATTAAAATTCGAATATAAGAACATCTTAAACATTGTTATATTGTGATAAATAACATCAGATATCAAAGTAAACATATTGTTACAATTAGAAAGGATCTTCCTACAGTTTTTTAACAAATGATGTGACGCTCCTTATCTTTCCAATGAATTGATAATCATTTTAAAAATAATTAGATAAATGGACGATATCTAGATAGGGAGATATGGAGATATGGCCTGTTCTTAAAATTATTTTCCTCGTATATTCGTTTCCGCGAAATTTTGTGTACAATGTATATTTAATTCAGTTGTATTACCTACCTAACAATTTTTTCTTCAACAAGTATTACGCTTTCAGCTACATTCATATTGTAACAGAGCTGGAGATTCCATAACACTTTTACGTAGTACATGATTTGCTGCTGTAACATGTCTGGAGACGACCGTGTTGTGACATAATAAAATATTTATGATGAAAACACGTACACAAACAAATATGTATTATAATTCTCGGTAAGTACTCGTACTAGCGAAAAGTATTTAGTGATGACTTAGGCTTTTCCGTGTCTATCAAGTCGAGAAGAGTGGGAGGTATCTTACGCCAAATGAGATGTCGGGAGTGTTCTCGGCAGCGTGATAATAAATTAAGTTGTCGATCCCTGGGGAATGAACCCGACACGCTTTCGTACTAAATAATTGTCTTAACTAGTTGGCCGTTGTTGGACCGACGATAACAGTTGTTGTGTCTGGCTGGTGTGGCCCGTCTGGAGACGGCCGTGCGTAATTCGCGTCACGTACGTTTCCCCTTTTCTCTCGTACGCTTGCGTACGGGTTAGGGCCTCTCCAGACTGTGCGATGCATGCGCTCTAATTTTAATATCCATTAAAATTAGAGCACTAATGGTAGTGATTATAATCTTGTTTATGTTTTTAAATTAAATATATGTTTTAAATATATTTCTAAACAAGTTTTAATGAATTGTCTTTAATTTTGCAGGAATTTTATAATTGAGATATGTTTATGATCATTAAATGAAATAATGTAGTGTGTAAATGAATAAAATTCTGCTATTTGAGATGAAAAAGAGGAATTAATTTTTTTATTATATATAGTTAGTTACTCTCCGCGGCTTCCCTGGTTAGGCGCTTTCTAAATCTTTATTATCCGCATGATTACGATTTTTTTACGGCTGATGTAGATTAATTAAAAGCTAAATGTAAAAAAAATTAGCTAAGTTCGAACCACAGTATTAAATTGAAAATATGTTTAATTTGATCGTAGTAAAATTTTAATTAAAAGCTTGATGCAGAAAATAAATTTAGCAGTTTATAATTTTAAATTTTTCTATGCACCGTTTTTTTATTTTAGTTTTTATAGTGGAAAACAATTTTAGTGGCAGTTCAAAAATATTAATTTTGCAAGTCTAAAATGAAGAATTTTAAAATTATAATAGTTAACTTTTAATTTTTCCTTTAATCAATTACATAATAGCGAAGCAAGTTTTTACTAGAATTTTAAATAAAAATACAATGAGTTTATTTATGAGACGTTAGGTTTTTTCTAATCTAGTCTTTTTCCATGACATGTTGTTATACTTGACAATTTTTCTCTTCCGTATTACTTACTTATTTTATGATTGGCTCCATTTGAAACTGTTTGTATGGTTACATATTTATCTATTCATGGCATAAATATTAGGGATGCGCGATTACTTTTCATTTGACACATATTCGAGTATTACAGTCTGGACTCACCTTTACGAATGAGCGCCGACATCTTGGCATACAGACAGCCTTGACCTTAATGCCGCTGTATGCTTTACGAGACGATTGTTCTTTTATGCGCTCGTTAGCAGGCGACGCACTGCGGGAGTCGAGTGTCGCAGTCGCGTCGTCGGTGGCAAGGGGCTGGGGGATGTTAGTGTCCATTGTCCTTTAGCTCTTTCGGAGTCCTCGGTAGTCTGGCGTGGTAAGGATATCTTCGCTTGTTTCTAGTCGTTATATCAAGTTTATAGTATAGTGTGGAGGCCTGGTTTCAAAAATAAATTATTACGATGTGAATCTTTTGTTTAAAATAATGGAATGGAATCCTTAGATATTTTTGGGAAATTACGTATTCAGGTGGAGTTTAGGGAATAGTGTAGAAGCCAAAACATGTTTTTTATAATTTTTGTCTGGCTGTTTGGAGTTCAGATTAAATTATATTTAGATACCTTTTTTCAGGGATTTAAAATTTTTAGGGAAAGAAAATTCAGTTATGAGACCTCACCCAGTAAGAACTAACTGTGGAGACTTAATAATACTGATTCACGTTACTTTGTGATGCGTGAGCGCCTGAACAATCTACTCGAGCGAAGCCGCGTGCAAAAACTAACTTGTGTATGTATGCTTGCGAGGCAGCGTGCGTGCATGCGTGCGAACGAGCGTACGTACGAGCGAGCGAGCGTACGTACGAGCGAGCGAGCGTACGTACGAGCTCCAGTACATATATCTAGATATAATCAAAGATATGGCCTTTATCCGTAAAAACAGAAGACTTTACTACAAACACTACTTAACTACAGATTTAAAAATGAAGGGAAAGACTACAAACTTATTTAAACATGTAAAAAAACATCATGGCCACAATCGGTTCAAATATGGTTATAGTTTTTCATCACTGACCTGTTTCATTTATATAGTATTTTTTTCATCTGTATGCACATTATTCTATTTTAACATTTACTATTACTTCTTTCTCCCCATTATCTATGGATGATAAAACGTAATTACTTTTTATTTAAGAATTTAATTTTTCATAAGAATCATAACAATTTACTTGCGTGAGCAAATTTAGGATAATAACATTTTATAATTTAATGTTAGATCAACATAGGATGTAGTTAGAAAATTATCAAAGGATAGCCAAAAAATAAATACAAAACACAATGCACAACAATTTATGTCGTGCATAGTATAGGGCCTTCACAATAGACTAGGGTGACTAGACCTCATCTTTGTTTCCTCGGGACTATCGATGTAATTATGATTAAATACATTGAATATATTTGGCGTTAATTTTGTAGAAATTCGTTATTCAAAATTAAATGTAACTACGTGATGTAGTATTATTTCTACTTTCTTTACGTTCTTTACCACGACCTAGGTTCTTTAAGTTTTTACCACGATTCTTTACCGCGACCTTCTTTAAGTTCTTTACCATGATTTTTGCTAATAGCCCACCTGAAGATGTTGCAATACAACGAAACCTAGGTCGTGGTAAAGAACTTAAAGAAAGTAGAAATAACATCACGTAGTTTCATTTAATTGTGATTAAATACATATTAAAAAGTGCGCTGAGTTTCAAAATTTTCATATTTATTCCGTCAAAAGTCTCATTTTGATTATACTATGAGCGTAGTTCATCTAAAGAACACAACAGCCAGCGAGGCCCGTGTTCGCATGAGAATATTACAAAGAATGGAAAATAATTTCAATTTGATTCATTAGCGGTTTGAGTCTGCCGGCTCGGTCCCGCACAATGGACTCTACTTTCGGCTTAACTACAGTGCGGTGCGGCGCGGCTGTTGAGACCTTTTGTATATAAGGTGCGGACTCGACTTCCTTGTTGGTGGGACCAGCGTAGGAGGGGTTTCGTAATTTCTAAATGCTTGGACTATTAGGCGCTTTAGTCTTGTGGTCTTAGACCTTTGAAGTATTTGATGATATATTTATCTTGTAGTTACTTATATACAAGTGTTACAAAGGATGTTATTATTCCTACAGGTGATGTTTATATCAAGCTATTTGTATTTAAAATATTCATTTTTTTTGCATTCAATTCGATGCACCTGTATAAAGAATATATATATTTTTACTTATATTAACATAATGTTTCTTCTAACTTCAATAGTTACTGGTATTTTAACTTCAATAATTTCAGAATTTCATGGATTTTTTTATTAAGATGCGTATATTAGTTTTCAAGTCGGCTTAAAACTTTCAAAGAATGAAGAATGCGTCTAAATAAATTTAGTAGTTTTTGTGTGGCGCGTAGTTAAAATTTTCATGTTTTAAACCAGCTTAATTCTTCTGCCTCTCAATTAATTTTGCATAATAAGTTGCACCCTAAACTTTAAAACAGTAAAAATGCTTTCCGTAATTTTTATATAATGCCGGAATAAACAGACGAACAGGCAAACAGGTAAAAAAGAATGTTAATGTCAATTAACAGTTTATTTTTAATTAATCTAAGCAATGGCTACAAATTAAAAATAAAAACAATATTGATTATTTTTTGTAATAGTTTCCAAAAAATTATCACATACTTCGTTAGGTTTTTATTGTTATTCATTAACAATTCTTTAATAAACATATAATACACGTACTTTTATGAAGAAAGCTTTTCGTTTTTTTAATATGGTTACAAATTGTATTTTATTTTTTACTATTTCTTGATTGTTAGTCGACAACTTGTTTGCTTTTTAATATTGCAAACAATACTAGCTTTATTAAAAATTATGATTCTCTTTCTGTAACGGTAGGTCCAACATAATTTTCTTATTCAGCACTAAAATTATATTTAAACATTAGTTTTCTGATTTTCCATCTATATTCGGACATCGTTTATCGAGACGCCAATTATGTTTTCGTGTAATGTCTGTTAGATACTTTATGTAGTGTCTGTAAACAATGGCACAATGTTGGCCTATGTTCGTAAATTGACTGCTTGTACCTAAAGTCTATTTCGGTCGATTGTTAATTTTTTTACGTTTGTTTGGCTGTTTCTTATTTTAGTTTGCCCTTGTGGCCATGTCTATTTTAAAATATTACAAGAGCCGTTGAACTGATGGAAAAAACCTGTCAAATTTTGACATATGTTATGTTCTCGTTCATTAGAAACCGACAATGTTGAATAGGAAATATGCTTCTGTAGTGACTAAGGAATAGTTTAGGGGTATAGTGATTTGTTTAAGTTGTCATATACTTGACACTGTTCAGTTTATTTTCTAGGGTTCTGTACCCCAAGTGAAATAAACGAATCGAACACAAGGTAACTCATAAGCCCTTTAGCCTTATTCATCACAGCGTTTTTCTCAAAAACCGTTCGGCATAGAAATTTCAAATTTGACATAGTTATAAAACATGTTAATACGCATTTTTTTCAACATTGAAATATATTTGTATGGAAATTTCATGTTACGTTTTATATATCCATTGTAAAGGACTGCTTTTGAGAATTTGAAAAACTATTATTTTCTGAATTTTATATAAGATAGTTTCAGAGATATTGCTGCGAACATTCAAAAAACATACATTCCCTCGCCTCCTCCCTCGCCATCGCCGAAATTGCTGAGGTCAAAATTATGAAGAAGAATTAGCATTTGCGAGAGGTTCACCTGAAGTTTAGCGAAAAAATATAAACGATGATTTTAAATCCCATATTTTTTTAGAAATTCACGATAAATTTATGCCTGATGTATGCCAAGCAACGTATTAACATAGTAAAAAATTATTCTCGTATTAATATTTGTAAATAGTTTAAGAATAGAAATAATATGTATCAAATGTTCATATATGCCCAAGTGTCTATAGAACATTCATAGTGTACTCACGTTTGTCAGATTATTTCTTTAAACCGGACTTTATATGATAAGTATTGTTTCTTATCGCCTTTTAACTTTTCGCATGTATCGATGAACGATTTCTCATTATCTATCGATCTATCGATACTGGCTCTTACTTTAACTCTTTAAGCTCAATTCGTTTTTGTAACCCGAATAAAATTAGTATATTGATAACGAATATTTTGGGTATTAGTAATTTAATTGAAAGTGTTTACGTACCAAGTGTTAAATATAAACTTATATTGTCTTGTGTCTGATTAGATCTAAAGGTAGAGTTTTTTCTTCTTAAGACTGAACGTATCACTTACAAACCCAAAAAGAGCCATTCCGCGCCGCATTATGATGTGGAATACGCCTTACGTCATTGAAATCGGGGTGTTTTGCTTAAATGGTGTAATAAAAAAGGTGTTGACAAAAGAAAGGTGATCTGAATTCCCTAGACAAATAAGGTGCGTTTCCTATTCGTGCTACTTTCGTCCACTAAGATACATTTTTGGAAATTTACATGATAGTATATATTAAAAGTAAAAGTATGTACGTATATATTAAAAGAAAATATAGGAAAGAAAAGTCGGATGCTTTTTGACCCGTCACAGTGGTGTCTTGCCTTAAATAATACGAACATTATATATGTGATTACACAAATCCATAATAACGATATTTTTTATATTTGTGTATTTCAGAGAATAGGTCTAATTTTTAATTTTTCAGATCCTCTACTTCTTTATATTATTTATTTCAAACTTTTTAAATGATACTGTCGATTATCCAAATTGTGCTTTTGCACAATTTCTGTAAACTTTACATAGAATTGCGCTGTATTTCGTAAAATAATCAAAATTTTCTCATTTTTTTCAGGCGTGACGATGCGCGAAAAGCGCGGAGGCGCTATGAGCAAGATGCAGAAGCTAAGGAAGAGGCTCTCCCTAAGTTTCGGCAGATTATGTAAGCACGCGTCATTATAATTAATTGTTTTATTTACTGAAATTGTATCAAGTGCTCGTGGCTGTGTTGCTACGGTGGAATATAAATCAATATGTATTTACACAATGAGAATCTGATACGGTTTATTGGAGCGAGAAGCCTGTGGGCTATTTAATTTCTCTTAGTTCAAATTAAATTTAATTTGTGCGATCGCTGCAAATGTTGGAGCGAATATGGGTTATTTAAATAATTTGTTCGAAACATTTTGTCTAGAAACTCCAGTTTTATAATAAATATAGCACCATAAAAATATATTTATAAAGAACTGCCACGTTCGTAACCAGGGTTGCCGTATGTAAAATCGCTTTTTCCGGGACATTTTTGCTACTATATCTATAACTTTAAAAAAAAAATTAGTTTGACCCAACAAAAGGTTTTTTAGAACCCAAAAGACATTCAGATTAATAAAAATAAATAAAAAAGTTGTTTTCTTTTGCCAAAATACAAAGTGAACTTTTTATTAAACTTTATTGACTCATTAAATAATTATAAGTAATTTAATATAGAAACAAAATAAATTAAATAATCACATTTATCCAAATTACTAAAAGCTAATACTAATATTTGACAAAAGAAATTTGTCCTGTATCATTAATGTTATCCAATTTCAACTCGAAGCTTAACTTTCGTAGATTGACAGTGACAATAATATTAAATTTATTATGTTCATGTTTTGATTTAGTTATTTTAATAAATTGAAATTGAATTCTAACTCTTCGCAATTTATTTATGTGACTTCGGTCTTTCCATTGATCAATCTAGCAAAATGTAATGCAGCTATGGCATGTATAGATTCACGAAAAATGCCAATAAAGACAATTTTAAAGAATTACCATAAGTTTTTACATTTCCGGTACAAATTTATTACATTCCTGGACACGGGACGATATCACAAATTCCGGGACAGTTCCGGAAATCCCGGATTTCTGGCAACCCTATTCGTAACATATATTTCATTTATATAGAGTTATAGTAACTTTTAAAGCTTTAGATCAAGTGATCTTGAATTATTTTACTTTCAAGAGTGATTTAAATCAAACGTGTTTCTAATCATTCTTACGATTAGAAACACGTTTGATTTAAACGGATGATACTCGGATGGTCCAAATGAAGCTCTTTGAGATCTGCTTGTCATTCTGTCTTTATTTCTGAGGGATATTATTTAAGGGGTAAAGGCGTCTCAGACGAGCGTATTGTACATATTGTTATATTATATATGTAGTGTATGTATTTATTACTCAACGTTGAAAAAAAAACCCTTTTGAAATTTTAATAGTGTAACAGTTTTGTAATACAGCCTATAATTACAAGGAGCGTATCAAAAGAAATGCGTATTTTTAAAAAACTGGTTTAGCTAAAATTATTTTTGTTTTTAATTTTAAAAGTACTCTACTCAGTATTTTTAATCTCGGGTATATTCAATGTCCTTGAAGAAAAAAAACCGGAAATATTCGTTCTTTTAGATATTATATAAAGTAGCATAATTTGGTAACCACTAGGTACGAAGACTGACATAATTACGTCTTGGAATGCATACTTTTGTGCTGAATGAAGCATCGTGCCAATAGAGTCATGCTCGTGTTTTTATTTTTTTCCAAGTATTCTTGGCACGAATCCATGAGGTTAATCTGACATTTACTTGTGCATCGTCGATATAAACATTGTTATATCGTAAAGTAATATTACGTTTTCATGGATGTTATAAACACACATATCATCAATTTTTTGACGTTTCACATATTTCGTTGTTGAGGTTAAAACATCGACATTTACTTGTTCATTATCGACGTTATACGACTATTCATGAATGTCAATCATCCCTAGCTATATGTCACAGTGTGAGGAAGTGTGTTGATAGAGAAAAGAATAATATTATAACGCCTAAGGCAATATTATGGTCGGGTTTTCGCCATTATCGATAAATAAATTCCCCTCGTTTGCCAAAATCGTTGTTCATTTCGCCTCCTCAAAGTTTCGTCGCATCCAATCCATTACGCGGATCCGCCATTCATAATTCCGCCTTTGTCCGCCAATATTCCGATCGATTTCGGTCCAATTTAGTTCTTCACTCGCCACTCGGCGCCGAGCTTTTCTTCGTCCCGTCCGCTGTCTCCTTCCGGTCCTTCGTCACGGCGCTGACGTTTCGTACGATTTGTTTGTACAGCATTGTTCGCCCTTCCATTTGTGTTGCGCTAGTTGGAAAGGTGAATGAAGAAGGGGTTTTTGTTACCTTAATGGAATACCGAGTTGGCTCGAGCAACTTTTCCTTTGACCACCGACCCACTCTTTTCCCCGTCGCCCTGTGCTTGGCGTTTTATTGTTTTGAAGATTGATGGAAGTTTTCGATTGTTTTAACTGCTTTGGAGTGGTGCGCGGCGCCAATTGTTGTTATGCTAATTCGGTCGGATGGCGCGTGGAGCTTGAATTGTCCCGTTTCATTTTTGTTAGTGCGCGTACGGTTTACTGAAAGGGTGTGAAACCTTGGCGGTTTGCTTTATAAATAACGAATTTAAATTTATGATTTTCTTAACCCTCGTAGGGTTTGAGACTTTATTGAGTCGTGAGCCCTCGAGTATACGGTGTGTTAGAAAATGTAAAGTTTTTTAAAATGCCAACTATTTGTTCTTATTTCTTCAAAATTAAAATAACTTAAATCAGCTTGTAGTTATTCATTGTGGCGCCCGCCACTTCGGAGATGAGTTTCTGCGTGGTCGTGAGTGTTAGACGAAGTAGCTGGTGACTGCGTTATTCCTAAAATCGACGCGATGTCAATTAAGTGCGCTGATGTTACCAGTGACCTAAAGTTTATCTTTGAAAGGAAAGTACTTTTACTATCTAATGGTGTTTTTTTCCACGCAGGCATATATGTTAGAAGGCAAGTTGATTAAATTGGGTGCAACTGGTGTAACTTTGCTCTAGCACTCAATATGTCAATAGATTTATAGACATGTTCACCTGGTGTCGATCAGAAAATTGGCACCGTTCTGAAAATACTCAATGTTTTTTCTGACTAGTCATTTCAATTCAGGTCTTGGTTACGTTAATGAAGATTTTGGAGACGGTGTATATTATCATGGAATGTGACGTGAAGTTATTAGGAATGTCATGTTTGTGCTTTTTATAAAGAAATGGATATAATATTTAAATAGGTTTGTATCATATAAATATATAATTATACATGTAGCACAAAAGCCTTCTGAAAAGCTTTTCCTTTTGTGTACGTTATGTATTTCATATATTTTTGATATCAGAAAATTACCCGACAAACCACATCACGGTCAAATTCCATTCATCCCTTTTCAAATACGTACAAATTGATTGCAAGATTGTTAACGTCTGTTTATTTTTTCGTTTTGCGTTAACAAATTTGTGCGTTACAATATCAGCATAAGTTTTTTGATACGAAGCTATTTTTTATTCTTTTCGAAAGCTTTTCAAATCGGTGCTAACGGAACACTCTGACAAAGCTCGTCTGCGGGCTGCTGCGTGCGGGCGTAGTTTTCAAGTGCTCCCTTCGCAGTGCAGTGAGGTTCATTGTTCTGTTGTGCTCCATTCATACGCTAATTATAATTAATTTTTGTCTCGTCGACGCTTGAAGAGGGATGACTCGCGCTTTGTGCTTTGTCTGCGCATCGTGGGGGGCGCCTCGAATTCAACTTGTGACGTGTGAGTGATTAATTGTTGGCCTCTAATGGCGACGCGGTGGCCTAGTTTACGCGGATGATGCGGGTTTTTGGCTGATGTTACGGCGTAATGATGAGCTGTTCTCGCGCGATATGTGCTACGCGAATTATTGCACTGGCGTTGTTGCTATGTGCGAAGTACTTGAAACGTTAAATAACAGATTGGAATATTGAGTCTGGCAGTAGATTCAGTGTGAAAGACAAGAAATGTATTTATAAGATGCCACGTTACCATTATGCATTCGAAGATGAGTTATTGCATACTCAACAAGTGAGATTACAAAAAAAAAAGAATTGGTGACGAAATCGAACTTTTATGGTAACGGTAAAATGTTCTTTTGTCACTTGATAATCATGGAACTAACCCCTATGTAATGGAAACCCCTATGTAATGGAGAAGTCAAAGTGATTTTCACGGCGGGTAGCGAAAGTGATACCTACTTTTTTATCGTTTCTCTCTTCGAAATATAAATAATATAATTCGAAGAGAGAAGCGATAAAAAACTGACTTTAATAACTTTTGTGTCAGTTTATCTCTTATTCGCGCGTATTTAAATAGTCCTATAGAGAGCGAAACAGACGATTAACTTTTCCGCACCATGTTAACTTCATCTCCCTTCTGAGTTGCCGGAGTAGAATGCACATAAATATTATGGATGCCGCCTCCAATAAGCCCGCCGTGCGCTGACGAGACGATCATATCTCTGTGATGATAATGTCCCGCCAAATATTTGACTTGCATGTATATTTGACTTGCGGATCTTTGGTGATGTTTTAGAACATGATGTTAAGATTGCATCTGCAACTACTAACTTTAGATTGTCAATATTTGTTTAAGAGCGACATGCTTTGTGTCGTTAAATTAATTCCTATATGTTTATTTTAGAGCCTGATTGTTTGGCATTTTTTGGATTCCTTAGTGAAGCAAGGAACACAAGGAACTTTGGCATGTCCGTCTGATCGTCTGTTACAACTGTATAGTTATAACAAATCTACACGAATTTTAAATTTCAAAATATTTTTCAACAATCCCTTGGCCTGTTTTTTGGCATTTCTCTCTGTGGTTTCAAACAATATGGCTATATTTAGATAAACGATAGATGAAAAATGTGTTAAGCTATTTCCCTAAAAGGCTACCAGGACTGATCATATAGAAATATGAACATTCCAGAAAACAGTGAAATTCGTAATGGTATGGGTATTTTTAGAACCTTAAAAATGCTTTGATGTTATTCATTTTATTTTATTGTCGCAGATTACGTGATTCTAATAACATATTCTTCTCAAACATATTCAAAGAAACCTAAACGATAAATGTTGATGGTCTTCTTATCATTTTTGAGTTTTTGCTTTTTTATTTTCATTAGCTTCAAGCGTGGTAAGACTTCTCGCCACTTCCAACATTTGTGACGTTTTTTTATGAGTGGATTATCATTGCAGTCGTTCTTCTTTTGAAAATTGTCGATTAGGAAAATTGTGATTATAAGAGGGCGGGTTTTTACGACAGATAGCGATCGTAAACGCTTTCATACTCATTGCGAAGGGAGGCGGCGGCGTCTTGCTCTCAGTAGCGGATAGCGCTAGTTCTTCCGGTATGATAAGCGTTGGTGTGTAATGGTTCGATGGAGTGATTGGAGCGAAGTATGAGAAAAAGGTTTTAGTACAGAACGCGGTGATGCGAAGAAAATTTGTAGTATGAAAATTGTTGGAATGAATTTGTCAAGAAGGTTTGTGAAATTAAGTGTCTGAGATTTTTTGTTTTGGATATTTTGTTTTATTATGCCCAAGGTGTGCGTTAAAGTAATGATGCATTCTTAAATTTTGCTGTAATGAAGTGAATAGGAAATGGCTATAAGATTATTTATTTTAAATTTTGTTGTCTGTGTTCAATGTAAGATTCTGATGATTTTGATAAAAAAAAATGGAAGATTGACTTAATATGGCTATGAAAAAAGCGAGATGGTGTCAACATTCTATTGATTCAGAAGTTTTGCAGCTTAGACAGAGAAAGATAGTTTTATGGAAGTACGTATTCATTAATTTAAAAAAATAGAGATTTACTACGTTTTCTGAGCATAACCATAGACCATGAGCAGACAAGTAACTGAATTTGCTTCGGTGGTAAGTTGAACGATTTGAATTGTTCAAAATATTTTAACGAAGGGAAAGTATCTGTATATGGTTATTGATCACTGACTGTTATACATTTAAGATGCTCACTGCGCAGTTGCATTCCAATATATGGTATTTGTGTATCAACGTATTTTTTGAGATCGAAAATGTAACTGAGGAAATTTTAAAGGATTTCGAAATTATATGATAATCTTCGACAAGATCAGCAAATAGAACATTTTGAATACTCTTTAGAAAGTGTATTCTGACAAAGATACGACGATAAACATCATTTATTTGAAGATGGTTGCCTAGGTTTACTTTACGTGTTCCGTAAAGCGACTTGAGGATAGTTGGGTGCTTTTATTTTTACATCGACACCTTTTTTTGGTCAGGACTAATTTTAAACATACTCTTTGGTTTGTTCAGTTGTCATGCGCTAATATATTAGGCTGTATCCACTACAACATTTCATTTACTTGAGGTTGGTTGCCTAGGTATGCTTTACGTATTCCGTAAGCAACTTGAGGATAGTTGGGTGCTTTTGTTATACATCGACACCTTTTTTTGGTCAGAACTGATTTTTAACATACTTTTTGTTCACTTTTCGTGCGCTAATATATTAAGGTTGTATCCACTACCACGCTTCTTGGTACCGAGTTGTAACCTGGCCGTGTGATTGTACTCAGTCACGTTCTGTTTGTGTTTTATCTTCAATAGCTCGGGAGAGTTGTACGAGTCCGAATGGAGCGATTAGCCAGAGAGCTCCCCGATGCAGGCGTCCGCTTCGTGTCGCAATTATTTCGGTAAATTTACCGCTCGGTCGGTAATAGCGGCGCCTATTTGCCGTGTGTGGAATGTCGGTTCCGCGTGCGGGAATCGTTTTTTTCTTTTTGTGAAAGATGCTTAGCCCTATAACTTGATACTGTTTTGTTAATTATAAGTTTTCTTTAATTATTTGATAATTGCTTAGGAATAATTCAATTACTTTAAATATTTAATTTTGATTACTTAAATGAATATATTATTCCTAATTTTTTAGAATATTTATTTCAAAAATTATGTGTTGTATAATTTTAACAATTCTAGTAGGGGTTTGTGCGTAATTTTTGGATGCCTCAAGGTATTTTTCTTTAAATTTCGTTTTTGCTCTTAAATTAGTCGTTTATTAATTTGATAGTCATTATTTAAAAAAGGAGTCATTATTGAAGGAACTCGACATGACGAGAAAATTGTTATAGTGTTCTAAGTTAGATAGTTTTAATCGGATACATTTTCTATTAGGTTGATTTGTACTGAACCGGCACAGCAATTGCAGTGAACGACATATAGTCGTTTATTATTGCGTTGAAGTGAATTAGTTTATTATTAAAGTATATTATATTTATTAAATTATAGTTATTAAAGTATATTATTTAGTTTATACATATTCATACTTGAAAATGTTTAAACAAAATTTGCTTTCGTAAATACGAATAAGTTGTATAGTATTCTTTTGAACGCTCCTCAATTTGGTTCTGTAATATCTTTCTCGGTCTTCAGCGCTCTCCTCTCTTTTCTCTTTGGTCCTTGCTAGCATTTTAAAGTCGACGTGTTCAAAGAATTCAATATTTTCAGAGTTCATTACTTTGCTCCTCAATCTAGGTCAGTAATATATTTCTCGGTCTTCAGCGCTCTCCTCTCTTTTCTCTTTGGTCCTTGCTAGCGTTTTCAGCATCCATTAATTTTGGTCGTATATAAATGTATAATCTCTTTCTCAATGCATACTACTTGTAGTTGTGTAGTAAACCGTTAAAACATTTCTAGAATTTGATTTATTTGTTAAATTTTTTTAGACCGACTGTTTGTATATTATTAAATGTTATATCATCTGAATCTTTAGAAGAAGCGCAATTATCTCGCAATTTCCCACGAAATATTGCCTTATTGTAAACCGTCTGGATGCTTATTACCTAAGTTTGTCAAAAATTTTGTCCTTGTGTTTTGGGGTTCCGTAGTGAAAATAAGGAATTCTTATAATGTCTTGTCTTCTGTCAGTCTGTCTGTCACAGCTTCACGGCTTCGACGTTTTAGCCTTGTATGTAAGTTTTTTAAGTGAACGATTTAATTAATATGTAACATAATATTTACAAAAATATGTTTGTATCTCCCTATGTAAAAAACACAACCCCACTTATTTTTCAACTTGAAAAATGTGAAAAAAAATTGTGACACTTTACTTTAAATTTCACTTGACTATAATTCACATTTGCAAGATATATAGAAAATTGTCCAACCCTACTCAATGGGTTTCTTATTTTTTTTACGCATTTAACCGGTTTCTTTACGAGTTTTCCTAAACTAAAAGCGTACAAAATTACTTGCCTGTTGAAGTCTATAAGTCCACAATTGTGCGTGGCTTGTCAGCTTTGTTTTTGTTTCACTGTTTTAAACAGAGCGCTCCTTCTAGCTAATTTACACTACACTGTTATAAAGGCGAAAGTGTGTTTATCTGTCAATTAGGCTGAACTTCCAAATTGATTTTAATGAAATTTTGGTAGCGGTAAATTGACATCCCAAAATATGGATATATATGATACGGGATGTATGACGTCATCAGAATTCAATATGGCGAATGCTCCAAGACTATAGATTATATTTTATTTGGGATACTTTTGATGTGGATGTACAATGAAATGGATTGACGAGTAGAATACAAACACAGTTTACTCGACTACAAGTATAAAACGAAGTTTCACACTGCTAAATAAATAAGGAAAAAATCAACAAAGCGCTAACAATGTAGTGGACCTAACAATAGGTTCACACTCGTGGTGTCGTGTACACAGAGGCTACATCAGCGGCATGCGGTTAAGCGGGATAATTACAAATTGTTGTCATGATAATATCTTATGAACTTTGTAATTTCACTATACGATTTATTTATTGGGAAAATAACTTACGGAATATCAAATTGGTTCATGGATATTTTTTACGCAAGTGAACTCGAGGGTAACAGCTAGTTATGCTATAAAGATTGTAGTTAACTGATTATAGCAACAAAATAAGACGATTATATTAATTTTTTTCGTATCTCATCCCCCTCTCTGCTATTTAAACCTCAATGCAAGGGATTTTGCAGTTTACGCACACTGTGAACCGCGCAGTCTTATCAAGGCAGTATGACCCAATGCGGCGAATCCTTTATTCTTCTTTAAAAACAACGATACTAGTATTATTTCACAGAAAGAAAAATCGATTATATTGATAACTCAGTACTTTTATTGTTTTTCTGTTCGTAGAGGATCTGTTTATGGTAATGAAACATTTGAATGTAATTGCGATTGAGAAAATGAAAATAAAAATACAATTTTGTTAAAATTTTGAAATAAAAACTATGTTACAGAAAAATAAATTATTTCTCAGTAATAAACACCCAAGGTAAAAAATGTCATAAGTTATTTTCGTTTTATATTTTTGAGAAATTTGAGAAATTCGAGAAATTTTGCTACACAAACACTCTGTATACGCCTTTGTTCATAATATTTCCCACAGTAAACTTCTGAGCAACATTTTGTGGATGGAATGAATAAATAAAAATAATAGACGCACGGCAACGGACGCCGACCCGTTTCTCGTTACAGCATCTTTGTAACCCCATCTCAACGTCAATCCGGTCGCAATGACGGCGCCGGCGCTCCTCAAGGCCGCCGCAAGCGGAGCGGAACGCGCGCGCCGCTCCATCGGACTCGCACAATGCGCCGTCGGGCGGCCGCGCTCAGTCAGCGCCCACTCAGCTCCTGCTCAGCGCCTCGGCGACTGTTAATAGCAGCAGCTTTGTCGACGTGAAATATCCTCGTAGATTTTGGCCGAAAGCGAATATTTTGTGAGGTTAGCTGAAGGCAAGTCGTCTAGAAGCTATGGAGAGGGTTTACTGAAAACTGGGCTACTGGGAGGCTTTATTGAAAACAGTTCATTGTTGGTGTTACGACTTAAAGAGTACATGGTTTAAATTGGTTATCGTTTAAATGTAACCAAGACAGGTATAGACTCTATAAAGTTAAGCTCTTAATTTGAGTAAGCTTTTTATTGTCATTAAATTGATTCTT
Source organism: Druceiella hillmani (assembly GCA_039881145.1). Lineage (NCBI taxonomy): Eukaryota > Metazoa > Arthropoda > Insecta > Lepidoptera > Hepialidae > Druceiella > Druceiella hillmani. The sequence continues at coordinate 3,095,454 of JAYKKI010000015.1, forward strand.
ATAGATTAATGGCAGCATACTATACTTCTTTGATTACGTTTGTGTTGTATTTATATAATATGTAAATGTGCTTGTGTGGTAACTGAAATATTACGGTATATAGTCGATTTTTATCTGATTAGGTGTGCAACGATTGCATACCTAGTATGACGCAAATCGATTTGTTGGACGTATGTAACCTCTTAATTGCTTCAAATTATTATGTAAAACTCCGTCGTTTTAAATGTTTATGATTACCTTTTAATTTCTTTTTCTGAGCAGGCTAAAGAAAACATAAATACGCTCCCATTAAATCTTTCAGGAGGTCTCGATAGGTTCTTTTGAGGTCCACTTGATACGCCTTTACTTTCATATTTACCCTCAAATGTTTTTAAATTTTTGTTCACCATTTCTGATAAAACTGTTCACCATTTCCGAATATGCTTGGATATCCTAAATTCACTCGTTTATTTAAAATTATGTTGAAAATGTGATTTAATTTATGCATTAATATATCCGCTTCCATTAATATTAGAGTTCATTGGAAGAAATTTCTTTAAAAACAAGCCCGCTTTCACAAGCAGACAATTATTACAAAGAAATAAGCGTACAGGACTAGCGAGTACAAAGAATTAATAAATAAATTAATCGATAAAATATAAAATCAAACTGTCTAGTAAAAAGCGAGTTAAAAAATTATAAAGAAGCAAAAGTCGGATACTGTATTTGCAACGTCTTCAGGTGGGCAATTAACAAAGATTTCATCAATCTTTGCTAATTGCTCACCTAAAGATGTTGTAATAGAAGGAAATATGTCGTGGTAAAGAACTTAAAGAAAGTAGAAATAATACTACATCACGTAGTTCCATTTAATCATGAATAATGAATTTCTGCAAACTTAACGTCAAATACGTTCAATACTGTAAATTTGCCGTTAAAAAAAATCCTGACCCCCTATCCTCGTTATTAACTGAATACTTATGACTCGCAGACGTAGGCCTGCGTAGGCAATCTTGTCGAAACCTATCAGGTCATGAATAATAGACTATGGCGATGAAGAGCAACTGATGTAGATATATGTATAACAATTTAAAGTAGGCGTATAATACTTCGTGTAAACTTGACAAGTAGTTTTGTACATTAGCTAAGATAATGTCTGTTATCATGGGCGTCATCGCTATTTAGATTTTTGGAGAGGCAGAAAATGTGTTTCAGACTTCTATTTCAAATTTTCAGTTTGATCTTTATGACGCAGTAGGATTATTTATATTTTTTAAAAATAATCTGTTTATATCTATAGGGTTTGAATTAATGATGTTTGGTTGCTCTTTGTCCTACCACTGATGACATGATCTCACGAAATAAAATACAATGTGAGTGAAGTTTCAGATGTTTGCTAGTAAAGCACAAGGTGCAAAATGAGTGTCGCATATACAGCAGGTATCATGCTTCCTTATACATATATCGTGATAAAATATTTCAAAGCAATGAACTTATAGCATCAATTGTGGAAGCAATAATTTAAATTGATAAATATTTCGCTTTATCAGATTAGTAAATGCTTCTATTTATTTCATAGAAATAATTAGGTTATTGTTTTTGACGAAGAGTATGTAATGTCTCTACCCTCTGTAGCGTCTCCATCGTCTGTAGCGTCTCTACCGTCTGTAACGTCTCTACCGTCTGTAACGTCTCTACCGTATGTAACGTCTCTACCGTCTGTAACGTCTCTACCGCATGTAACGTCTCTACCGTATGTAACGTCTCTACCGTCTGTAACGTCTCTACCGTCTGTAACGTCTCTACCGTATGTAACATCTCTACCGTCTGTAACGTCTCTACCGTATGTAACGTCTCTACCGTATGTAACGTCTCAACCGTCTGTAGAGGGGTATTACATTGAGAGATCGATGCAACAAAATATGTCCCATTTGAGCGGCTTATAACATCCAATCGTAGAGCGACAAAAAACATATTATTAAATAGATTTTATAGTTAAATTTATAACAGAAACTTTGCACTCTTTTAAGTCTTGAATACAGTATCAATCAAAGTTTAGTTAAATTTACCCGATTTTGTATGCTATATTCACATAAAGAACAAGCAAACTGACAATTGTTAGAAACTGGCGCCATTATCCGGTATTGTTGATTTGATAAACTTTATTAAAAGGGGTGCATTGGAGCCGTAGTTATACGTCGAAAGCAACGGCATGCTACTATAGACCTTTCGATAATTTTTGGGGTCAAAAGGAAAAACAGAACCCCAAGAGGAAAAACACTCACGTAAATCGCTTAACGTAGAAATTTCGAAGTTGACATAACAATAAAACTTATTAATTCGCAGATATCTCAGAAACTAACACTTCAAAATATTTGAATGGAAATTTTATTGTAGAGTATATAAGTATTCGATTTTTCTTTAATTGTGGGGTGTCATTCGAAAGGATCTACAATAATAGGATCAACATTTTTTTTCACAATTTTAGAGATTATATGTTCAGAGATGTACTAAATAATATGCAAAAAATGTGTTCACCCTATCTGATTTCCAAACATATACAAGTTAAAATTATGAAAAACCTTAACTTTTTAGAATGCTACGCAGAGGCTGTGGAAAAGTATGATTCTTAGTGCCATACTTAAACTACAGCGATTGTTCTAGATCTTACAGTTTTTTTAAATATGCATCATGATTTAACTTCTGTGAAGGATATGACCTAAACTGATAACTACTTCCTTTAATTTTTTCTACTTAGAATGGCGTTGTCATTTGTAGCCGGTATTCGCGGAACGCGAAGCTGATTCGTTGGCCTATTACGGGTATAAGACGGAGTATATGTCATTTGTCCTGTAATAAAAGTTAGTCATATTATTTTTTTAACTTTTCCTTATCAGAATTGGAAAAACGGAACACTTATGAATTTAAGTTAATGTATGGATGCGTCTTTTTTCGTGCATTTACATTGATCAAAGCATACCGCCTTAATCAATATAGAAATCGCAAGAGGCACCCAATCTTGACAGCTTTTCTGCTCTATTTACCGCTTTAAGAATGCGATTATGGAGTTACTTGATAGTTCACGATTGATAATTATTTGTGTTATGTATATCTTGAATTGTGTTTTTATGTTTCATTAGGTAATTATTGTTTTTTAAAAGCAATCATATTTATTAACGTTTACCTAATCCAACGCTTTTGGGTCAACCTGTTAGTTGGACATGGCTTTTTATTAATAGATAAATAAAATTTTAATTAATATATAAATCTGTATTAGTATTCTATTAAAATATTTAAAAATATTAATAATTCCAATCGCAAATGTATTGCTTAACGGCTACAGGCCTAAAAATATCACGATTTTTCAAGAACAGAGGTTTAGAATCGTGATTAGTTTTCTGGTAAACTTTATTTAAATCTTAGTAATGCTGTTTCAGTAATTATAACTTTAGCAATTTCTGGGAGGGGGCTAAACTATCTTATATAAAATTCTGAAAAACAAAAATTGTCTTAGAATCATTTTCAATTGAATCGGCGGGGTTACTCGGCAGGTCAAAATAAAAGAAAAATATTTTCGAATACTTCATTTCCCCAGTCTCAAATTTCCGTTTTCCATAAATATTTTAAATGTTAATAATTTAGATATACGGGTGTTGATATCCTATGCGAGTACGTTAACTTTAAAATTTAAATTTTTTTTTCATTAATGTTTTTCTGATAAAAAACGGATATAATAGACGGACAGACAAACTAGAGAGTGAATGGTTTTTAAGAGTTCTGCCATTTCTTTTGGGGCACGGACCTCTAATAATAATTTGTTTGCGCCTTTTTCAGTTAAAGTATTACTACAATCAAGTCGTCGTCCTACGTCTTTAACAAATAACGTCTTATTGACCTAAATTATAATGTTGCGGTACATAAGCATGTTATACAATTGTGAATCTAATGACATTGTAATTTTATACTTCGTGTAATCAAGTAGTCGGGTTACAACAATAATATGTGCCTCGAATGTATACGGTTACAGTAAATATAGTTGTAATCATCACCAACATGAATCACAACGGACTCGCGTCACTGATGGCACAGTCATTCACTTTGTTATGCGGTATCCTTGAATGTGCACGTTTGTTATTTACATACATTCATCTCTTTAGTATATTAGCCAGTAACTGTCATTCATAGTTTCAATGACATATTAGGTAATTCCTTAGCATATAATAGGTATATTTTTTTGGATTCGTAATCATTGAATCAAAATCATTTCAATAAAGATCATTTGATCAAAACATATTGAACCCATTTTAAAAATGGGTTTAATATGTTTTGACCTGAAACTTGTGTAGGCACTATCACTAATAAGTGAGAACCAATTAATCAAGAAAAGCCTCATAGTCGTTAGTAGAAGTTTTCTCATGAACACTCGTAATTTTTAATTTTAAATATTGATTGTGGTTCGTGTACATGACTGATGTGTATAATCCACTATCTTCAATACGGCTGACTATTAAAATAACATCTCATAAATTTTGGCGCGGTATAAAAATACTTCAAGCAATATTTTTTCGAGGACTTTCACCTGCTGTCACCTATAACCCCACCGCAACCTGGGCAGCTGAACCTCAGTACCTTTTAGAATTAGGTGAAAACTATTATTGTTATGATTTTCAGTCGATATAAAATTACTCGTTAAAATGGTGTGCCAACTCCCGGACTATTAAGCGTTCGGCAGAATGCGCACAGCGGGCGTCGCACGGCATTAAAGCGATAATACAATGCGACGCGGCGAACAACTTATCCGAAATAATATGCTGTAACAGAACTAATTCGATTTCGTGAGTATTCTGTTTTCCTAATTTTGGCATTTAACACTAAAAACGAACCATCCATATATGATGCTTTATTTCTTTTACTTTGCGTTATATTCATATGAAACAATATTTAGATACGTTTGGTGTAACTACATGAGTTGAATATTTTAATTAAATAATAAAGGCAGCTAATTTTTCAGGCTTGTATAGAAAATACAGTCAGTGAACAAACATATGGAAATATATAATGAGAAATATATAACCTTGAATAGTGTGACCATAAAACCGTGGAGTTTCTTTCGTTCGTTTTGAAGCTGGCAAGTTATTCAGCTCAGCAAGTAGCTTCACACGCAATGTTCGTCTGCGTTTGTGAGACACCACACAATTGGGTATTTGACTAATTTTTTTTATTTCATTAATCATAATTTCAGGGTACAAGCTGATGAAGAGCGAAATTTTTTTTTAATAATCTTAAAAGTTGACCGTGTTATAAAAGTTTAAATTTAACCTTTAGAGAAGGACGGCAATACTGTGTTGTGAGGTCATTTTTAATATTGCACATTATATTCTTCGAGAGGCAAAGAGACAGGGATATACCCAACTCTATCCGTATCTTCAAATGTAGAAGCCTACAACTAGCTTATTTTTCAATCAATTTTTGAATTTTTTTCAGACTGGTTTTTAATTAACTTATATTTCACAATATTTAGAATGTGTCAACTACCGTATTCCGTCGACGCTGATGTTTTTTAAATGTGGTTTTTCCAGTTTTAGTGTATGCAGTCGTAATTTTGGACCCTCTGCCTCATGATACACCAAGACTGAAGCTTACTTCGTTAGAAAAGCACCTATCATAGGATCTCCAAAAATTTAGCCGCATTGAAATTTTATCAAATCCAATATGAGTCACAATTACATAGTATGCTGTCTCGATGACGGAGTAAGCTTGCAACGTGCATACAAGTTTATATATTTGCATTACAAACGACAGCGGCGTCTAAAAGCTTCGCTAAAGCAAGAATGTAAAAGGTGTATTCTTATTTTTATCCATCTTCTCTGTAACACGTGCTTAAACTGTATTAAAATTAATACACATAATTTAACTTTCCGACGCGAACGCGACGCCCCGCGCGTTAATAGTTTGAAAACCTTAATTTCGCCAATCCAGACGGTGCGCGCCATCCGAGCGTTAATCCGCGCAATTATCGTGTGAGGGCTTGAGTACTCATTACAGCTTGGCTTGGTTATTATAAAGTTAGTAGGCGAGCTGGCTGTTATGCCGAATTTAGAGAGCGGATAAAAGTAAACTTTTTCACGTAAAGCTCCGCTAAGCCGAGTAATAAAATATAGGACAAAATTCATTTTTTTGGATGAAATACAGCAAATGTCCAGTATGCGTTTTCGTAATGGAGCTTTTTATTCATTGGGCAGGAACTGTTTGTTTTAAGTTTAACTTTCGACTGAAACGACATTGATTAAATATTGTCACTTTAATTTTTTATGTCCACATTGTCTGACTGTCTTCTGGAATGAGTAATACTGTTACTATAAAATTTGGCATTTTTATAAAAAAATTTTATGAAATAATGCACGCATCTTGTAGTAATTAGTATGTCAAAAATATTCTTACTTTAAAGAAAATAAAAAGAGAGACAACAACCAGACATTTGGAAAAATCTGAATATAATTTGTAAGGAGAGGCCTTATAAGAAATATTACTAGACATTTTCGTTAGCATTTTAAAATATCTCCGGAAAAATTTCATATCTGAATTTGATGGGTACTTAAAATATGTCTTTGTCACGTAATTAAACTTCGTTTTCCCATAATTTTTTTACCTTAAATTGAAAGATTATTTTATTGTGACATATAATAGATACTGACTGTGACATATAATAGATAGACGGACTGACAAAATTATAACGATTCTGTTTCTGTCATAAATAATTTCACGTCCAAATTATTTTATTGATATGAATACGATAACGACAAAACTAATGAAAGGCAGTCACGAATTTTCACAAACTACGTAGATTATATTATTAATACGTTAGATATATTCGTTATAAGATCATCGAGTAGGATTTTCTTATAATCTCGTTTTTCCTCTAAGTAACAACATTTTCCGTGATATTGGCGTATTCATATGTGGGCGGCTTGCGTTCCATAATTATATTATATATATTTCCCAAATGTGTAGAATTTTCGAATTATTAGAATATGGCACACGTTTTGGTAGGCGCCATACACTTCAATCCAAATTTTTAAATTTTAGTCTAGTAAGTCTAATAGTATTGATGTCGAATTTTTGGTGATAGTGTATTTAAAAAAAAGTAATATTCATTTTAAATTAATAATTTACAAATGTTTCCGCGTTTACAAAACTTAAGTTTGTAGACATGATGGTCAGTGCACGGTTTTGTTTGCGATTCTTTTACTTCTCTTTTAAGTTCGCGTACATTTTACTTTGTTTTTTTTTAAATGGAATATGTTCACCGATTGTTTAAGGCATATGGCGATCATGTTTTTCTACATTCACAATTTAGTCGGCCTCACAAAATTACCACACTCATGAAGCATTATTGTTTACTCTTACGCTGATGATAATATGATAGAGAGATTATCAGAACACAAAAAGACAAGCTTATAGTTAGACAAATTTTCCACATAATGACTACGGTGCGTTTAGTTGCTCTTTGTGGATAAGGTTGCGCTCGAAGACAAAAAGTAAATCGAGTCGTTATCGATATTTAGAAATATGATTCATGAATAAATCGTTATCGATATTTAGAAATATGATTCATGAATAAATCATTATCGATATTGAGAAATATGATTCATGAATAAATCGTTATCGATATTTAGAAATGTGATCATACTCTTCATAACTAAAATTAAGTCTACTAATTCTCTATTTTTGTTTTCTTCTACTTTGTCAAGAATCTCTTCGTACAGCTTAAATATTTATGAATAAATGAGTTTTGATTTAATGTTGTACGAATTTTTGGAATCGATAGAATGCTGATTTTTTTTTGATACAGGAGAAAACTAAGTAGTTGTTCAGTTAATTATGTATTGTATGAGCTATTAGTTTTTCCTTTTTGGCCAGATTATTGACATATTCCACTTGGAATGTAGACCAAAAATTTGGATTAAAATATATGCAAATTTTGAGATAAGCGTAATTGATTTGAATAAGGATTTTGAGATAAGACAAAGGATAATTGATAGATATGCTGGAACAGCCGGCGTTGTCGTGGCGATAAGGCTGATTGATCCTTTAATATTTTCCGTGATTCTGATTACAGCTACCGAAATGGAAGTTCAACTATTCGATGATGCTTACAAACTGGTGAAGCAAAATTCAATAATTTCACCATTTCGTTCTTACAAATTCTATTCCCATAGCACGAACAGAAGTAGCTGCACGTCGGAGCGTGGATTACTTTAATATGGAAAAAATGAAAGTTACTGAATAGTCAACTTTCTAATAGTTAACATATTAAGTTGCTTTTCATCTAACCAAACAAGAATAGGCTAAAAAAATATGCAGCCGAGCATGGACTCCAAAGTTTTGAAAATTTCAATAAAAACAGCTTTTATTTGAACTTACAGTACATTATAATGTAGCATAAAAATATTTAAGACACAAACTTAAGGCTGAGCTGACAAGTAATTTTAATATTTTTCTTTTCGTGGTGCATCCTGAAGGGTGCCCTTGAATATAATAGATAGCACTGGTAATGTAACTATTAATATGGAAAATTAAATGCGAAATTAAATTTAAAATATTTATTAAAAATAAAATAAATACCACTTAATGGAGAATTAAAGAACTATATGTGTATTATGTTTGCTTTAGGAAACATGTAACAAATGTCACTGTCAATTAGTTAAGACTCTTTTAATTAATAAATTGATGGTCGACTTGAGTAAAAACCTTAATAATTTATTTTGCAGATGTTAATTAAGCCTGTAAGTTGTAAAACTGTAGTTTTGTTGAATTTAGTCCATTAGTTTTTGTGCGATGCGCACACAGATATTGCTTGGTTAATGTTTTATTTAACGTATAGATTAGGATATGTAGTTTATATATTGTAGATAAATATGCATGTGTAACGTGGTTCGCTAAACTTGTACGTTCCCGTCGCGAATGTTGCAGTATTGCAACAATTTCCGGCTATCTCGCCCAGATGGAGCACTGTGCGTCAGCGCGAAGGTCCAGCGGCCGGATGCGAGCGGCGTGCCAGCTGACTCGGCCTCGCGAGATTTTTTTTCGTCATCTCGAGGCGACTATTCCACTTTTTTCAATCGGTACAAATATCTGACGACTGCCTTATTTTACTTGTAATAAATATTAAATAAATATTTCGTTAAGGTTCATTTCCGACCTCGGAAGGTTGCGGCGGGTGAGGTTTTCCGGTTGGATGGTTTAATGTAATGACGACTATTATGCTGTTTACGAGCGGTCGAGCTTGGGATAAAGAGCAGTGATGTCGGGCATTCAAAGGAACGAGCATTTTATTGGTATATCATGTTTTTTCTCTATCACGTAGCGGAGGTTGGCAAAAAAGCTCAAATTAGTTTGTGGGGTTGTAGTGCACTTCCAGGGCGTGGTCATAGGGTTGTGTCTATTTATTTACTTTCTCACTTATTAAAGCATTTTGCTAGGTATTAACTCTAAATCGAATGTCACAGTGTTGCACAGAGTTGTCGATGTTAAGATAGTAAAAACTGTAAATGTTATATTTGATCGGATGACCTCCATATTAAGCACTAATCTGTATTATAAAATTTGAACAGATTTTTATGTAATAAAATGTTTTCCTAACATTGTTGATGTTTAGTTTCTATATTTAGATTACTTTCTAATCTAGGCATTTGTCTAAATTTCTGATAGACTAAGTTGATATAACTTTTCGGTATTGAGTTTTAGGCAACTTGTGATTCTGATTCTTACATACGAGAACCAAAATTATTGTTAATTTTTTCGTCCCAGAAACTCGCGCGCACCGATTTACACCTTTCGTATTTACGCAGTAGTTCATTAACACGGTGCCTCCAGACACGCATAATCATGGCTTTTTATGTTTTATGCGTACTTTAGAGATATGACTATGGAGTTGTTTCATGATTCGCAACCATCATTAGGTCTTTTGATACAAATATTAATATTTTTGTTTTGTGTTACTCGTTAGTGTTCAATTTACTTTTAGTGCTATTTCTGTCTTATCGGTGCTCACACGTGTACAACGCTTTGGGTTGATGTATTTTATACGAATTGTACACGTGAGATTTTAAGAAATAAATTGAGTTTCGTTTTGCGTTATGCGTTTGGAATATTAAATTTATAAGTTGTGCGTTTAAAATTTGATACTCTAATGATAATAATACTTTTGGAGTTGCAATAAATTTGTTTATATAATGAGTGCAAATATAATTAGTGTTTGATAAATGCAGCGTATGATTGCAAGGGTATGAACAAATGACTTGCTTTGTATTAAGAATTTTCGCCAAGTATAACTTTGTATATATTAGCTATATTTTAACGTAATTTTGTTTAAATTTCCTAACTATGTTTCATTTTTATTATAAAATAGCGAAACAGTTAATGATTTCTGGCATGTTAAATATATATTTTAACAAATGAAGTATTTTGGTCGTCAAACATTTCTTAAACTTTTAGTATGTTATTTTTATAATTACAGAAATCGTGTCTACAGAAACAAATAAGTATGGCTTTTATATATATATATATATATATATATATATATATATATATATATATATATATGAAATTTAATTTAATAACTACAATAACAATGCATGAGCTTGAATTTATTTTATCAAGGAAGGGCTTTTAACTATAATATTATCAGACATTTTATGAAGTATGTTTTTTCTAAAACTGCAAAAATTATGTTGAGCAAACGTAGAAAAGTTAGACAGATCGGATTGTTAACTTTTCCTTAATTTGAATACTCTTCATAAAGAATGTTAGTGAAGAAAAAATGTGGTATTTTTAAATTTTTATATGAGGCAATATACTTCTTTAATTTTTCTTTTGCAAAAACGAAATCGACGATTTCGAAGCAAAATTACAAATATAGATTCATATGTTAAAAATAATGACTGTAAAATTTTAATGAAAGTACTAAAGCGAGAAATTTTTATTCTCGATTTAAAAAAAAAACGGTTTTGATAAAATACAACTATACCTCCCAGGAAAATTGCTATTTATATCAATTTAAAAAAGCTATTCCTAGTTTACAGACGTACATTATATGAGAACATCTACTGCTTTCGCGGCACCTCAAACAACCGTAAGTTCAATCGACTTAAAACTGTCAACAAACGTCAGTTTACAATTAATCGTTAGATTGCCTCCAGATGCTTATGTTATAATAAACTCCGTTTAGCTAAACTTATTTAACATTATATTTAACGTTTTAACATTTTTATTTACTAAATGTTTATACCTGAATACAGTGAATAGATTTTAAAATTGTTAATGAGATTATTTAATAAACGAAAGTATCTTTTTTAAATATATAATTTTTTACCCTTATAACATCGGGGTTACAGTATAGAGTGCCCAATTATATTGAGAGTGAAACGGAGATTTTAACGCGTTAATCATCCTTGTTCCACGATCTAGCGATGTACGGTCTTTGAATATGATTGTTAAAGTCATGCCACAATAATAATATTTCTTCGCCAGCATTTTTTTTCCATCTTCAGCTATAGAAACCCATTAACTAATTATCCAACTCTATTAATACTATAACCTATTACTATTGTAAAATATCTGGTATATGACTATTGAATGACAGCTCGCTAAACTGGCAGACACTTAAACAGCTGATGGGTGGGCAGCCAGAATGCCGCGTTTAATATACGAAGAGGAGTTTAAACCACCCAGTGCCGCTAGCAATAATACTGTAGAGTTTAAATTTTCACCGAAGTTAAATCGTCATTGATCTTAAGGAATTATGAATAAACCGTCGTTCAGTGGTTTAAAATGTGGTTGATCTTACAACCCTAAGTGCATAATTGAATACGTTTAGAGTTTAAATTTTCAGCGAAGTTAAATCGTCATTGATCTTAAGGAATTGTGACTAAACCATCGTTCAGTGGTTTAAACTGTGGTTGACCTTACAACCCTAAGTGCATAACCCTAAGTACCCGTTGCAACAACTCTAAGTACACGTTGCGACAACATAAACCCTAAGTACACGTTGCGACAACAGTTTACTTTAGTTGAATTGCATAATTGTATATGTTGCGAGCAGTCTATTCTGTTGAATGAAAAATGTTAACTATGCTTGCAAACCTTCATTGTGCCGACGGGTAGCAGGTAATAGATAATTATACCGTGATTAAGGGGCGCTTGTTATTTATTTTTCATTAAATTAGATGAGTTGTTTGTATATTTATATATTATTTGAACGAAACTGTATTTAATTCTTTTGAGCAATCTATCACTGCTTTTATCACCATGTTTTGACTTGATAACAGACAAAACATCTGAAGGCAATGTCTTGTAATCACGTTTACATGAAGTGAGTGAGTACATTGTTAATCTTATCACTTGGTGCGCTATCGGCTTACAGATGAACTGTAATGATAACACGTTGTCCATATTTCATTTTTCGTTTTCCCCGTAAAACCGCAATGCCGTAGTCATATTACTAAGCCCTAATAGATTGTTAGCTTGTCGTTGTATAAATACATATAAAATCCCTTGATAATAATAAAATATTATGCAAAAACAATGCAAGTCATATCGTACAAAAATTCGCAGTGGAAGTTAAGGGATGAATCATATTTATCAACATTAATTCGCTACTTATTCATAGATTTGATATTATATGTAGCGATGCGTACGCGTTTTTGCAGCTTTTCGAACCAATTCGGCTTCCTCAATAAATATGATGTAATTTGCAGCATGAATGCGTAAGAATGCAAGTTAACGCATGTTGATGCAGTGTATCGACATTTATCACTTCCGATGAGATGCGTACGTGCGCTTGATCGCGTTTATAGTGAGGTGCAAGTGGCGAGTATTGCATCGTACAGCATGAATATACTCTTTGACATCCGTAAGTTAGGTTAAGTGTGGTCAGATTCTGCACAGTCGGTTGCATGCGAAATCATGGTTACGCATGTTTTTGCCATTTATATCATTGTAAAAAAGTTACTCCTAACTGTCAATAAACCTTAATAAACCTCGATTACAAAACCATCAATAAAATATCAAAACTGTCAATAAACCTCGATTTACAATTAATCGGTGGATTACCTCCAGATGCTAATTTTTAATAAATTCTGTTTAGCTAAACTTATTTAACCTTACATGTAACGCGTTTATGGTGAGGGGCGAGTGGCGAGAGAATATATTCATTGTACAGCATGAATATATTCTTAAACATCCGTAGGTTAGGTTAAGTGTGATCACATTCTGCACAGTCGGTTGCATGCGAAGTCATGCTTACGCATGCTTATCGCATGTTTTTGCCATTTATACATTGTAAAAAAGTTATTCCTACAACTGTCAACAAATCTGGTTTTACAATTAATCGGTGGATTACCTCCAGATGCTATTTTTTAATAAATTCTGTTTAGCTAAACTTATTTAACCTTATATGTAACGCGTTTATGGTGAGGGATGTGTGGCGAGTATCGCATTGTACAGCATGAATATATTCTTTAACATACGTAGGTTACGTTAAGTGTGATCAGATTCTGCACAGTCGGTTGCATGCGACATCATGCTTACGCGTGCTATCGCATGTATTCGCATGTTTATGCCATTTATATCATTGTAAAAAAGTTATTTCTACAACTGTCAACAAACCTCGATTTACAATTAATCGGTGGATTACCTCCAGATGCTAATTTTTAATAAATTCTGTTTAGCTAAACTTATTTAACCTTATATGTAACGCGTTTATGGTGAGGGACGAGTGGCGAGTATCGCATTGTACAGCATGAATATATTCTTTAACATACGTAGGTTACGTTAAGTGTGATCAGATTTTGCACAGTCGGTTGCATGCGAAATCATGCTTACGCATGTTTTCACAGTTAAATGCAACTTATGCATGTAAATGTGGCTAAAATCATCCGGAAATTATACTCAAAAGCGTGTAGAAAGAGTTTCTAATTGTTTAGTCTCTAATTATTTAGAGATAGTTGCTGCACGAATCGGGTTGATTGATGTACTGATACCTAAAAAGATTCATAATCTCCAATATTTTTTTTAAACATACTTCATCGGTTTAAACTTGAAACTTCTAGAAATTATTATTGAGAAGTAATGATTCAAAACATGCCACTGGTTTTATTTCTACGTTTACCAATATACGTTTTGCGATTTTACGACTTATAATTAAAATTGGGCTTGGAAATTACGACTTATAATTATTTTTTTTACGTCTCATTTATACAGTTAAACATGTTGATCACTCACTTCAATTTGCTTCTAAATAACGTTATCGTTATATTGAAATATTTAATGAACTTATACACGTACGACTTATTTTAAATTACGACTTAAAATTAATTTTTTTACGTCTCATTTATACAGTTAAATATGTTGATTACTCACTTCAATTTGCTTCTAAATAACGTTATTGTTATATTGAAATATTTAATGAACTTATAAACGTACGACTTATTTTAAATTACGACTTAAAATTAATTGTTTTACGTCTCATTTATACAGTTAAATATGTTGAACACTCACTTCAATTTGCTTCTAAATAACGTTATCGTTATATTGAAATATTTAATGAACTTATACACGTACGACTTATTTTAAATTACGACTTAAAATTAATTTTTTTACGTCTCATTTATACAGTTAAATATGTTGATTACTCACTTCAATTTGCTTCTAAATAACGTTATTGTTATATTGAAATATTTAATGAACTTATAAACGTACGACTTATTTTAAATTACGACTTAAAATTAATTTTTTTATGTCTCATTTATACAGTTAAATATGTTAATAGGCACGAGACCTAGTAATGACAGTTGGGGGTTGATTCTTATCATGAGTTAATGGCGACGTATTGTCTGCAAGGTCGTTCTTCGATACTACCCCACTTCGACTGCTATGCACCCTTTATTTACACGAACCGTCATTGGGGCAAGGCGACCTTGACTTCAATTGGGTTGCGTCGCAGGGATTGTTCGATTCATTACTTTGGCTTTAAGGGCTGGCAGTGTGAACGCTTGCGTGCCGGTGGCTAAATATTACGCAATCGGCTTCAATATTCCTGTATGGATTTAACAACTGTTAACGAAGTGGAAAACTGATTGAAAGCGATGGAAATTTTAATGAGTGCTTTGGATCGGGGAAGCAAATTGATTGAATATGTGAAATGTACTTTGTTTTATTAAACGTTACGTGTAACAATATATATATATATATATATATATATATATATATATATATATATATATATATATATATATATATATATATTGCGAATATTTGTTTTCATATAATGAAAACCAGGCTTTCGTTAACAAAATTAATTATGATGAATATCACATGTAAAAATTAAAACATATTTTACGTTGACTCATCATAGATTACTGGCGAGAAAACGAAAGATCAATGTGTGCCGGAGGGGTGGTCGGATGCTGCTGATCTTTGTTTTATTTCGATTCCACAAGGCAACGATCTCAAATGTCAAATAGTTTTGTTTTTAGGCATACATTTTTTTGTATTCCCTCCCGAATGCAACAAAAAACAATTAATCAGTAAACTTGTAAAGAAAAAGTCTTAGATAATGTGATCTTAGAGTATTATTAAATGTATGACATGGAAATTATCAAATTTTCGTTATTTGTGTTAATTTTAAGAAAAGGCCCAAAAATGCCGTTAAATAAGCCATGCATTTGCGTAATATTTTATCATGGAGAATGTTTGGAAACGTTTGGAGGAATAAAATTGTGCTCATTGTTGAAGGTGTTGACTAGGTTCAATTAAGTAATCGATTAAAATGTTTATCAGCAGTTAACCATGGTTCTTATTTATGAGAATGATGATATTATCTATAATTGGTATATTGGAGACAATGTTTAGGTTATAATGTCTGCAATAATCAATGATGTATTAAAGAAACAGTAAATAAAATTAATGAAAAGAGGCTGGAAATGTATTGATTAGAAGAAATGAATTTAAGAATTTCAAATATTTTAGAATATTTATAATTATTTATAATAACATTTCTAAAATAAATACAAAAATAACCTTGTCTAAACTGACAAAAAAGGGATTTTTTATAAATGTTTTTTTTTTAAAGTAAATATCTGCATTTATTGTTTTCTTCGATGAAATTATTAAGAATACATTTAACGAGTGTCTAAAAAAGAACAAGAACGAAAACATAGGTGCTAATAGTCTAAAAATAGGCTTGAAAATAATTATCAAAGATAAAGTGCTACGGAAAATGTCGATAAAATGTAACTGACCATTGCCATCAGAAGATTTTTTTTCACAAACCGGTATCGAAAGCACTTCCTTAAAAATTTTTCACAATATTTTATTTTAATTTTTTTCCACGTAGAGGTAAAATTAGGACTAAAGTTAATAACAGTGAAATTATTTGAATGAGCTCTCTGACATTTAGTGGTCAAAGTCATTGAGAAACTATTTTAATCTAAAACCGTAGTGGAAATGTTGACAGTTGGTAAGATATTGAAAAACAATAGACATAAAAAATATTAGGTAAGCCAAAAACATACTAACGTGTTAAGGACAAGCCTTAACACGTTAATATGTTTTTAGTCTAGCTATCCTTCAAATAAAGGCACATTAATAGCACGCGCGATACATTCACCTTGCGAGTACTATAATTACGAGTAATTTTAAACACAATGAATCATGTTTCATTTAATAACCTGTTATTAAGGGGCGTCATTGTGATTAAGGTGAACCTTTGGAATGAAGAAATAATATTGAACATGGTGTCAGTTTCCAAATATAAGATAATTTCAGTGAAAATCACAAAATTTATTGGACTAATAATATCTTACGACCTCCATAATAACATCTCTGAAGGTATCGCTTAGAAAAATTAAATCTCAAAATCCGAATCACCAATTCGTAAAAGTAATCGCGGAAACAATGAGAGGTATTCGGGAGTAGTTTTCAAAATGTCAATTAATATGGTGTAACTCTACGCGGAGTTATATAAGGGCAATCTCAAGATGATGTTATTTTGTGTACTTTTTATTCAAATAGTTTATTTTAAAATTTAAGTTTTTATCTTGATATGTACCACCCTTTTACCCACCGTAATATTTAAAGAAATATTTTTCAAAGTACCCAATACTAACAATTGTGAAGCAGCTCATGAAAATCTCACGAATTTAATACAAGTTAATCGAATTAATAAGATATGTAAAACATTTTCTAAAATTTCACTCACTGTTTCCAAAGTATTCAGTTCGTGGAATCAAAGGAATTTCTTAACTTCATGTGTGAAACGCGAACATTTTCTTGCTCTACTGAATTTCATTACGTTTAGTCATGTTTTAAATTAAACAGCGAAACTGACACGAGAATTCTACTTCAACCCATACCAATGTCGTGAAAAGACCTATTCAGTTAGTATTTTGAATCCCGAAATGTATTACAACATTCTTACGTTCCTCGTTCATTTGTTACTAGCCTACATTATTTTCAAAATTTCTTTTTTTTTCTCATCTCTCAACGATTTTCATATAAAACACTACATTTAGCTATTGAATATATTTGGCGTTAATTTTGTAGAAATTAATTATTCACAATTAAATGAAACTACGTGATGTAGTATTATTTCTACTTTCTTTAAGTTCTTTACCACGTGAGTGACGTGAGTTTATTGAGTGAGTGACTTGACACCGCTTCCCTTCAATAAACTCACTAACAACACAAGAAGTGGGAAAACCCACACAGACCCGGCTTCCGCTATTGTGTTTGAAACATATAAATGCTGTTCCTAAGAGTTATTCTTTGCTAATATCCCACCTGAAGATGTTGTAATACAACGAAACCTAGGTCGTGGTAAAGAACTTAATGAAAGTAGAAATAATACTACATCACGTAGTTTCATTTAATTGTGGACTACATTTAGCATTAATTTTTCATAATTATTTAATATATTCTTGGTACACCTTCTAAACTCTAGAAAAAATGTATTGGCAGATTTTCACTTACAACGGGGTGCCGCCGGAAAAAAATCACAAATAGTCGGAGAATATTGGTCAGCGCTTTCTTTATATAAAATCAAATACGCTCATCGACTATATAATATGTCACGAAACATGACTATAAGGATTATGGAATGATATTAAAGCCTACAACGAATTGTAGCTAACATTATTTTCAAATTTTCCTTTTTTTCTCATCTCTCAACGCTTTTAATATAAAACACTGCATTTAGCATTAATTTTCCATTATTATTTAATATATTCTTGGTACACCTTCTAAACTCTAGAAAAAAAAAACAGTGAGCCGTCACGGGACGGCTGGCAGATGTGAAACATCGTGTTCGTACAAGTGATATGCATAAAAGACAAGATTATTACAGGAACTAAATATAGCATAATGAAAAAATAAATTATTATGAATTTCTTACATAAAATGGTGATTTTATTTAATAAACATTTATTTACAATTAATACAAAAATAATAAAGCACAGGTTATGTGTGCCGTAGTAAACAACAGCGTCGAACTGAGTGAGGAGGGGGTCGCGTAGTCGGTTGCGCATGGCGACACGTCGCCATACCCTACACTCTACTACATATAGACTATATATATCTTAGTATAGCGTGGCGACCCGTCGCTACGGCAAGCGTCGCCACGCCAACGATCCGGTTTATACCTGCGCCTATAGATGGTTCACATCAAAAATGATTTGGCAGACCTTCACTTACAACGGGGTGCCTTGGGAAAAAATTTAAGAAAAAAAAACCGCGCTTTCTTTATATAAAACTAAATACGCTCATCCACTATGTAATATGTCACGAAACATTACTATAAGGATTATGAAATGATGTCAAACCCTACGACGAATTGTTAACAAACGATTGTTAAGAAGTATCTGACCCAATAAAAAGACAATTATAGGTACTAATTCATGTTCATGTTAACTTTAGGAGTATATCATAGATACATAGTAATGAAAACATCTAATCAATATTCATTGTCCAAAACGAAATTTAAATTTTTACGCGAGTAATAGGCTTAAGTGAAACTTTTGACAATAACATATTACGCTAAAAATGTAGTAATTATGATGGACAGGGTACTATGGCGTTAGTGTACGTTACATTGTTCGCCGACAATAGTATGTTTTCGTTTCGCCTGTATTCCTACAGACAAAGCGTATTGTATAACGTACACGTACTGGTACATTGTGGGTTTACATTCCGTGACTATCGATCCTGCTGCTGATGTGACGTAATTCTGTCACCAATATAGGATCACGCAATTTGTATATGGGCCGACGTATGCGTGTTGCGTATCAAGAATTTTGTTACTCCGTATAAAGTTGAATGTGATTCTTATATGTCGTCCTTTGGCTTTTGTCACATTGTGGTATTGTGATTTTAATAAACTTTGTGCAGATTTAAATTTTAGTGTAGATTTGTAGAATCAATTTCTACTGGACTGTAACTGTGAAAGTCAAGTTGGCAATCCAAACCTAGCAGCTTATTTTAATGTCTTGAGGGGCAAATTATTTGATCTACCTCTTTAATAAGTTGAACTATTTAACGTATTATCAGCCTATTTTGACTTTTAACTGATCTTCTTTCGGCGCCGTGTTAGTAATTACATATCTAGGTTAGGAAAACTTTAAGCAAAGTTATAGTACGCCGTTACGAGTGTTAACTGTATTACAATGTAGCAGAGAATATATGGATGCAAGTTTTTTATAATAAGTAACCCATATATTGTAAGCTTTAAAAAAATCTTGCTGGAAACGTGTTAAACGGTGCGAAGTTACTGAGTTTTTCAGGTTGAAGACACATTGCACAAATAATCTGATAGACGAACGAACAAATCACTTAGTACTACACGCTCAGGAAATCGTTATAATCAAATACAATATCAGTGTAGAATACCTTGAAAAGATTCATGGTTTGTTGTACTTTAAGTAGTCATTATTAAAAATGATCACTTAAAAAAATAGAAATATCAAATAATAATACGCCCCTTCGTTTATCAGAAACTGCTGCTGCTGTCTGGCTTGAAGTGTTAGAGAACTTTCAGAGCAAGAAAATCAAAATCTTGAGAACATGGCAGGCAGTATTGCAGAAATTGTTTTAAGGATTTCGTGGAAAAAAGGCATCATACATTAAAAGACAAACCCATACACGCCGGAACAGAATGTACACGCCAGAACAGAATTAGTGAGAGGTCGAATAGAACATTTAGAAAAAATCTTGGGTAAAAGCAGCAAATACAGCCGTTTATTTAAAAACCAGATCAGTAACTTTAGTTATTGAAAAGATTCCATATGAAGCATGGACTGAAAGAAGGCCAAACTTACGACATATACGCTTATTTAAAACTGCTGTGATGGCACGTACACCAGAGGAAAAAAGAACTAAATGGGACAGAAAGTCAAAGAAACATATACTGGTTGGTTTCTGTAAGAATGTCAACGGTTATAGAATGTATGATCTAGTAAAAAGTCATGTTACAACTAGTAGGGATGTTGTGATATTAGAGGAGATAAAAAAGAAGGCTGTTTCACATTAAACTGTACGAGTAAAATTATATTCTTTTCTAGCTGCCAACAACAATACTTGAAGCAACTAGTAGAGATGTTGTGATATTAGAGGAGATAAAAAAGAAGGCTGTTTCACATTAAACTGTACGAGTAAAATTATATTCTTTTCTAGCTGCCAACAACAATACTTGAATCAACTAGTAGAGATGTTGTGATATTAGAGGAGATAAAAAAAAGGCTGTTTCACATTAAACTGTACGAGTAAAATTATATTCTTTTCTAGCTGCCAACAAGAATACTTGAAGCAACTAGTAGAGATGTTGTGATATTAGAGGAGATAAAAAGACGGCTGTTTCACATTAAACTGTACGAGTAAAATTATATTCTTTTCTAGCTGCCAACAAGAATACTTGAAGCAACTAGTAGAGATGTTGTGATATTAGAGGAGATAAAAAAGAAGGCTGTTTCACATTAAACTGTACGAGTAAAATTATATTCTTTTCTAGTTGCCAACAACAATACTTGAAGCGCCTTGTCAACGTCAGTGATGCAACTCCCATGCGAGAAACGCTGCACGTAAATATTTTCTTATTGAGTAATTACATACTTCCGCGATCGTTAACATTTACAGTTCGCCACTCTAACACCTAGTGTTCCTGACACTTTAAAAAGGAAATTTTCGGGATAACTTTTAAAGCATAAGAATAGGTATGTGTACCACCGTCAAGTGATTAGCCTATTTTTGTGTCGCCTCGTCGCGAATGATCATGTCAGTGTGTATTACTTGTGCTCTTTCGTAGAGGTTTCGTTTCCGCTCCCGATATTGCCGCGTCGCTCTAATCGCACAAGTGTAGACGAAGCTTTAATTCTAAGCTTCTGCCTACAATATTAATGTAAATAAAGGTTTAGTACAAACTGTTTAAGGTCAACCACGAAATTTATAAAAATGCACCTTCAAAGTTTAAGTAACTTTGAGTTTTCTCTTTACAAAGTTTGTTAGTTGAAATATAGGTACTGTCGGTGAGAAATTTGCACTGCCGTAAATTCGTATTTAGTAAGTTAATCATTTATTGACGTGAGTGTAGCCTATCGTGTTTGTTTTAGAATTGATGTCTGCGATGAAATTACGAAACTTTGATTAAATTTTCTTAGAGAAAGTAAAAACGATTTTGAAGTTTAATTTCAAGGAAAGTGTAAAGTTTGTTGAAATGATTTGGTCGTTTCGCATATTTCATGGGAATGAGAAGCAAAAGTGGAAGATCGAAGAAGACACTAGAAGGATTATATTGAGGAATGTTTAAAAGGAAGTTGTGTAAAGAATCATAACCGTGTAAGTATGAAACAAGAAAGATAATCTGTCTGGATATAAGTTAAGGGTGTTTTTTAATTAAAGCTTAGGCAGCACTGACGTAAGGCGGTGTGTATTTATAATAGATAAGACATGTCTCAAGTTGTATAGTATTCAATTACGTGTAGGATACAGATATGTAACATTAAAAATCATCTTCGTTCAGTCCTGATTGTTATTATCTCTGTTTCTCATCCCCATGTTGTCTCTCGTGTCAGTGTATGAAACATGTATAGATTAAAACTATTGGTTGGCATTATATTTAATAATTGGTACTAATTTCCATGGCTTTTCAATTGTTGTTATATAGTATTCAATTATCTATAGGATACAGATACGTAACATTAAAAATCATCTTCGTTCAGTCCTGGTTGTTATTATCTCTGTTTCTCTTTCCCATGTTGTCTCTCGCGTCAATGTATGAAACCTGTATAGATTAAACCTATTGGTTGGCATTATATTCCATCATTGGTACTAATTTCCATGGCTTTTCAATTGTTGTTACATATTATTCAGTTACGTATAGGATACGGATACGTAACATTAAAAATCATCCTCGTTCAGTTCTGATTGTTATTATCTCTGTTTCTCTTTCCCATGTTGTCTCTCGCATCAGTGTATGAAACATGTATAGATTAAAACTATTGGTTGGCATTATATTCCATCATTGGTACTAATTTCCATGGCTTTTCAATTGTTGTTACGTATTATTCAGTTACGTATAGGATACGGATACGTAACATTAAAAATCATCTTCGTTCAGTTCTGATTGTTATTATCTTTGTTTCTCATTCCCATGTTGTCTCTCGCGTCAATGTATGAAACCTGTATAGATTAAACCTATTGGTTGGCATTATATTCCATCATTGGTACTAATTTCCATGGCTTTTCAATTGTTGTTACATATTATTCAGTTACGTATAGGATACGGATACGTAACATTAAAAATCATCCTCGTTCAGTTCTGATTGTTATTATCTCTGTTTCTCATTCCCATGTTGTATCTCGTGTCAGTGTATGAAACATGTATAGATTAAACCTATTGGTTGGCATTATATTCCATCATTGGTACTAATTTCCATGGCTTTTCAATTGTTCTTACATATTATTCAGTTACGTATAGGATACGGATACGTAACATTAAAAATCATCCTCCTTCAGTTCTGATTGTTATTATCTCTGTTTCTCTTTCCCATGTTGTCTCTCGCATCAGTGTATGAAACATGTATAGATTAAAACTATTGGTTGGCATTATATTCCATCATTGGTACTAATTTCCATGGCTTTTCAATTGTTGTTACATATTATTCAGTTACGTATAGGATACGGATACGTAACATTAAAAATCATCTTCGTTCAGTTCTGATTGTTATTATCTCTGTTTCTCATTCCCATGTTGTCTCTCGCGTCAATGTATGAAACCTGTATAGATTAAACCTATTAGTTGGCATTATATTCCATCATTGGTACTAATTTCCATGGCTTTTCAATTGTTGTTACATATTATTCAGTTACTTATAGGATACGGATACGTAACATTAAAAATCATCCTCGTTCAGTTCTGATTGTTATTATCTCTGTTTCTCATTCCCATGTTGTATCTCGTGTCAGTGTATGAAACATGTATAGATTAAACCTATTGGTTGGCATTATATTCCATCATTGGTACTAATTTCCATGGCTTTTCAATTGTTGTTACATATTATTCAGTTACGTATAGGATACGGATACGTAACATTAAGAATCATCCTCGTTCAGTTCTGATTGTTATTATCTCTGTTTCTCATTTCCATGTTGTATCTCGTGTCAGTGTATGAAACATGTATAGATTAAACCTATTGGTTGGCATTATATTCCATCATTGGTACTAATTTCCATAGCTTTTCAATTGTTGTTATATATTATTCAGTTACGTATAGGTTACAGATACGTAACATTAAAAATCATCTTCGTTCAATCCAAATTGTTATTATCTATGTTTCTCATTCCCATGTTGCCTCTCGCATCAGTGTATGAAACATGTATAGATTAAAACTATTGGTTGGCATTATATTCCATCATTGGTACTAATTTCGATGGCTTTGCAATTGTTGTTATATATTATTCAGTTACGTATAGGTTACAGATACGTAACATTAAAAATCGTCTTCGTTCAGTCCTGATTGTTATTATCTCTATTTCTCATTCCCATGTTGTCTCCCGTGTCAGTGTATGAAATATGTATAGATTAAACCTATTGGTTGGCATTCCATTCCATCATTGGTACTAATTTCCATAGCTTTTCAATTGTTGTTATATATTATTCAGTTACGTATAGGTTACAGATACGTAACATTAAAAATCATCTTCGTTCAATCCAAATTGTTATTATCTATGTTTCTCATTCCCATGTTGCCTCTCGCATCAGTGTATGAAACATGTATAGATTAAAACTATTGGTTGGCATTATATTCCATCATTGGTACTAATTTCGATGGCTTTGCAATTGTTGTTATATATTATTCAGTTACGTATAGGTTACAGATACGTAACATTAAAAATCGTCTTCGTTCAGTCCTGATTGTTATTATCTCTATTTCTCATTCCCATGTTGTCTCCCGTGTCAGTGTATGAAATATGTATAGATTAAACCTATTGGTTGGCATTCCATTCCATCATTGGTATTAATTTCCATGGTTTTTAAATTGTTGTTATATAGTATTCAATTACGTATCGGATACAGATACGTAACATTAAAAATCATCTTCGTTCAGTCCTGATTGTTATTATCTCTGATTCTCATTCCCATGTTGTCTCTCGTATCAGTGTTTGAAACACGTATAGATTAAAACTATTGGTTGGCATAATATTCCATCATTGGTACTAATTTCCATGGCTTTTCAATTATTGTTATATGGTATTCAATTACGTATAGGATACAGATACGTAACATTAAAAATCATCTTCGTTCAGTTATGATTGTTATTATCTCTGTTTCTCATTCCCATGTTGCCTCTCGTGTCAGTGTATGAAACACGTATAGATTAAAACTATTGGCTGGCATTACATCCCATCATTGGTACTAATTTCCATGGCTTTTCAATTTTTGTTAAACTTACACAATTTGTATCAATGTGAGTTTTTATTACAAAGTTCTTTATACCTTGTATTTTTGCCTATAAGCGTTATAAAGGATTAGCGGTTAATCTAGTGCCATCCGCGTCTGTTCCATATCGGTTTTAGTAATTCAAAGCAGGTACAAAGTAATAAATAATTTGTCCGACATAAGATTGACGTTACTTGCCATTTGGTGCAGGCGCGCTCGAATTTATATTAGGCTTGGTACCTCTTGAACATGTATTAGGCTTATCACTTATTAAAATTTTATCAAATCATTTCATATTTACATGATAAACATAAAATATTATTATAGAAAACAAACTCGCTTTTAGATGAGAATAAACTCTGAGCTGGTACTCTTTCTTGTTCTTTAGGTACAGCCACTACTTTTCTGATTATCAGCTCTTTAAAAATGAGTTCCTGCTTGTTGCTCGAAAGAAACTCAGTGCTTGTAGTCATTCGAATTCTTTAACTTCAATTATTACTTTACTGTTATAATTACCTCTTCAAAAATGGATTTCTGACCCTTACTCTCACTCGTAATCACTTCTGTTCTTTAGATCCAGTCATTAATTTTCGTGATCATTACCAGCTTCTCATAAAATAAGTTCCTGTGGATAGACCGTTTTGTTAGTAAAATAATGTTTTCATATGCTTTTGAGGTCTTTTTTATATAAATTAGTTAGTGGAAGCAAGGAAAGGCGATTTCTTTTCCGGTTTTCTTTATTTAGGTATGGCGCGGTATATATATATATATATATATATATATATATATATATATATATATATATATACATATACATATACATATACATATACATATATATATTTATATATATATATATATATATATATATCTATATCCATTAGCCTATAACCGCCCAGTGTTCAGTAAAAACATCGTCAAAATTAATAGCTTCGGAAATAAGCCTCTGTACACGGATACACTCACCAGTTTCGAAATCAACACCATGGCTTCATTGTCAAGTTATTCTTAAATTAGCGCACATTATCAATTTGTGGAGAATGGTGTACACCATTTATGCTATGCCATGCCTTGTAAGCCATCGGAATAAAATTAACAGAAATTGGGTATTTGACTAAATTTTATTTCATTAATCATAATTTCAAAGTACAAGCTGATGAAGAGTGAAAAACATTTTTAATAAATTGACCGAGTTATAAAAGTTTAAATTTAACCTTTAGAGAAAGACGGCAATACTGTGTTGTGAGGTCATTTTTAATATTGTACATTATATTCTACGAGAGGAAAAGAGACAGGGATATACACAACTCTATCGGTATCTTCAAATTTAGAAGCCTACAACTGGCTTATTTTTCGATCGATTCTTGAATTTTTTTCAAGACTGGTTTTTAATTAACTTATATTTCACAATATTCTACGAAAAATATCAAAATTTAGAATGTGTCAACTACCGTATTAAGGCGCTTGTGGAAAATCTATAGTTATTTTACAATTTTTAATCGCGTAGTTTGGGGGGAGTTTGAACGTATGTTTTTGGTTGCAATCCCACTCTATGAATGATTTTAGGCCACAGCCAACACCTATATTCTGATATAGACGCTATTTACTTCATTCAAGTTTTTTTTTCAAATAATCTCGACGTCGGTCGATTTCATTTGTCTACTTAACATATTTATCATCATCGTCACGGTAAAGTCATTGCGAGTACTACGGTGCGACCCACACAACGTTACGCCGTACAAGGCTCGCTGCGCGCTCCGATGATTCACCCGCCATCGCGCCGGAAGGTCGCGCCGCTAGCCCATAAACCCACATAGGAGAGGCTACGGTCGCCTATGTTGTGTGTCCGTAATACGGCGTGAGTTATGTCACGACTAGGGCTGTTAAAAATAACTATCATTTTTGTAATGTTTTAGAAATGAAAATTCTTTGAAATATGCTAGGAAATCATGTGCTAGGGAATGAAATCGCAACGAAAAAAAACGAGTGTGCTTTAGGCCTCAAGACTGAAGTAAAACTTCAAATTCACAAAATATGAACTTTAAAATGAATTTACAATTTTATTCACTTTAAACGTAGAATATTTAATGTATGGAACAAAATAATAATTTGTAAAATTGTTGAAGAACGAAATGAAATTACAAAATAATCAAAAAATCACCGTTCGCGTAACGCTAGCAAACTCGCATATATATATATATTTCATGCACTGGTTATGAGAGGAAGAGAGAATAAAAACGTGTGCGCGCACTGCTCTCTCTTGCTCCTACAGTGTGATACAGACAATAGGCTTGCACTGTGTCTTAGATATACGAAACATAATTAACTGGCTATGAGAGAAAGAGAGAAAGAAAATGTGTGCTCGCACCTCTCTGTCCTCTTGTCCCTACAGTAATATATGAAACGTAACTCTCTTTCTGTCTTCACTAACTTATATCTCCCTCTCAACTTCCGTTCGCCTCGCCCGATCACACTTTTCATAACGCTCTCGTCACGCATTCACCAGCTTACTCCCCAAGTCAAGCGTGCGTAAAGAAGTTTTACAAAAATATATCGGTGGTAGGGAAGAGCGAAGGGTGAATAGTTTGCACCTCCGCTGTATGTCACAGATTGTCAGTAAAGTAAGTTTTTGTTATACTCTCAGTCATATTATAAGTAGAATCATCTTTATATCGTGTAAGTGTATTCCATCTTTATATATCAATAGTTATAATGAGACACTCGCGAAATTTTTTCAATAGCGTCAATACGTTATTTGGGTACTTTAGAAATAGAATGTGTATAGCATTTTATAACGAGATACAAAATAATCAAGAATTAATTGTAAATTTTTTTAAAACTTTTCCGATTAGATGTTTTTTCGTAATTATATTTAAATTATTTTTGCATAAAAATATTCTCACTTGATTTTTCCACAATATATTTATTTCGTATGTCTGCACCTTTCAACCGCCCATTTGGCGATACTCCTTCAATATTTTTTTGATTGATTATTTAAATTTTTATTGTTTATACTCCATCATTTATGAGCCATTTATGAGCATTTTTTTAATTGTATGTCTGATGTTTTAGAATTATTGTTGTAAAATATGCATCCCTCCTTACGCACTGCCCATGCCAAACTGCAAAATTTAACATTACGAAAAAAATAGTGTTACTAGATGTTTGCTTAAAATTTACAAAAAAACTACGCAATGATCCTAAATCTCAGTTTTTGGAAAATGCAATATATTTTTACGCGAGTGAAAGGTACTATGTATCTGTAAATATTTATATGTGCTTAAGCGACTAACGTCTATATGCTCCACACAGGATCAAGACTATAAGTCAGACTTACTGACAGTTAAAAATATATTTATTTTTCTCATTAACTGTCAGTCGAGTCGGAACAAGAGTCTACTTTACCGACCGTTCCCTATTGCAAGGTCCAATCCGTAAATTATTCAGACAAAATGTGTTTTTAACTATCAGTAAATCTGACTGAGAGTCCTGACCGAGTATGGTGCATACGGGCCTAAGCAGGCTTAATTTATTATAGTATATGTGAGATACACGTTCGTCGCTGACATGGTTTTCATTTTTTTTCTATTCTTATACAAAATAACTATATTGTTGTGTTACCGTCGACTAAATAGCCACAAAATAGCCACACCTTATCATCATTGGGACTTGTAAGCGAAGGGAAATTAATAATATCAATATTTCGGATGTGTATATAAATACTGTTTTTTTATAAAAGGAAGCAGGTACGATATTTGAAACTTTCTGAGAGATTCCACTTATAGAAAGCGAGTAGTTATCACAAAGAAGAAATAATAAAATTATTTTAATTAAAGATATTGAGTCAATGGGAGTTAAGTACTCACATATTAACTGAAAAAGGGAAAAATCTGAAACAGCTTTTAAAAACGCCCAAGGAAACCGGATGTCGATTTGACAACCCTAGTTATAATGCAGTAACTAATGTGTTAGGTGGCTAATGTGGCTAATTTAGGAAACGGCATAATCCAGTTTTGTCCGATTTGAAATAAATATTGTTTACAAATAATAATAAGGCAAAACAACAAATCGTTTACGTCAAAAAAAAATTAAAAAAATGTTTTTAATTAAAAATAATTATATTGAGTCAATGGGAGTTAAGTACTAACTGAAAAATGGAAAAACCTGAAACGGCTTTTAAAACGCCCAGAGAAACCGGATGTCGATTTTGACAACCCTAGTTGTAATGTAGTGAATAATGTGTTTAGATGACTTATGTTATTCAGGAAACGGCGTCGTCCAGCTTTGTCCGATTTGAAATTAATATTGTTTACAAATGACAATAAGGCATAATAACAAATCGTTGTTCATCACAAAAAAAAATAAAAATTATTTTTAATTAAAAAAATTATATTGAGTCAATAGGAGTACTCACTTATTAACTGAAAAACGGAAATATCTGAAACGGCTTTTAAAAACGTCCAAAGAAACCGGATGTCGATTTTGAAAACCCTAGTTATAATGTAGTGACTAATGTGTTTAGATGACTAAATGGTATTTAGGAAACGGCGTCGTCCAGCTTTGTCCGATTTGAAATTAATATTGTTTACAAATGACAATAAGGCATAATAACAAATCGTTTTGCTATTTATTATGTTAGTTTAATATATTTTATTTAAAAAAATATAATTCAAAGGCGTTTTCAATACCAGAATGTTTTACGTATTGTGAATCAGTAAAAAGGGGACCTAATAACTTTATGCGATCGAATCGTTTAACTAATGGGAAAATCACTTATGATGTGTCGTTAACTATGAGTATTTTGTACAGTTTATGTGTAAGAATAAGGAAATATACGGGTAGTGGTTCTAATTACATCAGGGTTGGTCATTATTTAATCACTTTGAAAGAGTGCTTCTTATGGGAGGATCGTGAGTACGTTGATTACTGTGTGAATCGACTTACCTGAAACTGACTTATAGATATTCCTTCGTGTCAATAAGATTTTAAAGTATCGTTTTTAGGGTTTCGAAACTCTTATAGGACCACTTTTTTGCCTGTCTCTCGGTCTATCGAAGCTCTTTTTCTCAGGAACGCATGTAGAAATCAAGCTGAAATTAATATTAAATACTTAGGTCTGCGGTCCCTTGGAGCTGTAAAAATCAAGCTTCTAAGTCAACGTAATAAAAAAATACGGTCTTTTATGCTGCATATTTTGACACTCGCAAATAAAACTTATAGAGCATTTCTCTTTAACCTAGAATTATGAAATTTGGCAAGAAGCAAGGTATAGTAAAGATATAGCAGGTAATAAATTTTCATTCTAAAAATTACGAATAGTTCAATAGGAGTATGATGTACCATTAAATTAATTAAAATATTACGAATAGTTCAATAGGAGTATGATGTACCATTAAATTAATTAAAATAATACGAATAGTTCAATAGGATGTACCATTACTTTTTATAAAAGCCTAAATGTATACGGAATCCTCATAATGCGAGTTCAACTCATGTTTGATAAATTTTTATTGTCATTTAAGTCAGAAGAGGAAATCGATTTAAGAAATTTCTTCTTTTTTTGGCCATTGGAATGTATTAATTTTAAATATCGAGTAATATAAGTTTTTTTAAAAAAATACCAATAATTCTATGCTCAGTAGGCCTAGAATATAAATAATAATAATGCCAACCAACACTGGTAATATCATTGTTAGATGCTTGTCAATTCAAAATTAATAGTAAACTGTGAAGAACACTTTTTCACGTGGGCAATGCTGGGTGTATTCTTACCAAATTACAATTCTACTCGCCACAGTACTACTATAGAGAAATTACCGCAAATATTTGATATAAATTACTTTTATGTATCCAAGCGACAGTAAAAAATGCTGGCCATTGTAAGCCGTGTTCTACAAAAACGCCGTTCTCGCGACGACACTGCTGCCTGTAGAAATAAGAAAAGAAACTAATAAAAGTGTCATTTTTTATTACAAATTGCAAGGCAAAGAATGTAAGTTACTGCATAACGTCCAATTTTTTTCTCCTTACAGCCTTTTTACGGCGATTTGTTGTCGCCATGCTTTAATTTTAATAAATGTCGTGCTCGCTCGATATTTACGCGAGCTCTTGAATATTTGTAAAGTGGATAAGATATTCCTGTTAAAAAAACTGCTCGATGTTGTTACAATGAATGCAGGTGTACGTGTCTTATAACGCGTTTTTGTATTGCGGATAAAATATTTATAAATACTACGATTCTTTGACAATATTATGATTAGGAAAGTATGTAGATTAGGATGAAACATTACATGATATAAGAAAGTAATTAAGGCCATGCTTTAATTTTAATAAATGTCGTGCTCGCTCGATATTTACGCGAGCTCCTGAATATTTGTAAAGTGGGTAAGATATCCTGTTAAAATAACTGCTCGATGCTGTTACAGTGAATGCAGATGTATGTGTTCTATAAGGCGGTTTTGTATTGCGGAATAAATATTTATAACTACTACGATTCTTTGGCAGCATTATGATTTATGCATAGAATTAGGATGAAACATTATTTGATATGAGAAAGTAATTAAGGCCATGATTTAATTTTAATAAATGTCGTGCTCGCTCGATATTTACGCGAGCTCCTGAATATTTGTAAAGTGGATAAGATATTCCTGTTAAAAAAACTGCTCGATGTTGTTACAGTGAATGCAGGTGTATGTGTCCTATAACGCGGTTTTGTATTGCGGAATAAATATTTATAACTACTACGATTCTTTGGCAGCATTATGATTTATGCATAGAATTAGGATGAAACATTATTTGATATGAGAAAGTAATTAAGGCCATGATTTAATTTTAATAAATGTCGTGCTCGCTCGATATTTACGCGAGCTCCTGAATATTTGTAAAGTGGATAAGATATTCCTGTTAAAAAAACTGCTCGATGTTGTTACAGTGAATGCAGGTGTATGTGTCCTATAACGCGGTTTTGTATTGCGGAATAAATATTTATAACTACTACGATTCTTTGGCAGCATTATGATTTATGCATAGAATTAGGATGAAACATTATTTGATATGAGAAAGTAATTAAGGCCATGATTTAATTTTAATAAATGTCGTGCTCGCTCGATATTTACGCGAGCTCCTGAATATTTGTAAAGTGGATAAGATATTCCTGTTAAAAAACTGCTTGATGTTGTTACAGTGAATGCAGGTGTACGTGTCTTATAACGCGTTTTTGTATTGCGAAATAAATATTTATAAATACTACGATTCTTTGACAGTATTATGACTTATGCATAGATTAGGAGAGTAGATTAGGATGAAACATTACATGATATAAGAAAGTAATTAAGGCCATGCTTTAATTTTAATAAATGTCGTGCTCGCTCGATATTTACGCGAGCTCCTGAATATGTGTAAAGTGGATAAGATATCCTGTTAAAAAAACTGCTCGATGTTGTTACAGTGAATGCAGGTGTATGTGTCCTATAACGCGGTTTTGTATTGCGGAATAAATATTTATAACTACTACGATTCTTTGGCAGCATTATGATTTATGCATAGAATTAGGATGAAACATTATTTGATATGAGAAAGTAACTAAGGCCATGATTTAATTTTAATAAATGTCGTGCTCGCTCGATATTTACGCGAGCTCCTGAATATTTGTAAAGTGGATAAGATATTCCTGTTAAAAAACTGCTTGATGTTGTTACAGTGAATGCAGGTGTACGTGTCTTATAACACGTTTTTGTATTGCGAAATAAATATTTATAAATACTACGATTCTTTGGCAGCATTATGATTTATGCATAGAATTAGGATGAAACATTATTTGATATGAGAAAGTAATTAAGGCCATGATTTAATTTTAATAAATGTCGTGCTCGCTCGATATTTACGGAGCTCCTGAATATTTGTAAAGTGGATAAGATATTCCTGTTAAAAAACTGCTTGATGTTGTTTCAGTGAATGCAGGTGTACGTGTCTTATAACGCGTTTTTGTATTGCGAAATAAATATTTATAACTACTACGATTCTTTGGCAGCATTATGATTTATGCATAGAATTAGGATGAAACATTATTTGATATGAGAAAGTAACTAAGGCCATGATTTAATTTTAATAAATGTCGTGCTCGCTCGATATTTACGCGAGCTCCTGAATATTTGTAAAGTGGATAAGATATTCCTGTTAAAAAACTGCTTGATGTTGTTATAGTGAATGCAGGTGTACGTGTCTTATAACACGTTTTTGTATTGCGAAATAAATATTTATAAATACTACGATTCTTTGGCAGCATTATGATTTATGCATAGAATTAGGATGAAACATTATTTGATATGAGAAAGTAATTAAGGCCATGATTTAATTTTAATAAATGTCGTGCTCGCTCGATATTTACGGAGCTCCTGAATATTTGTAAAGTGGATAAGATATTCCTGTTAAAAAACTGCTTGATGTTGTTACAGTGAATGTAGGTGTACGTGTCTTATAACGCGTTTTTGTATTGCGAAATAAATATTTATAAATACTACGATTCTTTGACAGTATTATGACTTATGCATAGATTAGGAGAGTAGAATAGGATGAAACATTATTTGATATAAGAAAATAATTAAGGCTATACTTTAATTTTAATAAATGTTATGCTCGATCGATATTTACGCGATGTCCTGAACATTTGTAAAGTGGATAAGATATTCCTGTTAAAAAAACTGCTCGATGTTGTTACAATGAATGCAGGTGTATGTGTCTTATAACGCGTTTTTGTAGTGCGGAATAAATATTTATGAATACCACGATTTTTTGACAGTATTATGATTTATGCATAGATTAGGAAAGTGTGTAGATTAGGATGATACATTATTTAATATAAGAAAGTAATTAAAGACTAGCGACGTAAGTTAAGCTATATTTTAACTTATACCAAGGATAACGAATGAAAGCCCAGATTTTTTTTCAAAATACAATTATAACACTTCAAAATAAAGAAAATTTAAACTAAATTTTAATGTTCCATCTCAGCATAAAGCCTGGGTCTTAATTTCGATGCTTGGCGCGGAGTTTCAAATTTGATTGTTAGTTGCTTTTGTCGCATTTATACAGAACGTCATAATCAAACACACTTTTTGTTAATATTTATTACTAATGTTTTAAGGTTAATGTAATTTTTGATAATATTTATTCGGTAGATAAATGTGTATTAAAAGATGAAACTACATAGTATTTACTAGCAACAACATTGGTAATTTGGCGTACAAGGGGTAGGAAAATATATTAGTAATTAAAAGATTTTAAAAAAGCCGGCCCATTGCGAGTCAGATTTGCGCACGAAGGGTTCCGTCACACCAACAATATTAAACTTACAACTTTGTATCCCTTCTTCTAGATATTTTGAAAAACAAACTTATTGCTGCGGTCGGTGGGGCGCACATATTTTAAGGTTTTATAAAGGGCATATCTCACCATCTATTGATTTAAATAAAAAGAAATATTTTGGAACCTCTATATCATTTTTAAGATCTATCTAACGGTACATCATACGTCTATTTGCACTGGATTTTTTACCCTTAAGTTACATGTATGGAGTGCCACTACCTAATTTTTTTCACAATTATACTATTCATTAGCGGTTAAAAAATAAAAAAGTTAATAAATTTGTAGAAATTTATATAAATATTTCACTTTTTATGTTCGTTATATTGAAGTCATTGGACCCATGTCATTTTCTAAACCAACAACTTTATGTTCGTTATATCCGCATACGTGAAGTCATTGGACCCATGTCATTTTCTAAACCAACAACTTTATGTTCGTTATATCCGCATACGTGAAGTCATTGGACCCATGTCATTTTCTAACCAACAACTTTATGTTCGTTATATCCGCATACGTGAAGTCATTGGACCCATGTCATTTTCTAAACCAACAACTTTATGTTCGTTATATCCGCATACGTGAAGTCATTGGGCCCATATTTTCTAATAGATGTAATGTCAAAATGTAACTTTTTATATCAAATGCTCTTCGGGATAAATTGCTCCGTGATTAAACGAGGTGATTCCCTAACATACTGATTATGTTTCAATCAAGCGATTCTGAACGGACTCAGCATCTGCTAAACGGATTTTGTTGCGGTTTCGTTAATTGATAGAATAGCTTCGTTAATTGAACATATCTTCTTGTGAAGTAATCAATTTCGTTAATTGATTACTTCACAAGAAAGGTGAATATATAGTTTGTGAATATCTTGTGAAAATTATCTAACTTGTGACAATTAAATCGAAAATAAGCATTTGTCAGAGTATTTCTGAGTGCGCTTCGTAAATCGTTAGATTAATATAGCAACATTGTTTTCTCAAAATGTTTTACACGAAAGTGCGCGATGGCATGTGTGTATATTACGGCAAATCCTTAAGAAAGTTTCAATTGTTCAGGAGCGTAATTTTTCGATTCAGTGTTTAATAAATTATTGTGAAAAGCTGTCAAATTAAATGTTTGTTGATCCTTATTAAATATTCGTGCTTCGATGTCAGTATGTTTTTTAAAATATCACGGTGCAGTAATCGCATCAGTTTGGTTTGTACTTGGCCAGTTCTTTTTTCAGTGACCTTTCCGTTTGTGTGACCTTTGTTTTCTATAACAAGCTCGCGCATTGTTTTTAACAACGCGCACTATGCATATGAGTAATGTAGGTAGTACTCGTTGGGTTAGGTTCATAGTACAGTTATTTGAATCGGCTGCGTTATGACACATATATATATAATAAATATCTTATCAGCAACGTCCTGTTGTACATTTCCTTAGATAATGCCTAATGATTTTTTTGTCGTTTGTTAAAAAGGCCTGCATTTGTTGCACGCCCTCACACGTGATGCGAGTTGTGGAATAGTCTTGTGAAACCTCTTAAACTAATGTGATTTTATTAAATATAAACTTTTCTTTTTATACATGGAAGCTATCTGACAGCCTCAATTCAACTCATAAATACAGGGTAAATATTTTGTTTCCATCCTTTGTTGTACTTGAAGATATCTTAGGGGTTAGCTAATAGCATATCGGCGGCATTGTTGTGAGAGAATACCATAATCAGGATAGCTTCATATTATATAGTGTAACTTTGTAACCAAGTAATTTATTAATAATGATATTGGATTTATCTGGAAACATTGTAGAGGATATTCTTGACATAAGAATAAAAATATAATTTATTTCTGAGAGCGTTGATCTCACTGTGTATTCTCTATAACATATATCATATTTTGATTATCTTTTTCGTGCTTCGTACCATTGGAATATAAATTTAAAGTCAATATTAAGCTTCATAAATTCATCCTGTATAATCACCAACATAGTCCATATCTCTTGAGTTACAAATCTGACAGCTATGCTAGATTTACCCTGTCACTCCAGTGTGTACGTTTAAGTACAAAACGTTAAATCATATTTTGATTATATTTTTTAATTTAATCATAATAATAATATATTGATTATAATTACCGACATAGTCCATATCTCCTGCTTGGATATCCTCCGCCCAAATTAGTTAGAGTATTATGCTAAAGTTACGATGCCACCCAGTGTGTATGTTCAAGTACATAAGGTTTAAATCATACTTTGATTATCTTTTTCGTGCTATTGGAATATAAATTTAAAAACAGTATTAAGTTTAATAAATGTATCCTGTAAAATCACCGTCATAGTCCATATCTCCTGAGGGGCAAATCTGAGTGTTATGCTAGATTTACGATGTCCCTCCAGTGTGTACATCCACATACAAAAGGTTAAATCATATTTTGATTATCTTTTTCGTGCTATTGGAATATAAATTTAAAAACAGTATTAAGTTTAATAAATGTATCCTGTAAAATCACCGTCATAGTCCATATCTCCTGAGGGACAAATCTGAGCGTTATGGTAGATTTACGATGTCCCTCCAGTGTGTACATCCACATACAAAAGGTTATATCATATTTTGATTATCTTTTTCGTGCCATTGGAATATAAATTTAAATACAATATTAATCTTCATAAATTTATCCTCTATAATCACCGACATAGTTCATATCTCCTGAGAGGTAAATCTGAGCGTTATGCTAGATTTATGATGTCCTCTAGTGTGTACGTCCAAGTACAAAAGGTTAATCTTCTATTACATAAGCGAATTTTGTTAAATAAGTAAGTGTGTATTTAACAAAATTCGCATGGAGTCAGTGAATGAATATAGCTTTTTTAATATTTTTTTAAGAAATTGTTGTATTTATATCGTTATAAAAATAAACGTATATTATTGTAGATATAAGTAATTAATCATTGTTTATAATTTGTAATGGATATTTGTGCCTGAAAATTTTTCCAATTAAATTAAGAGTGGACGAAAGATTATATAATTCGTTATTAAATTTCATTTATTTTTTGGAACTATGGAAATCAGAGCCTTTTTACAATATGTAATTGCGGTAAATTTTTAATTTCACTAATAATATTATTTTTGGGTTGAAATGGCCATAGACATAGGCATATAAGTGCGGTAAATTTTTAATTTCACTGTTAATATTATTTCTGGGTTGAACAGGATTGACATAGGAATGTGTGGTAAATTTTAAATGTAAGTGTGGTAAGGTATTGACGTAGGAATGTAAGTGCGGTAGAAATGACCATATTCATATAGGAATGTAAGTACGGTAAATTTTTATTTTCACTGATAATATTATTTCTGATATTGATATAGGTATCGTCAGTTATCGTCGTTGGTGGAAACCTGCGGTCGATTCATTGTGAAGACCGATGGTAAGACGGAAACAAAGTTTGTGTTAATTTGGAATATGTCATGTTATGACTTTGAAGGAATATTACGTGAAAAACTTTTCCAATTGTACTGTAATTTGAAATATGTCATGTTACGTTTTGAAGTAAACACGTTTGGACGTGAGCTATTTATGTTACGTGAAAAACTTTTCCAATTGTACTCTTACGTTACGGTGTTCCTCGAAACAGGTAGATGTTTGTGTATATAAATGAGTGCTGCCTTAGGTTGTATAAACATTCTTTAATATATCTTGAAGTGAAACTGCAAAACGGCTGAACTTGACGTGAAACTTCTTTTATAACAGTAGTGTATGTTCATACATTGTAAAATGAGATCAAAATGTGAAACACGTCGGTAGCGGAGAGAGCAGATGATGGATACAATTTTCTCTTCCACGGTCAGCTATTCAGGGCGTCATTGGATAATAGATTACCAGTAAAGTAAATCAGGACGTCATTGAATAACAGACTACTAAACGTTTGCGTTGGACTGCGAAAGCGATACTTTTATAGCTTCAATATACAAAATATAAATAATTCGAATTTCAAAAAAATCCAACGTCAGTTTTTCTCCTATTATAAATAGAACGCTTGTATAAATAGAACTATTGAGAGCGAAACACACGATTATCTTTTCCGATCCCCAAAAAATCACCTCTACTCTGAGTTGCCGACGCGTTACCCGTATACAGTCGATGACTCTTCCAGTAAGGCCACTGTGCGCCGGAGATACGATCATTCTTCTATGTAGTAAAGTCTGTATTTATCTTAATTAATCATATCAATATTATTAATAATATCGAGACAATTAGCGTAAAAGTTATTGAAAACGTCAGCGCATTACATGGACGCTTCAGAATAATAACACTAAAAGGAGTTTTATTTCTAATATATGTTCAATATTTATAACAGGTCTAACTCTTTAAATAAAAAATGTAGTTTTAAGAATTAGGTTATTTTTAATTCAATATATTTTCTTTTTACAGTCAATGCCTTTCAAATACTATATCATTACGGGATATTATATGTATATGTTTCAAGCAGCGATAGCGGCGAAAATACATAAACTATATAAATAAGAAATTCTATTAATAATGTTACCGAACGCTTTAATAGGAAAGTTTGCTATAAAAGCGATTATTCTATAAAATTGCTTAGTGAACCTAGATGCAATAGTCAATTATGTTTAAACATAATATTCTTAATAACTTTACAAACAAACCTGCAGCGCTACGTTTAACTATTTTCAAATTTAAGGGTAACAAACAGGCACACAATGAAACAAATAAAAGCCTAACGAACTTCATATTACTTAAATTTACATAAGCATCTAACTACACCACTCGTATTTTACTTTCCATGCGACCGGCAATAAAGTAGACTGCGTGAATCACATTTGAAAATATAATATTCTTAATAATTTTAAAAACAAACCTGCAGCGCTACGTTTAACTGTTTTCAAATTTAAGGGTAACAAACAGACACACAATGAGACAAACAAAAGCCTAACGAACTTCATATCACTTAAATTTACATAAGCATTTAACTACACCACTCGTATCTCACTTTCCACGCGACCGGCAATAAAGTAGACGGCGTGAATCACATTTGAAAATATAATATTCTTAATCAATTTAAAAACAAACCTGCAGCGCTACGTTTAACTATTTTCAAATTTAAGGGTAACAAACAGGCACACAATGATACAAACAAAAGCCTAACGAACTTCATATCACTTAAATTTACATAAGCATCTAACTACACCACTCGTATCTCACTTTCCACGCGACCGGCAATAAAGTAGACGGCGTGAATCACATTAACAGTAGGGCGACGCCATCGTTCTCGCTCTCTGAATTGTTTTCATAATTGATGAATAATGCGGGCGTGCCATATGGGAAAGTGACACAATCAATGAACGAACCGAATGGATGCAGCGTCGCAGCTGCTGGGACGCTGACAGTTGTTATGCTCATTGAATCATCACTTAGATGCAAATTGAACCGGCAATTGTCAAGATGTGACTGGTATCTGGTCGTACGCGTGTATAATTGGGGATGTATGTAGATCAGTAGGAGTCGCTCGTGTTTATAATGCGCTTGGTTTGTCCATTTCTTTATTTTGTGGATTTAATGTGTTGTACAACCTTATTCCAATAAAAAAAAATGTTGTTTTGTTATTATGAAGAAGTCGATTACATTTGTTCATTATACCTAACTCACTTTATTTTACTAAAAATGAAATTAATTTATCATAGCTTACGACAAACTATGCCGCGTTTGTACGCGCATGATGCAAAAGCTATTAGGCTGGAAAAATGGTCAACTTCTTCAATAGAAATCATCGCGCTTTTCCTCGCACAAACTCACTTAGATAATTAAATAAATTAATTAACAGCGACATCTGTTTTTTTTTGTTAGCAATCACCATAATAAGGTAGTTTTGTAATTTTCCGTTAGATGGCGGTATTTATTTTATTTTTAATAAGTGTTTTTAATCTAATAATTTAGTTATGTGTGTATTATTATTGAAAACTCTAGGCCACCCACGTGTGCCCTAATAACCTTGATAAAAATTCATTTCTGTTATTGGGCTATCATCATGCCATAAAATTGTGTAAAACTTAAACTTTCTATGTCAAACTGTATCCGGAATAAAATGACTGTGACATGCAGATGGAACAGAACCCGAGGTGAATACCATAAGTGTCCAGATTTTATCATTCTAGTATAGAACCACTAAAGAATAGAATATTATAACTATGTTTTTTTTATTCTATTGAAGTTTCAAAATTATGTCAATAATAATATAATGTTCAAAGCTTTTTGGATCAAGCAAAAAATATAAGTGTTTGGAATTCTCGATACCACTTTGACAGTTGTTATTAACTCCTGTCGAGGAAGAGGAACAATAGAGTAACTGTCAGACTTATATTTTAGGAGGATCCCATAATAAATACATTCGAATACTAGCTTTCGTCCGCGGCTTCTCACGCGTCAATTTTTTAAGGCGACGGGATTTATGTACGGAGAAATGGTAATGGTCTCTTGAGACACGTGAACCAATAGATTTACCATAAACGTTGCGTTTGTTATTGATAAGTTGTGGAAGTAATTTTTTATTGTAAAGTATGTTACTATGGGGTGTTGGGTTTTGCCTTTTGACGTTGCCGTTCACCGGGTGAGTCCCTGATTTAGTCCCGGCCGCTCGTTGGGCGGAGCTAGACCGATGTTCTCTTTGGCTGTAAGAGATTACTCTCGTAACAATAAGGCCATCGAAACCTATCCAGCCGTGTATACATGATTAAATAACAATCACTCTTCGCTGTGTTAGTATTCCATGCTAAGAAAGCCGCATGCATAGTCGTGGCTTTTCGATTACTTCGCCAACAAACTAGATGCATACCTAATTATATAGTAATTCGTGAATCGCGCTCGGTTGCAAAATTTATTATATAACAAACAAATGAACACATAAAGTACTTCCGTATGATGTACTTTTGCAAATTTGGATGCAAATTTGTAACACCAGCCATGAGTTTCGCAATAACGGTTTAATCAGTTCACTATCGAAATATATTGGTAAAAATATCACAAACTACCTTAATCCCCCGCTGTGATGGACAGTTCGTCAAGACGAAGGGATCGCCGGGCGAGACTACGGCGTAGCGGCTAAGCTACGGCACGTTAGATAAATATGTAGCTTAATATATTAAACAGATGACGCGTATTATGTTACCAACGAGCGCGTCGGGTGTAAATTATCGCGAGCAACATTCTCGACCGTGTATCGGAATGCCGAACTTATTACAATTTGAAAATGGCGCGGAGCGGTCGTGCGGCGAATGTTGAGTTTCGCGTATTAAATTGTGTATGGAATTCGATATCAAAACTGCTCGCATGCTCTCCCTGCATGCGAATGTGCTCATTACAGTAAGGGAACAGTGGAGTGGAGACCGCGTCGGGTTTTAATGACGGACAGTGTCGCGCAGGTAGGCTACGAACTAGTGAGAACTAGGTAGTTAGCGTGGAGTTGCGTGAAAATTCGTAAATTTCTATAGGAAAACGGCAGTGTAACATTGTAGATTTGGATTTGTCTGGGTCAGCTGTTAAAAAATTTGTCTAGTACTAGTAGAACTCGAACTGTAAGTATGACCCATACAATTAGGCCCTTATAAGCATTTAAGTATTTCTATTAATCTGTTTATAAATATTAATTTCTCAAAACCTAGATATAATCCCTACTACATTTTGAAAGACGTAAAAATATGGGGTAAATATAAAAATTGTAAGATCTAAGATAACTGATATTGTTTTCTTGTAATATTTTACCACCCCCGTCTTTTCATGATTTTTGATTCAGTGAAGGGGTGGGAGTAATTTGCGTATGATTTTAGGATATTTTTTTAAATTTATGAAAAACATTTCTTTTGTTCCTCATAATAAACCCTTTTAAATTATACA
The DNA here is from genome assembly GCA_039881145.1 of Druceiella hillmani. Lineage (NCBI taxonomy): Eukaryota > Metazoa > Arthropoda > Insecta > Lepidoptera > Hepialidae > Druceiella > Druceiella hillmani. Next base: position 3,137,673 of record JAYKKI010000015.1, read on the forward strand.
TGTGAGTATGGGGGTTCCGTTTATCTTTTTGAGGTGTGGAACCCTAAATATATATATATATATATATATATATATATATATATGTATATATATATATATATATGTATATATATATAATATATATATATATATATATATAATCATTTCATTGTACACCTTTTGAATACTACCGTTATAGCCATGAGTGCATTTTGCATTTCATAGTTATTCGTAACGACTGTGTTACAGAGGTAGTCAAGAAAATTGTTATGTTGAATTTCGGAAATCTTGTAAATCTATCCAAAGTTACTTCTTTTAAATGCCTTTAAGGGGAGGAAGTGGTAGTTGAGTTAACAAAAATAATTTTTAGTGTGACATATAAAGGAAAAGTTTCATGTAAAGTGAAATACAGTTGTATGCAAAAAAGTTAAAAACGAAAATAATCGTCTGACGAAATCTTAAAAAAGGCTGGATTAAATTGTTTGTCGCTCTCCCATATTTCCTAAAATATTAATAGGAAAAATAAGAAAGAACTGTTGTAAGTGAGTAATGAAGTTAACATCGAAAGAAAACTCTAGGAAAACTTCTAAGATTCTCCGTATTTTTGCTAATGGCGATAGCGAAGAAATAAAAATATTATCATGGAGGTATCACGGTTTTGTAAGCTCACGGCGTGCTTATTGGAAACGCCATTGATAATCATTTATATTCGCAGCGAAGAGCACTTTACTGATAAATAAATCATTTTACTTTTCAAATTAATATTATGTGAATTTTCATTCACATAACTTTTCATTCGCTTAACATTTCAGTTCGATTTGAAGAAAAAGCGCCCCACGCTTTTACACTCAAATATTATACTCAGTAACAAACATGGTTTACATAAAAGCCCTTACAGAGAAAACACGCTCGATAATTATTTTTTGCTTTTTAGTACAGTATTTATAAAAGCGTGTTACTTTTATTTTTTTAAACTTTTAATTTATTAACGTAAATTATTAACAATATCAGATATTCTTAGCATTTATCGATTTATCGATTCTTTAATTGCGATACGTTTATATATAAGTATCATTTATCGATTTTTTTAATTGCGATACGTTTGGGCAACAGCGGTATGTACTCGTATGGTTTACCATTTGACATTAACAAGCGTCGGTAATTATCGGGGCGCGGTTTTAATTAGCGACTGTTTAATGATCCTTGGATTGCACGTTTTGCATTCATTAGTTCAGCTCGTGCGGTTTGCGCTTGTCCTTTAACCTCGATTGGGTGAATGAAGAGTGTTGGAGCACGCTGTGGGTTGTAACAATACGTAATATGAATGTACTTTTTTATTGCATAACACTTTAATTCAAGTCATTATAAGCAGAGAGTAATGGTATTCTGTAACTTTTTATTGAGTTATCTTTAAGAAAAAATTACGCGTAGTTGAAATTAATCTTCATTAACGTCAGTTTAATGTTATCTTATCACTGGAAAAGGATAAATGTGTTTGAAATGTTATTATAAATTATATTTATATATTATTATCATGCACAGCTATAGGAGTTCCGCTTCAAAAACACTGAACTCAGAAAACAGGGAAACTCATTTATCTATATATTAATTCATTCTTATTAAAAATAATTAGTTCTATATGGATTTGTTTTCATATTTTAATTCTTTGATTGAGAAAATAAGAATGTTTCTCGTAAATATTACCTTATTGCAATATTGATAGGAAACACTTTACAGTATCGTGCGTCTAATAGATGGCGCTAGTTGTATATTTACATGTCGAATTTGTTTTCTCATAATAGGATTTTACATATAGTTTAATTAATGTTTGATTTGGTTCTTTACTTAGCTTATTATAATGTTATAATTGGTTTCTTTTCACGAAATGAAATCTACTATTTGTATAAGATAAAACAAACACACTTTCGCATTTATAATATTATACTGCTAGGGTTAGGATATGTAGATTATTTTTTGTCTTATAAAATGTAGCTTAAAACCTTTGTCACATATAACGATAAAATATCGACAAGAATCGGTTTCGTGGTTTCACAAAATAATTCCGAATAATGTATGTAGTTATTATTTTTTATCTTTCAACACAAAGATCATAAGAAAATTAAAGAAAAATTCTTTGATACAAAAATACCATATACTAAAACGCACTTGTTATCTCCCACGGGAAATATAGATGACACAGTCGTATATCATTAACGAGACAATTTTCCGTGCTCAAATAAATTTGTTTTACTTTTCTCCATAATTCCGTGACTCTTTCCACGAAGAAGTGCCGCTCGAAGGAGCGCTCATCTCTTCCTATTGACATTTAATTTGCCTCACTGCTCGCAAGCATGTGAAGCGGAACGTAATACGGGCAAGTGTGTCCCATATTACGCTCTGTAGTTACGTGGGTAAACAGGAGGACGCGCCAGGAGTGCGCGAGTATAAATAATGCCACGTCCATCGGGATATTGCTTCGGACATGCTTTGAATAGTTGCTTTATAGTCTCTGTATATATGTAGGTGATATCTATAGTTCTGAATGGCAGGTACTATTGCCGAAATTCGTTGTTAAGGTAAATTAGTATCATAATAAATTTCGTATTACTCACGTATGCTTTTGTTAATTTATGTTGGTTGTAATAAGCGGGTCAGTCTGATAAGTTACAACAGGTGAGAAATTGTTATTGACTTAAGACGAATATAAATTATAGAAGAGGTATATAAATTACGACTAGGGTCTGCATTTAATTTGGTTTCATTACAAGTGCACGCGGATATAATTACAAGTGCAGTGGTTTCATTACAAGTGCAGTCTGATAAGTTACAACAGGTGAGAAATTGTTATTGACTTAAGACGTATATAAATTATAGAAGAAGTATATAAATTATGAGGAGGATCTGTATTTAGTTTAGTTTCATTACAAGTGCAGGCGGATATCATTACAAGTGCAGTGGTTTCATTACAAGTGCAGTCTGGTAGTTGCAACAGGTGGGAAACTGTTATTGACTTAAGACGTATATAAATTATAGAAGACGTATATAAATTACGAGTAGGATCTGCATTTAGTTTGGTTTCATTACAAGTGCACTAGGATAAAAGAAAATTGTTTGTAGATTTTGAACCAAATTGCGTATTGGTGTTAGCACATTAAGCAAGTTAATAAATTCATTTAATAACTACCTGCCTGTCCCGACTTTGCCCGAACGAATAGAGAATTTGCTATGTTATGTGATAATTACTTACGATTAATTTATTAACAGTTCGTTCTATGTTTAGATATTTATTCTGTGCTTTAGTTTACGACTTAGATTTAGACTTAGTTTACTGTACGACGTTATCTAGTGATGCAAAAAAGTGTATAATGAAGAAACTATAATAAATAAGAAATACATTTTCTGCATTTTTTTTGTAGATTCTGGTGTTGTTTACAATATTTTTGTGCATTATTTTAATGTAGCCATAATGGTCTACAAGTTCAATAGTCCAGCAAACAGGAATTTTTATTACATAAGTCTACAGTAGAGACTTTTCAACTGGAAGTAGTTAGGGTGTTCCAGTTGAAAAAATAACTAAATAATAATCTTTAAGTGTTTTAATTACAAAAATATTGATTTTTTACAAAAAAAAAGGTTATACAAAACTTGTAGATAAGTTTATTTTCTACAAAAATGGTCAGAAAAGTTTTCATCGTAAGTTTAGCCGTTTCCGAGATATTTGAGAAAAACGATTTTTCAAGATGACGGCTGAAGCAAAAAACTTGGCGCCGCACCAATTTAAATTCATACTCAAAAAACGTTTCTGACTAGTTCCAGTTAAAAAATCTACTGTAGAACCTCGTGTTACAGACATCTATGAAAATTTTCCTGACCACTGGACTACAACTCAAAATTGCTTCTCGAACACTTCATCTGTCTTTACTTAAGTCGTTATTGCATATTGCACTACAGATTGCAATGAGATGTCACTCTATTCTCTTCTGCTTATTCTAAAATATATAACGAATTCATGTCGATCAAATAAACCAATTTTGTATCAAACCTTTAAAAACAAATATACAAACAAAACTTTTTCTCTATATAAAATTATTGTGCTTAGTTATATAACGTTTATTATATGAAAAATTTCTTCAAAAAGATAAAATATTTTGGTAGACGGTTATCGATTACGCAGACTGACAGAACGGGGAAAATTAATTATACGTTTAAATAAAATGTCAAGTTAAAATTAAAAAATATATCAAAATAGAGTGAGATGAAATGCGAGAGGAAAAGACGGGAGGCAGGCATAATATAGAATTGTGAGTGGCATAACTGTTGTAAGTTCCCCCTCAGAGTGTATTGACAAAGTACTTCGCATCTTAGCATCCAATTTATAGCGTAACTTGGTGACATACATACATTGTGAATGTAACTTCTTTATGTATGTCTTCGCATATTATTTACGTGAGTTCATTATTCATTATCCTGAAGTTTCAGAACTTCAAAAATTATCGTCTTTTGAATGATTTTCAATGTGATTCAATCATGTTTTAAACTTAAGTAAGGTTAATGAACGGGTTTTAATTAAATAATTTTAGTATTTAAAGCGTACTGATTTCCTGCCTGTTACAGGCAAATATATCTCTAATTTACCAGAAAGCATACTGGATGATCAAAAAGATATGGTAAAACTATTGAAAATATTAGGTGGCACATTGCTTTAAAGGATGAAATTAAATTAGATTTCAGATTTAACTCACTGTTTAAAATAAATAAACTTCATCTTTTCTTACTCTTTTTTTCTTACTGTTTTTTTTCTTAGTCTTTTTTTTCTAAGAACAAAACTATTTCAAAAAAAAAATGTGCGTATCAGCTCCGACGCGCGACTGGAGTTTACTCCTTAAATACGATTATCTTGGAATGTATAAAATAGATAACACTGTATTAAAATCATTAAATGCAAACGAAAAATGCTGTAATAAAAAATGCTGACAATATAATTATTTTCAAGTAAAACGCAAATGGACAAGATCAAATTTATATAACAAAATTAAAAACTTTTAGTAACGTCAGACGAAGAAGTTAAAATTAAAAGAGATTTTTTAATTTTGTAGAAGACACCAAATATTTACACATAATCACAAAGATGTGTAGAAACGTTGCGCGGAAAGGTCACCTACGGTCACGCTTTTTTTAACGCTCTGAACTTCGTACGCTCTGTACTTCTGATTTTACTCCTCATAAAACTTCATACCGGCGCTATATATGAAAATCGATTCTTAAAGAGTAAAGTCTAAAAAGTCTTTATTGACTTTTACCAAGTATATGTTTAACGTAAGATAACGTTTAAAATTAATCGTCACAAATGGGACGTCACGACATTTTAATAGCGTTTTATATTTTTACATTAACACTGCGAACATGCGAGTACATAAGACTCCTAATGTTAACGACCTAAGTGGAGAGATATGAAAATATATTCATAGAGTTAAATGTCTTGAAGTTTGTCTCGACAGTTGTGATGAAATCTGAGACTCGTCGTAGTAGCTTAGTGTCCACTTGTACTGATGTGTATGGCGCATTGTTTGCTAGCATTGCGTCTTTGTTTGGGTTGCTTCAGAGTTAAGTGTTATTTGTATGGATTATATGATACCTCTACGATTAACTCGCTAGTTCCGAGGAACTTAGCTTTCTTGCAGGCTGCTGTCTACGAATTCATAGTTTCTTTTATGCATTGTCACTGTTGTCTTTCAAAATATTAGAAAGAGCTGTCAAAACTTGTAGTATGCGTGCGGCCATCGAAACAAGTGTTGTGTCAAAATTATAATTCTCCATTAATTTTAAAATTTTGATTTTAAATTAATTTTAAAATAATGATTTGCAAATAATGATGAATTTTTTTCCGGAGTACTGTAAATGATGTTTGTTAAAGTCTAATTTGCTTGTTAAATTTGGAGTCAAGTCTAGTTTCTAGTGAAAATCTAATTTGAAACAACTTGTGCAACATTTAGTTTTTATCCGACTAAGGCAAAACTAATGCATGGTTTTTGAGTATACGTGTATATGAATGTATATACCTATGTATATATATGTTAGGTCTATATGCGGAACTGTGAATGCTTATCGGTCACAGCCCGATCGCATTCGAGTGCGAGCCATTTCGTTGCTATATGAGCGCGAGCACATAGCAACGAAATGGGTCGTACATAGAGGAATACAGTGGTTGATATTTGTTATAGACTCATGATATATAGAATTTTTATGGAGAATGGAGTTTAAAGAAGTGATTAACTGAAAAATTTTAAACAGATAAAATATATGTTTAAAAAAACAACAAATTCTATTTCGCAAAAATTGCTAATAACAAGTTTTAGATTGATTTGCAGACGATATCCACTTACGAGTAATAAATCGATGCAAATAAAAGTTTCATTATTGGATCTAGCCTGCAAATCATTGCTAAAAGTAATTTTGAACATGCTGTTAAAACTTGTTTCTTTCTTCGATTTTTTTGCGTCGTCGTATTTCTTGTTTTTTTAGTATTTTTTTATTATAACGACCTTTTGTTGCATTATATTCTTGTAGAAAAAAATACTGATTTATTTTTTTGCTCGAACCAAAGGATCGAATATTGGTAATTGCATATAAAACGCGATAGTTAATTACATATAAACAAACATTTAGGAAAGAATAAATTGAGCAAAAATGGGAGACATACCTAATAATTGAAAAAATTAATTATTCATAAGACAACCAACAAGATTATAATAGACTTGATGTAATTGTAGAAAAAAACAATATTCAATTAATCACACTAAATATGAATCGATAACAGTCTAAAATAAAATAATCCATTCAGATGTCTATAATATCGGTGTCCATTTTTTGGAGTTTTTAATTCATTGCATACGTGATCTTGGCGTAATGTTTGAACACAAATTATGCATTACTACGCACGTTGAGCAGATTATCTCGCGGGCTTATACTTCGCTCAGCTATGCCCTGAAAGCTGTCAAATTATTTATAAAATGAATGAATGAAGAGGATATGTCATACTATACCATCTGTTCTAAAATGACTAACGGATGCAAAAATGATTTAAATACACATTGCAATGTCGCTTCAATACGCTAAAAAATGTAGTACTCTTATTTAAATACAATACATTCTGCATCGGCGTATTGAACTAGGGGCTATTGTATTATTAAATATATATGTATGCCTGCACAGGCGTATTGAACTAGGGGCTATTGTACTATTAAATATATATGTATGCCTGCACAGGCGTATTGAACTAGGTGCTATTGTACTATTAAATATATATGTATGCCTGCACAGGCGTATTGAACTAGGGGCTATTGTATTATTAAATATATATGTATGTCAATAATATATGTACGTCATAGTCAGTAGGATTGCGTCGACATAGCCAGTTGCAGTTTTGAACGACCTGCAGCTCCGCCCTCTTTTCTACCACTCACTGCTGCAATTTTGGTACCTGCGCGCTGATTGTGACAAATTATTCTGTTCTCTCGATATATTAGCTAGCTTATTATCCCGATATAAGCTGACGATGAACGAACAGCAGTCTATCGAAACCTTTCTACGTTATACTGCTTTTAAAGTAAATATTACATTTTCTTTTTATCTTTATTGGTTCATTTGGTTTTAGTCATATTGGTCATTTTTAATTTTAATTTTATATATATATATATATATATATATATATATATATATATATATATATATATATATATAATTTTTTACTGCATGATTCTCATTTATTAAATCGTTAATGTTCTTAATTGTACACAGCGAAATATAAACAAATCAATGGTCTATATTGAAATTAAGAACGTTAACGTTTAATCTGATTTAAAGCACGGTACATAAATTATTATTTTCTTAATTAAATTTATATAAAATTAAATACTTAGTGTGCGGTATTCTAATTTAATGTGGGAATATTAGGATACAAGTCTACCTAATAATTAACTATTTCAGTTATTTCGATTTTACTGTGGTTTTATCTATTTTTGGAAAACTTTATAGAATTTTTGTGCGTATTATTTTATTTGGCGAGTGTTACGGAGCACAGTGTCTAACCCACATGTTCTACCTAGGGTCGCACATTCATTAGGATATCCATCTTATGCCAAATGATGTACCTATGTTACTGAAATACGATTGATGCTATATTTCATATTCGAAACTCAACTGCTCGGAACATTCAGTTAAAAAAAACCGAGCAAAGTAAAAAAAAACCCTAATTATTCCTGGAAATCATTTTTTTTTAATTCATGTCAATATCCATTTTTAATTATATGATTCTTTATCTAGTCTAAATTTTACTTACTCTGATAATTTTTTTGGTTTTCGGTTTGTATATAGATGTTTTTTGATATGTTGTTCTTTTGACATTTTTATATACTAGATCTTTAACAAGTCTTTTTTGATTGTATTTAATATTATGAATTAGTAAAGGAAGAATAAATTCGATTAGATATTTAAATGGGCAAATTTTAAAATTAAAAATCACAGTACCCGGATATTTTGATATAATAACAGCAAAATATCGTGTAAGCTGCTGCTTGGGCTGATGGTTGTTTATCATCAGGCGAACTGCAGTGGCTGTTTGTATCAATTAAACCCTCAAGCCGACCACCCCGGACGGGATTAGCCCGGCGGCGCCCCGCAGCATCCAGCCGTGCGCAGATTACGCTAAATCACGTAATAAGCCCGCAATGGACAGCAGTTTGAGGCGGCAACAAAAGGTCGTAATTATGTTAATATGCGCCGGGGTCCGACAAGGCGTTAAGGTAATTGGTTAATTAGAAACGACGCTTTTGACGGCCGGATCGTTGCCTCTGTCGTGGTGTAGCCTTCAGGATTGTAGCGATGGAAAACAGGTTGTGAAATATTTTGTGAAATTAAATGTGAGTGTAAAAGTTACCGTCAGTTATACCCAGTTGTAGAACTTGGAGTTATGCGACATGTTCGTATTGTTAAGTTTAAGCATTGTTTCGAATCACTGTGTTTAATTAATATGTTTATATATTTATTATACATTTATCCATATTTACTAAGCCATAATTATTAAGAAGCCAATAACTTTGAACAAAGAAACTTAAACGACAAAGCTAATCGAAAAAAAATTATAATTTAATAAGACTAGAGTCTTTATCTTAAATAGGTCACACAAGCTCTTTCACGTGGAATGATCTTAATTATGCTGCTATCCGTCTGATCATTAAACGTCTGCGCTCCGTTTGGCAAACATCATCGGTCTTCGGAGTCGGGAGTTTATCGGCGAGAATACTCGGGATGGTCACTTCATAAATAATTTACGTAGAGTTCCCCATTTTCTGTTACATTACTCTTTCCCTGTGAATCGTTCCGTGTTAATAATCTTCTTTAAAATTTAAACTTTCTAAAACAAAGAGAAAAATTTTGAATCAGATATGTGATTCCAGAGATTAGTGTGAACAAATAAGCAAACAAACATTCCCACTTTGCATATTAATATATGTGTATTGAAGTTAAATATGTTGTTATTAGTGGTAAAGAGAAATATAAATTAGTTCGAGATTAGGGTATCCAAATTATAAATCACGGGACCCTGGATTTGCTTATAGTGTTTTAGGGATCAGGATTTTGTAATGCTCAGATTCTGCAGGATCGGGATTAAAGAAATATTCTTAAAAATATGATCCTGACTTTATAATGTCCATATCCAAGCAGAAGCAAAAAATATACACCTTAAACTCGGCTCCTTTCACAAATTTTCTGACAAATATATATATACTATTTACTATTGTGAAAATATACAGGTGACAATAAGTTTCCTTATTTGCCACAACTTTTCTTAGTTGAACGGTGTAAGAAAAAACGACTATGGACGGATGGGCGCATTAGTGATCCTGTAGGGGTGACGTTTTTTCCGTATTGAGATACGATTCTATATTTTAGTAATCGAACTTTTCATAATTTTCCATAGTTTTGATTGTCGTGGCCATCGATCGCCCATAAGGGTGATACAAATACATTCTAACAATTTGCCAAAGAAAAATTTTGTAATTTCCGCTTTTTTTAATTTTTTGCCTTAAAAATATTTCGGTACTGGATGATTTTTGTGTATTTCTATTTATACAAAATATTTTCAGAGAAAAATTGATTCGATATAACACGCCCACAGCCATTTATTGCAAGTTCTTGATATAAGTACAAGAAACAACAATATTATATATCATTGATCTATTTTATTTCAGTATACGCACTAAGTGAAGTGGTCCAATCAATATAGGAGAGGCGAATATTTCACTGAGGACGTCGTAAATTTTATACCGTTCATCATTTAACGCTCACGGTTATAATTACGTTGGCTACGGTAGAAAATGGCTAATTAAAGCAGATTAATATCCCGCGGACGGTGTCGGCTGCTCGCAAGTTTATAGACTTATACATAAATTGATAGAAGGTCACATATATCGTTAAGGATTCAGCAAACATACACCAGTGTCTTAGTGGAGCAAAAGAGTTGCTATGATATTTGAAAGAGACACAAAACAGTGTTTAAGATCGCAATTTTCCAATTGACAAGAAAAAATTGGAAATGCACAAATTAGTCTTATTTATTTAAATTTATTATATTGGGAATCTGTAAGTAAGTGTTTAGTAACGATAAGGAGATTAATAACATACGAGATACATGTTACATTTATAAATTCTGTGTTAAATCAATTTCTTAAGTTAAATATGTCTTCAGAGCTGCAAATAATGGAAACCTATTATGCTCAGAAGAAAATCGTGTACATATATCAAAGGGAAGTCTTTTGGACAAGTTTAATATGTCTTATGCACGAACTCATTAGTTTGGTGCTTGGAAATAGGTCATAGCTAGAGCACTCCAGGTATTGATATTTGAATACTGTGGTTTCTGGATTTGTGAGTGTCGATCCCGATATCGGAATCAGGATTTTATATCGAGATTGTCATAGGGAAGAGGTAAATATATTTTTATGAAAAATGGTTATTTTTAATAATTTTCTAAAATTTATCCATGTCGCACTCGTTAAGACTCGTGTTATTTAAAATAATGAAAAAAAAATTTATTACAATTAAGTTTCTAAATGTTTAAAATAAATACGAAACAAATAAACATTCCTGTTGTATACACGGTACTCGTCTCTTTCAATACTTAGAAATTCCAATTCTTCATATCAATTTTAAGCCCATTAACGAACAAGTTTTGAATCGGGTTGCGGACAACGTCCCACCCTTCAACGAAACCTTAACTAAAAATAAGGAAACTGAAGTGCTAAAAGCAAGTGTCAAATTTCAATAATTGATCATGGTTTATAATTTTTAATTACTAATCCTTGGAAGTTTTAGAATTACTAAAATATAATCCCGATCCCGAAACGCTATCGTATATATCGGGATCCCGAGATTTCGGGATTGGGTGCCTAGCCACAGTGCGTTACGATTGGTGTCTATAAGAAGTAGCTCCTTATAGATCTGTTGTAATTTTTTTCCTTCTTTATTTTTCTATTTATTTACAAAAAAAATCGATTTAGTTGGTTATTAAGTAATTATATTATTTATAGAATTTCTCGTTGCTGGATGTAAGTCAGATATACATTTACGAGTCTTCTTTCACAAATATATATTTTTAAACACTCGTTTTAATTTCTATATTCCTTTAATTATTCAATTTCTTTTTTGAAATTTTATAATGACAGGGTCACGTGTAACCGAGTAACATTCCTTAATACACATAAGAATTGCCATACGGCTGTTGAAAGACCAATTCATTATTCATTCTGTCTTGATTTATAATACATTTTTTTATATTTTGCAGAATAATCTTATCAGATTATTAGACATTATAAAATCACTATATATTATATATTACCTTATCAGGATATTATTAGATATTAAAATATCACATCACAATATTATTTCGTAATTTGTAATGGTTTTTTTATCGTGATCAAAATTATGGAATACTAAAATGGTACTGATGCTGCCCACATTAATAGATATTGAATAACGTCTTTATATTATCATATCTGGCTCGCATATACTTGTAGTTCGTAGTATATTATATTTCTTTTCGACTGAATAATATTTGTAGGAAGCGCCGCCGACTGGATTCAAAGCAAAATTCTTTGTGTGTGTGGATACCTAAATTTTATCACGAAAATATCGTCGAAGCGGGAAATACGCGTATAAACCTTATGATATTTAGGTACATCGGGATGTTTCTTGGAGACGGTGGATGGCTCTGATTAAGTTGAAAAGGCGTAATGATTCTAACGCCGTTATTTATGGCCGCTCGACACGCAGGATAGATGTTGTAGGAAGTAAATCTAAGTGAGCTATCGTATCGTGTGTTGCTCTGTTGAAAGCCGCTAGAAAAATATAAATTATTTGTTTGAAAATCTAATCGTACAATCTCACGCAGAAGAAGCGATGTTAGAACACCGTGAGCTGGTGTAGTGGCACGTATCACAATTAAAATGTTTCTTTCTTGATTATAGATTGCATACTCAGACTTTACACTTGTCTTCAAAATATCGGCCGCTAGAAGAATATAAATGATTATTTGTTTGTGAATTTAATCGCGCGTTCTCACGCAGAAGAAGCGATGTTGGAACACAGTGAGCTGAGGCAGTGGCGCGTGAGTGGCACGATTGCAATGTTTCTTTCTTGATTATAGATTACATGCTCAGACTTTCGCTCAAAATATCTGCCGCCAGAAGAATATAAATTATTATTTGTTTTAAAATTTAATCGTACAATCTCACGCAGAAGAAGTGAGGTTAGAACACAGTGAGCTGAGGCAGTGGCCCGTATCACAATTACTTTTTTATTTCTTGATATAGACATTACGCTCGTCTTCAAAACATCTTAACCTTTTTTAACCCAGTGTCCCTTGGGCAATTTTTCAACTCAATTTTTTTTAAAAGATTATCTCCATTGAAGCAACAGAGCCATTTAATCATGTGTCAAGAATGAGTGTTGACAAACAGGTCTTCTGTATTTTTTTGTAACTTAAAAAGGTGATACACCTGAAGAGATTTCGCAGCAGCTTACACATTGCTGATAACCTTGGATTAATGAGGATTAAATTGAGCACTTTTTAATATGGTCCAATCTTTGAATAAATTATTTTCATTTGAATTTTATGCACTCTTTTATATGGAATATTATTTTTTACAGCATACAGACTACGCAAAGATTAAATGTGTCGTTTATAATTTGGCTACTGACATAGAAAACTACGAGTGTAGGATATAATACGGAACGAACGAAATCATCTAGAATATTGACTTTCTACTTAATTTGGGAAATACTTGCAAATATAAGCATTTGTGAACGCTTTTAACGTTAAAACGTCACCCATGTTTGTTTCATCGCGTTTTTTCTTTTCATTTGTAGCCAGGTCGTTCTAATGTATTCCTTATTGTTTTTTGTTCCTTATTTAACAAAATTATGCTCACTCTCTATTATTTGCTATAGTATGACTTTCAGTTACTAACCAGTCGAGCAGTATGAGGATGGCCATAGTGTGCAAAATTTGTTAAGGAACTGTTCTTTCATAAACATCTTTTAGGTCACAAATAAACAAACCAAAAAACAAACAAATAAAACCTTATTTACCTTTATAATATCAGTTAGGATTTGCAGGTCATTTAAAGTAATGAATTTTGAACGTATATTTGAACACATTTTGTCGCGTATAAAAAAAATTAATTAAAATGGAAGAATGTGGTGCATGCCCTGATACAACATTTTTTCGGTTCAACATATACGCTTTCCTAGAAGGATCGAGTTGCTAATCCGTCGAGCGACATTATTCAGATGTCTACATCCCCGGTCGACTCATCCATAATTCATAATTGACTTGTTTGCGACGCGGTCTTCGGTTGCATTCGGCATTATTCTCAACTCGTTATCGCCTGAAGCTGTATTTACAAAGTTATACGAATGTTATTGCCTCTTCAGTGTAGTTAATGTAATTTATAGGTTAATTTTAATAATGTCAAAACTATCAATGAAAATAGAGAGGAAAATTTTCTGCGAAATCGTAAGTGTTCCGAGTTAAAATTTTCCCATTGTTTTCAAGTATTTTTATATTCCGTGAGTCACGTTGGTGTTCTCCACGATTTTATATATTTTTTTATTCTTCTAATTTTTACTCAAGTTGTAAAGACCACAAGAATTAAAAAAAATCATAAAATCTTGGAGAACACCAACGTCACTTGGGGTCTATAAAAATATTGAATATATTTGGCGTTAATTTTGTACAAATTCATTATAATTAAATGTTTCTCAACTAAATGAAACTATGTGATGTAGTATTATTTCTATTTTCTATTCTACGACCTACGGTTCGTTGCATGATATCTTCAGGTGGGCAATTTGTAAAAATAAAGAGATCTTTACAAATTGTCACCTGAAGATGTTTCATTTAGTTGAGAACAATTTGACTCTAAAAGTATTTGAACTGTTCTCCCTTTCTGTACAGGACAATTAGAAGAAAAATATATGTCAATGACATTTTACTAACCCTTTTACTAACGAACTTACGATTGTTTTTGCACGACTTTATTTTCTTTAACGATTGACAACAGAAACAAAATAATTTGTGTATAGTAGAAAATTCTTAAAAATATAATATGAAATAACACTATAATTTGTTTATGCTATGTATAGTAACAAAATATGTACTGAGAATAATCTATAGCAATCAAGGTTTTGTCGTGTAATTTCAAGATTCCAGCTGTGATAAGATTTTAGACATATGATGATAAACATTTTAATAGTCTAGAATTTTGATTATGAAACATTTTAATCATAAAAAAACATTAAACACGTTGATGTCCCATTATGTACCACGGCTATCTCTTCCAACATTTTTTATGATACAATGAAAACTATTCAAATCGTAATTAACAAATTTACTATCAAAATTTTTTTGAGTTTTACTTAATAAAAAGAAAATTTTGTTGATTGCTCTTCAAATGTTTTTTGAATTTGCAAAATTTTACGGTTTCTTGTTTTATAAAACACTAATGTTTTTGTTGCTACTCTATTAATTTATTAATATGTAGAGTAGATAACAATTTATGCCTATCCCGTTCGCGCTAAACGAGAATGATCAACGATACGATTAACGATTAAAATTGATCTATATGAGTCATTATGTCACATTAAAATTGTGTAACGTTGAAACACAAATGCCGAACGCATCCGTGCAGCAGTGGAAACGATCTAGCGCCAACAGCATGGCGGTAGAGAATGTCAAAAAGTTTATTCAAACGCCAATAATGTGTAGAAATTCCGCAAGTATCGCTTACGCGTAAGCATTCGGCACATTCGCGAAAGTTTATCTGACGTCGTCACGGTAGCTGTCCCGAACAGTTTCAAAGAAAACAACGCGACCACGTGCGTGAATTATGATTTGTTTAAACTGGAAAAATTTACGGTTTAGTTATTTTCTTCGTCTTGGTCTACTATGTATATTATATTTTATTTCATCTTCTTTTTTGCGTGAAACGTCTTTTGCGAGTCTGAGTCGTTCTGTCACATTAAAATTGTGTAAAAATAAATGCCGGATGCATCCGTCCAGCGGCGGAAACGACCAAACGCTAACAACATGGTGGTATAGAATGTCAAAAAGTTTATTCAAACGCTAATGTGTAGAACAACCAGTACTGCTCACGCGTAAGCATTCGGCACATTCGCGGAAGTTTGACTGACGTCGTCATGATAGTGTAACGAACAGTTTCAAAGCAAACGATGCGACCATATGTGTGAATTGCGATTTATTTAAAAGCTTCGAATGAAAATTTGTTAAGAATATTATTGTGAATTAGTAAAAGCATTAATAATGAATATATTTGGCGTTAATTTGTAGAAATTCATTATTCACAATTAAATGAAACTACGTGATGTAGTATTATCTCTACTTTCTTTAAGTTCTTTACCACGACCTATGTTTCGTTGTATTGCAACATCTTCAGGTGGGCTATTAGCAAAGATCTTCGCTAACAGCCCACCTGAAGATGTTGTAATACAACGAAACCTAGGTCGTGGTAAAGAACTTAAAGAAAGTAGAAATAATACTACATCACGTAGTTTCATTTAATTGTGAAAATATTAATGATATAACGTATAGTTTTAAAAAGAACTAGAAGAAAAAAATAACATACTTCTAGATATCTGCAGTAATAATATAAATAACTATAATTAATAATTTGTAATTATATTTTCACTTCATCCACAAGTTTATGTGAGGGTGTCACATTTTATTCTTCATTGTTTCTTCCTTAGGGATAATTTTTGTCGTTCTTAATTCATTAAGGTAAGGATATCATCCTAGCAAGTTTATGTTTATTGTTTCTTTCATCATTATTTTCTTGATTTAGTATAAATTAAATCTAATTGCAACATTTTGAGATGTAAACTGTATTTAAAAAAAAAAAAGATTTTGTTTTTTTTTGAAATACAGTTATTTTCAGCGAAATTGAATAAATAGCTAAGTAAAAGGATTTGACGCATTAAATACATACGTGTCGTTTTGAGAAGCGTCAAGTGTCTACCGTTTGGATGCTTTGAGCCGTGGCTTCACGGGTTTGTCACGTACCAGACGTTTTATCAATATTGCTCTTTATTCAGTTTGTTTCAGTTATCTTTTTGTAGCATCGTACCGTTAAGTGTATTTTTGTAGCATCATACCTTCTTCCATTAAGGTGGGGCAGACTACAATAATTGAATGCCAATCCTGATAATCGTGTCCTCATTTCGGGGTTCCGTACTTCAGACGAAAAAAAAAACGAATCCCTAACAAGATTATTCATGTGTTCGTCAGTCGATGAAAGCACATTAATCCGCCCTTATCGCGATTGCAACGCTCAAAGAATTTAACTTATAAAATTTTTTCGGAATAAAGTATTCGAAATTTTTTTATATTCCAAATAACGTGGGTACAGTTTGAAAGGGCTAGTTATAAGGGTTGCAAAAATATTTTATTCACAATTTTAGATAGGCAAAAAATCGCTTTCCCTTATTCAGAAACTACTAAGCTTAAAGTGAGCCTACGAAAAGAGAAGAAGTGTTTTTAAAAACCTACGCGAAGATTGTAGGAAAATTGTGACGATGATTCTAGATGTCAAAGTTTTCGAGATATTCAAGATCATATAGGTATATCTCATCCCCTTACTACTTATATTTGGTATTATTGAATACCAAATATAAGTAGTAAGGGGATGAGATATTGCGCTAGGAAATCAATATTAGTGATGAGTTATTATAAATAAAGCAATTTCATTTGAAATGGTGTAATATTATTGAATACCAAATATAAGTAGTAAGGGGATGAGATATTGCGCTAGGAAATCAATATTAGTGATGAGTTATTATAAATAAAGCAATTTCATTTGAAATGGTGTAATATTATTGAATACCAAATATAAGTAGTAAGGGGATGAGATATTGCGCTAGGAAATCAATATTAGTGATGATTTATTATAAATAAAGCAATTTCATTTGAAATGGTGTAATATTATTGAATACCAAATATAAGTAGTAAGGGGATGAGATATTGCGCTAGGAAATCAATATTAGTGATGATTTATTATAAATAAAGCAATTTCATTTGAAATGGTGTAATATTCAATTCATTTGAAATGGTGTAATATTATTGAATACCAAATATAAGTAGTAAGGGGATGAGATATTGCGCTAGGAAATCAATATTAGTGATGATTTATTATAAATAAAGCAATTTCATTTGAAATGGTGTAATATTCAATTCATTTGAAATGGTGTAATATTATTGAATACCAAATATAAGTAGTAAGGGGATGAGATATTGCGCTAGGAAATCAATATTAGTGATGAGTTATTATAAATAAAGCAATTTCATTTGAAATGGTGTAATATTCAATTCATTTGAAATGGTGTAATATTATTGAATACCAAATATAAGTAGTAAGGGGATGAGATATTGCGCTAGGAAATCAATATTAGTGATGAGTTATTATAAATAAAGAAATTTCATTTGAAATGGTGTAATATTCATACTTGGTCGGTTTTTAATAGTACTACAAATCCTCATGGTTTCTTAAAGCTCATGCCGCCTGTTTGTCAGTATGCAAGTGCTTCTCGGGTACTATACTATTAGATAATTGTTACGTTGCTTCAGACAGAGGTTTTAATTAATAGTAGTATTATCTATGACTTCGTTTGCGTGTAATTAGGGAAAAAAATTTTTTGTTTTTTTTATCTCTTACGTGTTGCTCCTGGGTATATACTATTACCATACTAAATTTCTTCAAAATTCGTCTAGTATATTTTGCGTGATACCCGCTCTATTTAAGTATAGACAAAAGTTCTGAAAAAACATTTACTGTCTCTTGTTATCATTCTATACTAATACGAATATTTTTAAAAAAGTGATTGATTTAGTAGTCACAATTTTAAAAAATATTTTTAATGTACAAAATTTACTCTTTTATAGTGTTGTTATATACATAAATGTGACCAGATTTCTTTAATATATATCTGAATCTTGACTTCTGGATAATTCAAGAATTAATCTCGTCAAAAATGAAAATTAAATACTATTTTCACATGCATAATGAATGAAATGTCCTAATATTTTTGCTCTCCGTAACCGTGTAATTAAAACACTTTCATAACTCAGGAAGATATTTTAATAGATGATTCTTTAAATAAAGACAGTAACAATAGACAACCACACGCTCTGACTCTCAATTCATACTAACGACTGCCATTTAAATTTGGGAAAGATTATCTTAACTTTTGGGCACCAATTTGAGGGTACTAATGACATATTTATATATTACAATCTCAATGGTTCCGACATATATTTAATCCTTTATAAGGATACGGCAAACATGAAAATAGCCTTAATGAAATCATTAAATCCATCTATTTATCTATTTTATTTGTCCATTATATAACCTAAAAATTAATGACATTTTTGACCTGAAAAATAATTAATTTCCATGTTATGGAAAGTTGTAACTGTTAAAAAATGGGTTTCTATAAGTTAAAAGGTAATTGGAACTTTTGTACATTTTAACTAAATGGTTTCTTATTAATTGAGAACACGTACCTAAACATGATTTGTTATTAATTGAGTTATTAAATGGTTTGTTATTAATTGAGAATACATAACCAAATGGATTCTTATTAATTGAGAACACATAACTAAACATGGTTTGTTATTAATTGAGTTATTAAACGGTTTGTTATTAATTGAGAATACATAACTAAATGGATTCTTATTAATTGAGAACACATGACTAAACATGATTTGTTATTAATTGAGTTATTAAATGGTTTGTTATTAATTGAGAATACATAACTAAATGGATTCTTATTAATTGAGAACACATGACTAAACATGATTTGTTATTAATTGAGTTATTAAACGGTTTGTTATTAATTGAGAATACATACCCAAATTGATTCTTATTAATTGAGAACACATAACTAAACATGGTTTGTTATTAATTGAGTTATTAAACGGTTTGTTATTAATTGGGAATACATAACTAAATGGATTCTTATTAATTGAGAACACATGACTAAACATGATTTGTTATTAACTGAATTATTAAATGGTTTGTTATTAATTGAGAATACATAACTAAATGGTTTGTTATTAATTAAGAACAGATTATATTTTCAAAACAAAGAAAAAATAAGCGCTCGTGTTTCGATATTAAGAATATCGAATAAATAATAGAGAATAGAAAATTTTGTGAAAAATCGACAAAATGATTTCATTGTCGATTCGCTCCGGTGGTTTCCGGTACGCTTTTTTGTAGATTTAATGCAATTCCCTAATCTTATTTACGAAGGGACCCGCGTAATCCGTATTACGTACCTTTTTGTAGCCTTTTTTAGCTGACATTTTTCTTACTCCAAAACGCTGCACGATGCATGTATACGAACTTGGCGATAAGTTTTCCCCCTTTTAGAACTTCGACAAACTTTTGATGACGCGAGAACGATCAGCTCGTAAAAGCTTAGGTAGCATAGCCCTTAACGTACCCTGTTATAAGCCATTCTTCATTTTCCGCCCGAATGCATTTTACGCCATTTTTACAACTTAAAACGCTTAAAATTGTTATTGAAGAAGTTTTTAGTAGACACTCGTTTAGGGTTTAATATCGTTATGAATAATTTGCTTTTACGCTTTTCGTAATTACTTAAGTGGATCCAAAATTATATAAAGAATTTAAATTCATAATTGTTTACTTGTGGGAGAAATCGTACCTGGAAGTGAGTCTTGCATAATAGAAGGAATGAAAATGAATTGAATGCAAACTACATTCAGTTTGTTACGATAAGCGTTTATGGCGTAATGTTAATAAAAGGTTAATAATATGGCGTAATGTTAAAAATATTCAACGAGAGAATAATTTGCTTTTACGATTTTCGTAATTACTTAAGTGGATCCAAAATTATATAAAAATGTGAATTCATAATTGTTTACTTGTGGAAGAATGAGAATGAAAATGAATTGAATGCAACTACATTGAGTTTGTTACGATAAGTGTTTATGGCGTAATGTTAATAATATGGCGTAATGTGAAAATATTTAACGAGAATGGCGTGTCGAAGAAAGAGTGATCATGAAAGAAAGTGATTATTGAGTTGTTAGCTACAGCTGAATAGAAAAAGATAGGCAAAAATACTTGTGATGAATGTAATCGCAATCTTGTATTGGTATCATCATAAATAAACCGATATAGAGAAACATAGAATTGTCTATGTGTCGAGTTATCTATAGAAAAAAGAAAGGATTATATGCGTTCAGAAAAAAATCGAAGTTAACATTTTTTAACATGTGCTATTGCCACTTAGTTAGTGCCACTTCTCCTGTTTGACCGCTATTGAAAAGTGACAAATTAATTTTTTATGTCACAGTAACGCAACTCTAAAAATCAAATTATAAAATATTTTTCTATTGAATTAGAATTTTACCAACCAGAGAAAACAAAACGTTAAAAAGACTGTGAAAAGATATACCGATAATTTTGGAGAAAAAAAGACTGTAAAAAGATATACCGATATTTTTGGAGAAAACTTTAAGGCTATAATTTGGACCTACTGATATTTTAAAATACATCTGTTTTGATGGGTTGTACAGAGCTTCAAAAATGGGGAAATTAATGTTAATAATACCCATTTGACGTAAGATTGAAAATGTAAGGTGTAAGATGTAATGTATTTTTTCCATAAAATTTAAAATAATAACGTTATAGCGCCTTAAAGGTAAATAACCCAATTTTTTTGTCTTTTCCGACTTGATATTTCAGTTAATTAATAGTTCGTGAAAATGCTTTTAAGGAAAATTATAGGTAATTTGATTTTCTCCAAAAAAAAAAACTTTTGTACAAAATTGTTGTCGGACTTCTTCTTAGCGAGATAAAAGAAAAAAAACAAACCATTTTCGAAAAGGTGACCAAATTCACAAAAAAACGAAATTGTATGGTTCATATATTGCAATTTTTTAAAATTATTTTGCAATTTCTGGAATAAAGTATGTTTATATTAAATACAATTGAGAAATAGGCGCGTGAACATTTTGAAAAATGTAATTTTTTATTGGCTAAAATTTTTGGATGTCTTTTTCACGAAGTAAACTTTTTCGCAATCGTTTTATATGCTCGTAATTTTGATTCCCCCGGGTTCGCGCGTCGCTCTCCGGCCATGCGTGCGGTCGCCGGCGTGTTGTCTATCACATTAGGACAGCAGTAATCTCGCTGAGTGCCGATGGTTTGTTTGTGTCTCGGGGTAATGAGGCGTTACTCGGAATGGGATACGCTCTTTTAATGGTTTCAACAGAGACATAGGGGGCCTAATATTAACATTAAGTATTTTGATCAAGTAATAACTGAATTTGCATTGTTATTGATTAAAGTATTCATTTGTGTAAATTTGTTTTTTTTTTAGATTAAAGAAGAAGATTTTTGTTAATTTATTAGTAATTTGTAAAAGGAGCACCTTACTTGAATTTTTTGGGCAAAATCAATATAATTTTTGATAGTAAACATTGATTATATCTGCATATGTGTGTAACGTTTGTTAAGTAATTTTAAATGAAATTGGAAATTGAAGTTTAAACATTTGTAAAGAATAATTAAAGTTTATTTGCATAAGAGAGATCGTTTCGAATTATTTGTAACTAATTGCACAGTCATGTCAAGGAGCTAACTGTAATGAATTTATTTCTTTACTTGTCTGAACTTATACCTTATTTTTGCACACGGCATTTATTTCTTCTGTAACAAATGTGCAGAAATAGCACTATAAGGGTTTCGTGCACACTGAGGTACATAAGAAAGTTTAGACATATAGGAGTAAACTATTTTGTATGTAATATTTCCATTTCTACATAATATTCTATTAAACTACTTTGTACGTAATATTTCCATTTGTACATAGTATTCTATTAAACTATTCTGTACGTAATATTTCCATTTGTACATAATATTCCATTATACTATTTTGTACGTAATATTTCCATTTGTACATAATATTCCATTAAACTACTTTGTACGTAATATTTCCATTTGTACATAGTATTCTATTAAACTACTTTGTACATAATATTTCCATTAAACTATCCTTTTAGATGCCTAATACAAATAACTTGTTTGCTTGTATTATTGAATTTATTAATACCCATTAACCAAACTAATTTGACATTGAAGCTCTTACTAAATATCATCACCTCGAGGTTTTTGGCGTACGTAAAATTAGGGTAGGTTGTGGGGGGGATGGGAGGTACAGCTTATCGCTTTGGAAACTTTATATCGTGAAGGAAACGTCATATAAAAACAATAGTAGATACATTATATAATATTTTAAATGACATAATTAATAAGGTCTACTCGAGGAAGTCCACAAGAAAAAAATTATGTAATCTAGAAGTTAACAAATTTTGTAATCTTCAATAACTAGAAGAGCTATGATAGGGAGAGCTAGAACTATAAGATATGGTAGAGCTAGAAGAGCTAAGAGCTACGATGCTGTGACTTGCGGACTAGCTGGCAGATAGATGGACAGACATAACGAAATTATATGGATAGGGCGGCACTCGCATAATTTTTGTGATTTAGCTACGAAAGTAATGAAAGTTATCTTGATTAGTGTAAAGAGTTTTTACTTCCTTGTTACATATTTATCGCGATTAGTTTTATTCACAAATAGGCAATATGATTTCAGTTCGAATTGCGCAGTAAAAAGTTGATAAATACAGCGGGAGCAAACGAAGTTAAGTAAACAGCATTTTGAGACTATGTATACTGATGTATACCCAACATTTAAATCCAAATGGTTCCATAGTTTAGCAACACATCTAGTAAGGGAATATCATCATCATAACAAGGGAATATATCATCATCATAGCTAAGGTTTTAAGATGTTACTCTCCCTTTTTAGAAAAAACCTCACAACTAATCCACATAAATTATATATCATTTTATAGATAATTGCTTGCTCTACCGGCATCCACAACTAAAAAATGTATTATTGCTATTGTTTTTGCAAATTAATTAATTATTAAAATTATATACACAAAACAGCAATGCTGCCATCTAACGGCTCAACGTCAATACGATTGACGGTCGGTAAAATTTTTGTTTAATTTCAAATCCACTCACGTATAAATAAAGTGGCGCTTTAGCTCAATGCTTTTGATACTTGCGCCTCTATATGTCAATTTTGGTAAAATATTTGTTTGATCTGTCATCTGAGCTTCATAATGGAATAAATAATAATGCGAAAACTTCGCACGGGTCACGCTAGTATTTATGTATTTCAAAAAACCGTGCGCGTCTAAGTTTTATGTCGATAAAAATTTATAGTTCTATTTTTTATCCGCGCAAACGAAGTTAAGTAAACATCATTTTGAGACTATGTATACTGATGTATACCCAACATTTAAATCCAAATGGTTCCACTGGATGTAGTTTAGCAATACATCCAGTAAGGGAATATATTTATGTATTTCAGAAAACCGTGCGCGTCTAAGTTTTATGTCGATAAAAATTTATTATTCTATTTTTTATCCGCGCAAATGAAGTTAAGTAAACAGCATTTTGAGACTATGTATGCCGATGTATACCCAACATTTAAATCCAAATAGTTCCATAGTTTAGCAACACATCCAGTAAGGGAATATATTTAAGTATTTCAGAAAACCGTGCGCGTCTAAGTTTTATGTCGATAAAAATTTATTATTTTATTTCTTATCCACAGTATCCATTTCAAAGGCGCGCGCTTTCTTGCAAGTGCCGACCGTTTTAACTTAATCAGCTTCCGTCGCGTCTCGCGTTACGATTAATAGCCCCAAAGCCTGCGTCGAGTTATCGCCGGGGCTGAAATAAAATAAATTAACGCGAGAAATTGTACTGTCGTAATGATTAATGGTAACCCGCGCGATATTTTCGCTCTTTACCGAGACAGTTATTAAATATATCGGCAGCGGCCGTGTCCGATAACACAATGAATTGGCCAAATAAATGGTCGGAATTTCCTTAATATAATGGGCAGCGAAGCGTGGCCGAATAATATTAGAGAGCGCGCGAGGACCATCAATATAGTTTATCCCCAATCCATTTGCCGATGAGTGAATGCGCGCCGCTACGCGTCGCGCCGGTGTCGGGCGGCCGTAAGCCGGATCAGGCGGTGCTTCTGGGTAATATGACGGATGTTCTCTGCCCTACACGCTCCGAAAAAGAACAAATGGGCGTAGAGTTGACGTGGGAAGGTTTGGCGTCAGCGCTTGTTAAATTTAAGAGATCTCATTGCGGGGCCTTGGTGAAAAATTTATTTAGTCACACTTTAAAATATGAGTGTGGAGTTCTGGGTTGTGTAAAGCTTTTTTACTCTGAAATATTGATATCAGCAATAGCTTTATATATTTTGAGGTTTTGTAAGTAAATTCAGAAATATATTAGGAGTTGTTTGTAAGTAAATTTAGAAATATATTCGGCGATTTTTAAAACATTCGTTATGATTTGTCGTTGAACGGTACTTTTATTAAATTACTCGCTTCTCAGTTATCAAAGATTTGAACCTTTTTCGTTACTGATAATTTGAAATTAAAAATTTAAAATTATCAGTACAATCACAATCTGTTCTCTAAAGTGTATTCAACAATTGTAAACCACAACCTAGGTTTCGTTGTATTACTACATCTTCAGGTGGGCTATTAGCAAAGATATCTTTGCTAATAACCCACCTGAAGATGTTGTAATACAACGAAACCTAGGTCGTGGTAAAGAACTTAAAGAAAGTAGAAATAATACTACATCACGTAGTTTCATTTAATTGTCAATAATGAATTTCTACAAAATTAACGCTAAATATATTCAATAATTGTAAACCAGTTAAAAATAAACTTTACCTAGATAGATCAAACGTATTTATTGCCTTTATTTAGTATTTGAGACGTATCACTAACTTAGAAAGTCTTTATTTGTGTTTCATTTTTTTCTCTATAGAAATATGACTATTTTTCTGACTTATGGTCACAATTTATCAAGTTAAAGATACGTGAGGAGTGCAATCTACATATTTTCTTTTAGATTTCTCTACTCGTAGTTTGACGTGGCTGAAATATTTCCTTAGCTCGACTTGTGTTAGTTTCCGATATTCATCTTTTCGTGCGGAAAGTCTTGGTTTTTCTTCTGAAAGTTTCCTTATTTCCAAATACGATATCTAGTTCAATGAATTTGTACTCTATTTTTTATACATATCAGCTATTGAAATTTAACTACTGAATCCTAAAAAAGGTTTTAGAATTCAGTAGGCAAATGAAGAAAGCTTTTATAGTTCTCTTAAAAGTATAACCTTTATAGATCTGTCATATCTGTTCGATTGTTGGTCATTCCATTACAATTTCTACAATTTGAAACCTATGTAAATGATATTTTATATGTATTTGCTTCATATAGAGATCTCAATCAATATTAATTAAAATATTTAGAAATTTCTCACATGTCATTGTTAGCTCCATTTACGAAATATTAAGCTACAAAATGACGTACAACCTGTCTATTTTCTTCCGTTCCTCAAGCATGGCTTTGAAAAATGTGGAAAAATTCTAAAATTTGTTCAGAACTTTCAAATAAAATTATTTGGATTAACTTGTATTTAAAAAGACATTAGACAATTTCTAAACTATATTGCGTGTTCCGACGATTTGATACGATTGCATGTACCTACAATCTTTTGAAGCACTATATGCTAGAGATGCAGGATAATTTCCTATATATCGATATCTTGGACCAATCCGGATTGTATCTATATAATATGATATTGAAATCATATCGAATAGTCGCGATCCGATCCTCTAAATATCGTATTAGTCGATCAACTAATGAAGAAAGACTTACAATATATGCAACTATTAATTTATTATTTAGCTAAAATAGAAAGAAAAAATTGAGAAAATAAGTAACATGAATCTAGTAGGTAAGTAACGAAGTATACGATAATATTTGGAATGATCATTTAAGTGATTCCTCTGTTGTTGACAGAAAAAGTCTTTGACAATAGGGTATTTGATGTCGATATTTTTTTGTAAAAATGTTTAAAAAAAACTTGTGATGAAAAAAATAATGCATATAACAAATAATTAATCGAAACACCTAAATTGGAAAAAGTGTTAATTTTTTTTTACTTTAAAGTTGTTATGAATTTAGTTTCGTAATATTTAAGGAGATACTAAAAATATTTAATAAACCCCCTTATAGTGAATGCTAAACAACAGGCCAGTGACGTCATAAGCCAGTTATATAGATAAATATTATTGCTTTTTGTATTCAATAAAAACATACTGAAAATTTCAATCTTCCAATGGTAGCCTTTTAAAAAATAATAACTTGTATAAATGATCCAGATCTAATTTATTTCGAGTCTCAGTTAATAGTGTTTTGCGCAATAAAATAAACGTTCTGTTGGACTTGAGGCTGCCACTGATAAACAACGAAGTACTATGTGACTAAGTTGATAGGATCTGTTCTACGATGCAGGTGAGGTTTTGGAAATTATTGATCTAAACATGCGCTAGTATGCGTATTAGATAAATTACTATTTGAATATCTAGACACTAGTTCGGAATGACATGTCTTAAAGTCCGTAGATTTCGGATTTTTCGAATAAACACCGTGCTTTTGATTTTCTTGGTGGAATCATCATTACATAATTAAATCATTACAAATCATTAAAAAAATCATTACATAATTAAATTTATTTATTATAGATAATTAATAATCGATAATAAAAACAACAGATTGTATGACTACTACAATTAATAGTAAAAATATAGAAGAATTAATAATATTAAGCGAATGTTCGGAAGACATCGGAATTTAATGGTCAGATAGAAAAACATATTTAAATCTGTCCACCTCCAAATTTCAAAACTCTTGGAGGTAAATAAAAAAAACAAAATCTGCTGGCGTCCGCCTCTAATCGCCAAGCAAACATATCAAATACTTTATTATAAACAACTCTAATCATTTGTTTCGACTGACCATGCGACTGAATTATAATATTGATGCAATCCATTTGAATCGAATGATCCGATATTATAATGTTTATATCGATCCAAGCATGTATCACATTTCTTTGTATCGATCTCAAATATCGAAATAACGTATGATATTGTATCGATATTTGAAAGTATCAGATCAGATCAGGAAACTCTATCCTAGGTAATATATTTTGGAAAGGTTGCTCTTGAAACAACATATATTTGTGCATCGAAAACATTCAATAAGTTAATAAATTCAATCAAAATATTAATATTGTCTCGTCAATAAAATGCTACACAATGATGCGTAGAATAGTCCAGCCTGTCATTAACGTTTAGCAGGAAGGGGTGCTTAATTAAATTTGCCGCTCGACAACTCACTTTCGAAAATATCGACCCCCGCTTCGTTGGCCACACGCGCAGCTACCCCCCGTCCCGTCTCGTTATATTAATTATCAAACAGATAATGAATGTGTAAATGAAGTCGCCGCACACGCCTCCACCGCGTTAAGTACTCGTCAGGCGGGCAATTACGAGCGGATATGTACCGGGGCGCTCGCGGCCAAAGACTACGAGCGCTACGATGAAGGAGTTTGCTTTAAGTATTTCTCCCACCACCGCCCGGCGGTGGGAGGGAGGGTTAGCTTTAGTTATTATTTTTAAGGTATGCTTTACACAAATTAGGTTGTCGTTTACTGTCGGTCTTACGCGATGATCACTTTTTGTGGTAATTAAAGATTCCATTAATGTTATTTGGTTCTTGTTTTACGTTTCTGGTTAGTGTTATTTATAATTTTAAATAAATCGCCTATGGCAATTGCTAATGTTTTTTTTGTGTACAAAATTTACTTTATACTATGATAGAAAACTAGGATACGGAATTTAGTTCTAGACAGATGGATGTATACATTAAGTGCCATATTTTGATGAATTGATAGTGAGTTGGTCATGAAAAGATTTTTCCAAACAAATCTTAATTTGACATTTTTTCTGCTAGTTAAAATTTCGCAGCATAATATATCTTGGAAACAATGTCGGGAAAAATTAAAAAAATCTTTATTTTCTACAAAAAGTTTTTTTTGCCTCAACACAATATATCCTTCCGTTATATTTAAGATTTGCTAAAGAAAGTTAGTATCAGGAGACTTTGTAACTAGCGGAAATATATTAGAGTTTTAATATCGCTAGTGGAATTAATTAATTGCCGTAATATTTTGGATCGGAAGTGTATACCGGAAATTTATGTAGTTAGAAAAATGCGCAAAAGATGTTTATAGTCTCCAATATTGCTCACTATATGCAATAAAATAAATCTTTATACAAAGCATATAATTATTGAATCGGTAGCTAAACTCGTTGTTATCGTGATAATTACTTCTCTTCAAAGTAATAATACTTGTTTAATATTCTGATCTATAAGAGCGATACCTAATTGTGACTAAAATTTAAGGGCTATTGGTCCGAGTTGAATTTTTTGACTAATATTGCCTAAATCAAGTACTGATAAATGTTTGTTAATCTAGTGGCTAAATTTTGGAATTAACATCAAAATAATTAGTGACCGATCATGAACCCTCAAACAACTATATTGAAATTATCGGACGCATCCCGAATGAAGTCATAGTTTATTTAATCTCCAATGCTAAGGGCACAAATTTTAAGTTGGGCATGCAGATTTGAAGAAATAAATTAAAAAATTAATCTCCTATAAAAATTATATAAAGGTAGTGTTACCAGCTCATATCAATATATGAACACGTTCAATATCGCGATTCAGTATATTTACCAGATTTATGAGCACGCACGATCTGAATATCGAATATGGTTCATTCATATTTCTGTTAACACTTTAAGGTCCTGTTGCGTTCAAGTATTTTTTAAAAATTCGCGAAGTTTGGATAGCCGTCGTATAGATATAGGAATATACTTATTATTATACAATGACTGAATCGTGAATTATATTATAAATTTGGGTAATAGACTAGACCTTACATTGTGTAACGTAAGTAACAAATATTTTTCTAAGAAAGACCGGCGACTTATCGAATTTGTCATTTGTAATAAGCCTTTAGGAAATATCGATATTTTAATACAATAACGAATTTATCAACTACCTTTCTGTAATGATACAATGTTATTTCCAAAATATTGTCAATATTGTGAAAACGTAAGTAACAAATATTTTTCTAAGAAAGACCGGTGACTTATCGAATTTGTCATTTGTAATAAGCCTTTAGGAAGTATCGATATTTTATTACGGTAAGTAACGAACTTATCAACTACTTTTCTATAATGATACAATTTTGTTTTCAAAATATTGACAATATTGTGAAAACGTAAAAAGTAAATATTGACAATATTGTGAAAAAGTAACAAATATTTTTCTAAGAAAGACCGGCGACTTATCGAATTTGTCATTTGTAATAAGCCTTTAGGAAGTATCGATATTTTAATACAATAACGAATTTATCAACTACCTTTCTGTAATGATACAATGTTATTTCCAAAATATTGTCAATATTGTCAAAACGTAAGTAACAAATATTTTTCTAAGAAAGACCGGTGACTTATCGAATTTGTCATTTGTAATAAGCCTTTAGGAAGTATCGATATTTTATTACAGTAAGTAACGAACTTATCAACTACTTTTCTATAATGATACAATTTTGTTTTCAAAATATTGACAATATTGTGAAAACGTAAAAAGTAAATATTGACAATATTGTGAAAAAGTAACAAATATTTTTCTAAGAATGGCCGGCGACTTATCGAATTTGTCATTTGTAATAAGCCTTTAGGAAGTATCGATATTTTATTACAGTAACGAACTTATCAACTACCTGTCTGTAATGATACAATTTGATTTCCAAAATATAGTCAATATTGTGAAAACGTAAGTAACAAATATTTTTCTAATAAAAACCGGCGACTTATCGAATTTGTCATTTGTAATAAGCCTTTAGGAAGTATCGATATTTTATTACAATAACGAACTTACCTTTCTGTAATAGTACAATTTCGTTTCCAAAATATTAATATTATTGTGAAAAATGGACTATTTGTGAAATTGATTGAAGAATGCATATTTTGAATGGATACGGGATCGAACGATGTATCAGCGTATTTTGAGAATATAATAAAAGCATATGTAATAATTCAATCTTTGCGCAGTCTTCACTGTGAACAGGATATCTCTTCTATTTTTATGGTTCTGTATGTTGGCACATTTTATGCACTCTTCAATTTCCTCCATAATTTGTTTGAACTTTTACATTTTCTTTCCAACTTCATAATGGAATCCTCCCTAAGTTTTCGTCAGTTTTTACTACCCCTACGCACCATGTGGCCAAACCATTTTCAATTATCAAATGAAAATTAAGTCTAATTTTTTTCAATCATTTTATTCGGTTACTTTGTACAACATAACATGGACCACAACGATATATTACAGTTACATTGGATAGTGTATTATCATAAATTATTTTCAAAAGCTGAAAAGTTAAAATTTTAACGGTATAAGATATTTAACAAATTATTTTGTGAAATTCGTCTACCTTTGACAGCTTTGACAATATTTTTGACGAAAATAAACTGTCGGAAGTTAGGACAATTTGAAATTTGTAGTGAAATACTGTCGTGAAGACTACTGAATGGTTAAAAAAATTAAACCCATAATAGGCAAGCATTATTGTTTTTTTTTCTATAATAAAGAATTGTATAATTTTGATAATTACTATACAAATAAACATTTAAAAAAAGTTAAAACATATATTTAGAGTCGCAGATTACTTGAATTTTATCGAGTCCTAGAATTTTAGGACTTTGTTTTGTGGAAGAGGCGATATGACATGTCTTGTATTAAATTTTTTTCATTATTTTCTGGGATGTTATTAAATTATTTATGTAAAGTTTGACAATCTCTCTTTATATTACTTTTACGCTATTAGCTACAAAGTTTAATCAGTAGCGGTAGCAGAGCACGCCTCTATGCAAATAGTTGTAGTTATGCGTTGTTACGTTAACAAGCCCTAGATCTGTTTGGGTGGCGAGAGCACCTTTGCGGCTATCGCCACCCCGTGCGACGTCCCACTTACCCTAAAAGGGTTAGTTATCCGGCGCGAAGCAGATTGCTCTACAGCGAGAGATGCCGCGCGGCGCGGCCCGCTGCGCTCGTAAATCGACTCGTAGCTGCCATTTGTCTCCCTACGACAGATCTTGTATAACTGAACTCGCGGGCTTGATATTGAATTTTAAATCATAAGCGGAGTGATGGCCGCTTCTTATCTTTTTATGTTTTATTTAAATGTTTTTAATCAAATTGTTATTTTATTTTGAGGTTGGAATGATTCCATGGTAAAAGCTATTACAAGCTTTGAAGAAAATTATTTTAAGACGTCAGTTTTTACCCATTTCTACAGTAAATATTCTAAACATTTACCTGTATATAAAATATTTTAAAAAAATTGTTTTCCGCATTTTTATCTAGCCTATAATAACAAGAAATATTGACCATGAGGTAATATTTCTTTATGTACCAATATTTGGCAACTGTAAAAAAATAATTCAATTGTCATCTACCATTCCTTTTACATTAAGTTTGTAGGTTATACGAATACATTGCAATTTTGTAGTGTGACTGAAGTTACAAAAAAATCTGTCTTTGGCCGTTTCCGAAAGCGTTCGGCAGTTAAAACACAAAACAACAAAGAGGCATTCTTATCTTTTTAGTGGAATAATCGTTAAGCTAAAATGTTTTGCCAAAGTAAGGTTGGTGGTAACTAAACCAAATGGTTAATAATAATTGTTGAAATGTTGGTATTTTAGAACAGACCTTATCATACTATCAGGTACAAAAGAAAAACTTGTTAAACTGCGAGAAAGTAGAATGAAAGCCACTAACATATATTCTGAACACCTACATATAGAGAGCGAAAGAGATACTATTAGATGGAAGAAGAAAAAAGAAGAGTTAAAGAAACATTCAAATCGAAAGACCGCTTAAAAGTACGTGATATAGTACCAGCACAGAGGGAAAAGAAAAAAAAATAGTAAAAGACAAATTATATAAAGTTGCTTGTGATTCTCCAATAGGATCCTATAAATGTTGACAAACTTTGTTAAAAGCTGTTAGTAAAGTGAAAAAATTTGTCAGATATTTGAGCTGATTATGATATTAAAGAATCAGACTATTTAAAAAATAAAAGCTCAAAACTTATTAAAGAGACCAAGACGACTGGGAAGAAGTATTTTATAGAGACCATGTTAGTCGCCAAGGTTCAGAAATTAAGGATTGCGAAGCTATAAATGGCCTTGAAACTGGTGTAAAGATGAAGTCCATGTCCTAAAATATTCGCCATTGTATTGATCCCACTATATTCGAATTGTGGTATCAATACAGAAATATTTTTTCTACATTTTAAGACCGACAGATGTTTTCCCGACGCCTCATAATGTGTGTTACTACACAACATGAAAATTACATAAATTTATCTGGATCGACCAAAAAGTATCAGAAACCATAAAAATCTTTATCAGAAAACGTGTGAACTGCTAGTACGGATACTCTTGCCGATATGCAACTTAGTGGAGCAGATGGCACACAAATGATTGATACTAGCTCGAAGGATGATTAAAAATAAAGCCGTTTTATGAGGTCTTCTTTAGTATATTGCGAGAGTGAAGAGAAGACTTTGCTCCATGTAAACCATTTCCAAAAGGACCAAAAGTGCAGCGTATTAAAACGTATGCTGTTGTTGCTCAAAGTTAGCAGCTATTTTACTTGTAAAATGTAGAGAGACATAGAATACAGATATGAAGTAATATGCCAGAATTCTATAGGCGATGATGGTAGAGAGGTGCATATACTGTTTTAATAGTATCTTGGAGGTATAGCGATATTATTCATATTTGACAAAAAATATTATATTTGCGAAGATATTATCTGTGTTTTGCCGAATCATACTTTAGAATTGAAAAACGATCATACTTATGATGAATTTTTATGTGAATTAGATATTTTTGAAAAATCATCTCAATTAAAGATTAAAAACGTTAAACATTGTTGTCTATTACAATTTTACCTGAAATATTTTCTATTCATTTTTGCTATGCTTTATTTGAAAACTTTAATTTATAAAAAGACGACCCATAATTTCTCCTTAATGTGCTTTGTTTTCGTACTTGTAATACCCGAAACGAATCATTCGTAATACCCAAAACAATTACCCAGTTTCGTTGACATCAATATAAAATTATTTTTATTTCTTTTTATAGCATTTATGTGGAATATTTAGTCCATTTTCACTGGTTATAAATTCAACGGTAGGTTGTATAAGTAAATTCGCAGAATTTCGCGTTTTAAGAAAGATGATGAAGTAGGCAAAATTGTGTAACACCCGAAGCGCTCATTCTTTCACCATTATCTCTTTAGTTTTTACAATATTTAAAATAGAACTGTGTTAAATGAAAATAGTACCTACTAAGTTGATGTTTCAATACTAACTACTGCTTTAGTTATTTTAAACAATATTTAACAAAACATTGTTTATGTGTTTAAACATAATATCAGAAACCTTTTCATGAAATGTTTATATTGTTTTATAATATTTTGTTAAGACATGAATTTACGACTAAATAAAGACATATGCTCAGTGAAGTGCCGAATTCATAAATGGCGTTTTCTGTAAATTTCAATTTTGTTATAAACTAATTAGTCAATAGAGAGGTAACATTGACAGCTTACTCATTTGTGTCAGAAATTCGGGCAACACACATTGGACACATGTTTGACAAGTAGAGAAGGGTTGCCACTTCAATGTTATTAGTCACTTGAAACATCGGTATGATTATAAACTTGACATCAGTGGCGCATTGGCAAGGTGTTACGAAACATCGACCATACGTTAGTAGCATGTGTTTGTTGAAATTGTTTGTTGTGATTAGTGCAAGTCAGGTATCGAATCACTTGCCACACTAGATGTAATTTCTTTGGTATGTCCCTGGCCTTAAGTTCAAAGTAGAAAATATTGAATATAGTTACATGCAAATACAACCGTATGAACCTTTCTTAGCTCCGTCGTAATTAGTTATAAAACAATACCTTAGAAGGGAAATCATACTGAACAAGCGCTTAGAGCGTTTCTCACATACACTATGTAAAAAACATTTTTGAGTGTTTCTCAAGTGACACACTACGTGAATAACATTGTACATGGAGGTATTCGAAGCACGGCAAAAGATTCCAATTCGAACTGAATGACAGTGAGTTGGAGAGATCCGTAAATACAAGTCGAGAATAATTTAGGTTGGGAACGTACTATATGTGTTATGAACGTATTATGTGCCTAAATTCGTATGTACATATGCATGTTTGCTTTGTTATATAGTTGTAGCATGTTAGTTGAATAAATAAAACACCTCTCTCGATGTTAGTGCTTTGAAATATTACCATTATAAAAAAAAACTTCCAATTTTATCTTAAGTAGTTTTTTTAGTGATTTCAGTTTTTTTGTGATTAAAGTGATCGCGATAACTGTATTAAGTACTGTATCTCATTTTATGTGAAATCATGGTAGCGCAAATTAATAGTCCAAAACATGTTTAAAAAAGTTTAATGCAAGTAATCAAGTAATGACGGCATGTTATGCGTCCATACATTCGATATTGGTACCGAATGTTATCATTTTTTTTTTTATGTTTGAGTGTACTCTGAACGAAAATATATCGAAAATCTATAAGGAAAGATACGAGACAAGGTTCTTTGTTATTTTTAGACAAAGTTTGTTAACTTTTAAAATGTTTTATATAATAAATAGAGTACGAAAAAAAATCAAAACCGGTATGTTGTTAAGTTTTATTATGAATTTATTAGTTATCTAGCTTATTTTGTCAACAAATAATTGTTGCTCAAAATTAGCAGCTATTTTAAATAAAGGTTCATAATTGGAAAACTCGATTTTGTTTATGTCTTATAAAATAATTTGGAAAATTAGCCGAAATATGTTTTATTTTAAAAATTTGTTACTATTGATTTATGTCATTTTATAGCTGTTTCAAAAAACTATACTGTTCGGTGTACTATCATTATTAAAACTGTAGTTTTGTAATTTTTAGTAATTTTGCTAGGAAAAATTAATTGAAGTAATATTGACTTTACGTGCGAAAACTGCGAAAGCGTCGTTAGGGTATAATAACTTTTCCACACAGTTTAATATGAACGTATATTTTAATGACAACACATTGTGAAATGTCACGCTAAGTGATGTCAGTGGGTAATGTCATTACCGTAATTTTAATTAACGAAATAATTCCAATTTCGAATCCTATTGTAATAAAATAAATTTATGTCTGTACTCAATGTATTGTATGTGACATGTGCTTATAACGTACCGGCTTTAAACTATTATGGAAATGTTTTTATATGTATGATAAAATAGGTAAATGTAGAGTATGTTTGTGTAGATGTATATGTAACAAAATGTGCTAATTTATTTTTCTTTTTTGGTTAATAGCTTACCTATGAAGAGATTATTGATTATTAGGTGCAACGCAGAGGAACGACGGTACAATAGTCGTTTGTAACGTATTTAATTTGTAACAATAGGATCGGCGAATAACATTCACGGTCACCCTGATTTTTTTCTAGTATTAAATAACATATGTTCAATTTTATTCCGATTATTGTCGGCCGTTTGCGTAACGGAGTTATGTTGCATTTGCAAATTGAATATTTTGTTAACCTATCAAGAAATTATTGTTTATTACGTGAACGCAGAGGAACGACTGCGCAATAGAGGTTCGTAACTTATTTAACTTGTAACAGTAGGATCGGCGAATAACATTCACGGTCACTCCGATTTTTTTGCAGCACCGACTTTGTTAAAGTATTAAATGTCATATGTTCAATTTTATTCCGATTATTGTCGGCCGTTTGCGTAACGGAGTTATATTGTATTTGCAAATTGAATATTTTGTTAACCTAACAAGAAATTATTGTTTATTACGTGCAACGCAGACGAACGACTGCACTATAGTCGTTCGTAACTTATTTAATTTGTAACAGTAGGATCGGCGAATAATGTTCACGGTCGCTCCGATTTTTTTGCAGCACCGACTTTGTTAAAGTATTAAATGTCATATGTTCAATTTTATTCCGATTATTGTCGGCCGTTTGCGGAACGGAGTTATATTGTATTTGCAAATTGAATATTTTGTTAACCTATCAAGAAATTATTGTTTATTACGTGAACGCAGACGAACGACTGCACAATAGTCGTTCGTAACTTATTTAACTTGTAACAATAGGATCGGAGAATAACGTTCACGGTCGCTCCGATTTTTTTGCAGCACCGATTTTGTTAAAGTATTAAATATATGTTAAATTTTATTCCGACTATTGTCGGCCGTTTGCGTATCGGAATTATGTTGTATTTGCAAATTGAATATTTTGTTAAGGAGAGAATTTTATATATGTATATGCATATATAGGGCTGATGGGTTAGGTTAGGTTACCAACCAAGATATTATCTATTAAACAATTCGTTGTTTTCGAAATATTGGCACTTCAGGTGGCAAAACACTCCATGATAGTGAGTCAATTAATTAATTACTGATGATCTGTATAATATAAATGATAATTACTGATGATCTGTATATATAAATGTGGTTAATGTTAGTACAAAGCTTTTAGAGCAACCAGAAATGAGACAGTAAACTTGTTTTTTTAATCGTTTCTTAAGACTGATAGTATAACATAAATTGAAACAATTAAATTAGCCTTTTATGATTCACGACCGAAGAAGAAAAAAACTTCGTTGTGTGAATCGTACGTGTCAGATGTGAAACTTCTTTACGTGCTTATTATTATTCTGCAGTGATCACATAACGGATTATTCAATATTATTAATGCATACATTTTATTATACTTTTATTTAGCTTTAATGTCAATAAGGAAGTCACTATATAACACACTAACGCTAATGAAACCTTTAACATGACAGTGCGTCGGTGGACTTATGAACTTCACGCCAGCAACACATTACATATATTACGACTCTACGTTAGTGGCATGCATTTGTTGATATTGCATGTTGTCAGTAGTGCAAGTCAGGTGTCAGATCGCTCGCCATACTTGGTGTCACATTTTCTCTTTAAATTCAAAGTAGCCAACATTGAAATTATACAAATTTATACACTGGTACGCTTTGTTACGACTGAAAGTATGGAAAACTCAAATAAGTTGGTTTTAGTTTACTGGCGGCCTGCTATTCATTGAAGCCTTGAGTGACTAGCAGTGGGGGGTGGGGGGGATCTATCCATCGCTTGTTCTCCTTTCTTCCGATGTGTTTCACTTTTCATTACAGTCTTATTTGTAAATATACGAACATACATGATGTAAGAAAAAGAACTTTTGAGGGGGAAAATCTATCCATCGCTTGTTTTTCTTTCTTCCGATGTGTTTCAATTTTAGTTACAGTCTTATTTGGTAATATATGAACATACAGAAGACAAAGAACTTTCACTTCAAAATAAACGTCACGCATTTGTTTTTTAAATTTTTAGAACGATTAGTATAAAATTTGTTTATGCTCCATAAACAAAACGACCGATTTTTGCGTTTTTTGTTTGTGTAAAGTTCAATTTACAAATAAGATTAAAAGTATAATTTGAATTTTAATTCGGGTACGACCTTGAATCTTATGCGCTAATCTTTATAAGTTGTACGATTGATAAACATTTTAAATCTTTTACAGTATTTGTTGATACTTATGATACCAGTAAGGCTTTGAGTTTTCAGTATTCTTCAATGTTATTATGGAAAACATACGTTGCAATCACATTAGGTGACATTTTGAACTTAATTTCTATCAGGATACTTTCAGACAGGAGTTTACTACGTACGTAAGTTAATGGCGTGTAGTGTCAGCTTAATAAGGTCCATTACACCTAATGATGTCCGATAACTTTGTGGAACGCAGCCGAGAGCCCTCAAATGAATGATGTACTCTTTTCACCGACGTTGTTATGACGGCTCCCGTCGGAATACGAAGATGAATCGATCGTCATTTATCCGCCCGACAGCGACAATGCATAACGCGTCGATAGCGCGCTTATAGAGTGTAGCTCGTTATTTCCTCTTAATACGCGGTCGTTTGCAGCATCCTCGTATCTGCAGCCCCGAATGGCTCCTCGGGCCAGCCGTCTTAAGGGATGCGCCAGCTATTATTCCCATGGAGCACATCGGCAGCATAAATCACCTTCGGGGAGACAGGAGAGCGGGGCATCCGTCTCCATTGTGGAACATCTCCGCAGCGGCTCGACCTAATGGTCCTCGCGGGTGCCTCGGGGCCCGTGACCCAAATAAATATATTGCGGCGCATAAAGAGTGCTGTGACGTTGTGTTTCTGGCGCGTTTTTGAATAATTTATTATCACACTTGCGCGAATGCGTAATGCGGATCTGGAAGTAAGGCAGGCGCCGTCGGTAATGGGAGTTCGCGGGTCGCTTTTATGGTTCTCCTAAGGCATGTAGATTATTGTCTTATGCGGTGGATTCGTTTTTTCTTGTGCTTACGCTAAGTGAGCAGAGAATTTTCGGGTAATGTCTTAAAGACGTATGGTTTTGTTGTTTTAAAGCGGAGATGTGAAACGCATGGAACGTTATGACGTTATTTATTTATCGGAATAGGATATATTTCAAAATAAATGGATGTGTGTAATCCCTAGAGGTACACATGAATGCATGTAGTATTGAGCCTGATACTTAAAATTTTAACTTTAATGCACTACTTATACCTATTAATTTGTATAAAATTGGAACGTTATCTATATACAATTCTCGATTTTCATTAAGCTCTTTGAAGAAGAATGACTAGGCACGTATAATTTAATTTCTCTGAAATTACAAAACTTTATTGAAAATTTCGATTTTCTTAATAATAGGTTAAAAATAGTAAATTGAAACTTTTAGCGGAGTAAAATTGGTTTTAAACATATAAAACGTTTGAAATGTGAAACTATTGATAATTAAGTAATAAATACAAATATGTGCATCGATGTACTCAGTTGAGAAAAAATAGATTTACTAGTAACAAACCTAAAAGTGATTGAGTTATATCGCATTTCAAGTGGGTCAAAAAGTTATGTACAAAAATAACTTGAAAAATAGATTTACTAGTAACAAACCGAAAAGTGATTGAGTTATATCGCATTTCAAGTGGGTCAAAAAGTTATATACAAAAATAACTTGAAAAATAGATTTACTAGTAACAAACCTAAAAGTGATTGAGTTATATCGCATTTCAAGTGGGTCAAAAAGTTATATACAAAAATAACTTGAAAAATAGATTTACTAGTAACAAACCTAAAAGTGATTGAGTTATATCGCATTTCAAGTGGGTCAAAAAGTTATGTACAAAAATAACTTGAAAAATTCGTCTGCAAATAATTATACTTGTGTAAAGAAAAGTGAACAGATAAATTAAGCAGTATTTTTTAAATCTTAATGGCAATGCTTTGTACTCTATTTATTACGCCTTAAATAACTTCTCACTATAGGAACATGGCTTCCCGACTTACGTATTAGCACTGCTCCCGGCTTGTTAATTTTGGAAAGTGTTTTTTCAAACTTCCACTGTCTATTGTCTCCAGGTTTTATCAGCCACGTTGATGTGAAAAGTGTGTTAACATAATTAAATTCCTTTTAACCTTATCTGCAGTTCTTCTAATTAAAATCCTTTTATCCTTATCCGCAACTTTAACACTGGTTCATAATTTGAAATGACGATATTACAATAGCTATATGCGCTCAAATTTTGCTTGTTGGGATTGTAAATAAAAAACTAATTGAAAAAAAGGGTGAAGGCGAAATAATTTAAGAGATTACGCGATTACGTTTCACCCGGACTGGAAAAAGAGGTCACGGCTCATATCTAGATTTTGTGTTTCATTAATTACGAGATTCCAGGTTCGCAAGATGTTGAACTTTAATTTTTGTAAGAGTAGACAACATGTCGGTACTTTCAAGAATCCTCGCCCATATCGGAGGCGGCGGGAAAGTGTCGATAGAGATATAACGAAAACATCGTTCGCCACACAGATGGCATAAATAAAATATAAGCGAAGCGTTATTTACTCGGCGCGAACGTCAATGCAAAGTTTATTCGCGTAAATAATACAATTCGGCGATCTCATGCCGAAACGTGCCGCGGAATATCTCATTTATTTTTGCCAAAGTTCAGCATTCACAAGAAATAACAAGGTATTAACAGACTCGGCCAATGTTGTTTGGGGCGAGTCGGGCAGTACTGTAACGGCACTTCTTTACGGGCGATATAATAATAAATTTGGAAATATTTTACGATTGTTATAGTGCTTTCAAAAGTATTTCCGCGTCTACGTTTTGATTGTGATGTCTGTCTATATGGGGAAGAATACTTTTTGGAAATGGCTCTAATTTCGTAATGAAATGAAGACTGGTAGTTAAGAGCGAGACGCGGAAAGGATATATAGAAAATAATTTAACAATGCCGATAAATTATTGTGAGAATTCAAAGAGTCGTGTAGAAATATACTCCTCAAATGGAAGCGAAGAATCAATCAAACACCATTTGTTAAATATATGTATTTACTTGAGTTATTGTAAGACTCGAGTTATTAGGGATAATTTTACATCAGAAAATAATTTCATACGTTTCCCGATTTTCAGATCACAGAGTGCTTTATATAATATTTCGGAAAAATAGATCCAAAAATTATATTACCTTATATTATATACAGAGAAGAACAGAGAATAAATGAAGTCAGAAATAATTAGAAAAATAACGGGAAAAGTATTTCTTGAATTTCATTTAACAGATTGGCATAATGCAAGCACTTGTTACTTCTAGGAATATATTATAAATATCTCAATGTTTAAAAGCAAAGGATAACCAGAGCTTATATGAACTTGAATTAAGTATATCAGCATACATATTTTTGGAGGATGTCTGAAAATTAAAAATACTCTATCCGTATCGTCACATCATTTTCTGTAGTTTTCCTATAATCTTGGATATTGTCAACTTACATTTGTTATTACTTATCCCGATTATTTCTTAAGCATTCTTTTGCATTTTTGTGGTCCGTGTAGCGGTGATGTAAAGTTAACTTGACACCGCGCGCTGAAGCGGAGGTACATATAATGATGAGATGAAAATTTACAAAGTGGGTATCGTTTGAAGTTGTAATTAAATATAAACATCTTTCGCTCATTATAGGCCGGAAGCTGGCAATATGATAGGAGTACCGATGCGGTTCTGCTCTGAGCGACTGCGCTCGTTGGTATGTGTTAAGCGGCTCTCGTGATGGTTATGTCCGCACCTGCTTTGGGGGTGTAGAATTTCAAACGCTTGTACATTGTTGCAATTTTTTCAGTATGTTGGATGATAGGGTGAATATGATTTATAATATACGTATGGTTATTTACTATGCTGCGATAAAATATAATTTTCCATTTATTAAAAAGCTTGATAAATATTAAATTCAGAGCAATTGTTTTTGATCAATATATATGTTCGTGCGTTTAACGGTTCTTGTCAATTTTTAGTGATGCGTGGCAAAATTGCCAAAACGGAACCCTCGTGGAATCACTTTGGTGTTTGCCCATCTGTCTGTCTGTCGCAGACGATTTTGTTCAATAGTGATTGTGGAAGTAAATTGGAAAATTAAGGAGATTGTGTGGCATAGCAAATGAAAATTTATTGAAGCACGATTTCTAGAATACATATTATGTATTTTGTATGAATTTGTTTAAAAACACTGAAAATTACTGTCCTCTACCCTTGTGACCAAAAGGAAGACTCAGAAATATCTTGAAAAAATCATGAACATTGGGAATTAGATTTAGATTAAATAAAAATTATGAACAATTCGAGCGTAATTAATTGCTATAAACAATTAAATTGCTTATTTCCTTATAACTGCTGAACCATTGGTTTTAAAGAACAAATTTTTTCTACAAAAAGTATTGTTATTTTTTAAAGGGTACATGTTTTGATCGAAACTCTCTAAACCAGCGGTACTCAAACTTTTTTTTATCACTCATGTGACAGATCAATAGCGTCTCACCGAACTATTAAATATGTTTATTGGGATAGAGTTATTTCCATGATTTTCATGACATCGAGTGAATCGTGACTTTATTTAACTTTTTAATCCGTTCTTTTCTTGAAACGGATGCATTATCTGGTTTTCCTATGATGCTCGTTTGTTTAACCATAAATCTCATGCCGGAGTCAATATTAAAAGAGTGTGTATTTTAAAACGTATAGGTATTATCCTTATTTATTCTCTTCAGAATTTATAATGGGCGTGGTCCGATGTAATTCCTTCAACTCCGACGGGATTTACTTTTGACCATCCATTTTTTTTAAATTATTAAATTGACAATCTCTCATTTTTGAGTTTAGTAGCTTTTTATGGTCACGAAAAGAGTAAATAATATTTTATTTCACCTGCCTGGAGCGCGTCCTAGTATCCTTCGCACATTTACCTTGTTCAAATCAATATCATGGGGTGCGTCCAGTCTTGATATTTTTTCTGTTCCATTGACCACTTCAGGAATGGTTTTATAAAGTTGCTTCGTGATTTACGGCCGATCAATAGATTTTAGAGTGATGTTTATTATAATTGCTGTGTGTTTCTTATTTGTTTTTTAAACTCCTTATAACTATTCGTTCTTACGGTACTTCCGCTTGTTTAATGCTTTGTGTAAATCTGAATTGCGTTTTCAAGAAAT
Source organism: Druceiella hillmani (assembly GCA_039881145.1). Taxonomy (NCBI): domain Eukaryota; kingdom Metazoa; phylum Arthropoda; class Insecta; order Lepidoptera; family Hepialidae; genus Druceiella; species Druceiella hillmani. The sequence continues at coordinate 3,181,003 of JAYKKI010000015.1, forward strand.
AAATAATTATAAAAGTAAAAAATCGCAGAATGGCAAAGCAATAATGACTTAAAATATTTTTATTTACAATATTTTTGAAGTGTAAAAATTCAGTAATTCTTTCAGGTATTCTTATTGTTGTTTCTTAAAATAAAATTAATGGTAAAAGGAGATGTGTAATACATACAATATTTTTGTATTTTTTGTGTTATAACATCTTCAGAAACTCTGCGTACCACAGTTTGAGAATCGCTGCTTCAAATCATTCATGAAGAGATTGGTACATTTTTGCAGCTGCCCGCGAGGGTTGTCGAATAGAGTGTTGCATAATGACGTTGGGATATTGTGATGTTTTTAATTAAAAAAATGTGAAATATTATCTAGAATAGGGGTGCCAAATAAAAAATTTAATCTGCTAAGAATTGCAATTTATATATATTTCGAAAATATTAGGATGCAGTGTGTCCACTCTGTCATCCATCTGAGTACCATCTACGAACGACGTTGTGTAATTTCGATTATAGAAGTATAAAATAGGGTGTAACGGCTATGACAAATGTTATAACAGCTTGATTTTCGTAACATGAGGAATGCTTCACAGATATTTGAGCATCGGCAAGGCAGTCGATATCGTAATAGCAAGGTTTTGTACTTAAACATTTTAGATCCTAAAAAATCTAGGAACCGGTATGCGGAGGTTCGGATCAGATTGCAAAGTTTTCTAGATATAACAGAAGGTAAAATAAGTTTGGGGCTTCTGCTGAACTTCATTACAAAGTTATCATATCGAGATGCTTGCTGGTTCAAAACTAGTGTTAGATTAATTCTTGTGAAGGTGTTGCAATCGACTTAGGGGGGCCATGCTTCCATACATAAATGATGTATTACGGCTAAGTACAAATTTAAAAGATTAACTTTCTCCTTAATAAAATTAAATTTCGACTTACTTTTCATGTTACGTGACAACCCTACTTCCGAATTTACATATGGTCGTTAGGGTCGCAGGCCTCTCCGGCTCCGAGGACATGCGCGGGGCAGATAGTGTTATTGTATCAATTTATCAAGACCATCTAGCAGAATTTGATGCGATTTACGATCGTCATTTCGATTTCATAAATTATTCATGGCGATTTTAGTACGGTTAACGTTTTGACACTCGGGCCTAGCTCAGGGTTGTTCGTAATCCTTTTATTCGGGGAATGACATTTTGCATTGTTTTCGGTGCGATAAGGTTTAGCGGTACGTTTTGCTGTAGTGACGGAGCGAAGGTGGGAGTTTCATTTTTCATACGATCACCGATCGATGTATGGAACTGCCGAGTACGAGGAGTGATAAAAAAATAGTGAGAGTAACTCATTTTATCGATGCTTCACTTATTTTTACCAATAATGAAAGTTCGTTTCAATATGCCTGCTTTTGAAAAAAAAATAGACCGTAATGTTTAAAAACTAATAAATGGTAAGCACTTGCTCGGGTCATTTTGACCAATAATGTTGAAAAGGAAAAAAAAGAAACGCGATCCTTGATTAAGTATTCCTTTTTGAAAAAAGTGATCTAGGAAATTCACGGCTATTTGATGGAGTTATTACGAGAGTTTACGCCCCCGCATTCCACAGTTCCCAGGTAGGCTTCTCAATTTCGAGTTGGTAGAACGCGATAGAATTTTACCACCGTTTCGGCCGGTCTTTAACTTCCATTACATAAAAGAATGTTGGAAAATTGAAAATAACGTATTGAGTGATTAAAAGGTCATCGTGTGTTATTTAGTTTAAGAGAAAATCCATATCGAAATATTGTTTGAATGTGAGAAAAATATCCGCAAACAATATTAACCGACAGCAGAGGTAAAGTACCCTCTTAACATTTCAAGTGCATGATTAGGTAGATTTCCCGACGATCTTGGTGATTTTTTAAACATATAGTCGTGGCTTTAATATTTTGTGATGCAGAATGGATACTGTTGGTTGACTATCTAGCGCATGGAGTCATTACAATGCGCCAATATTACGCAGCATTTGTATACAAGTTGAAAGATGATGTTAAAGTGAAAACGAAAAGCAAACTTCGAAAAGGCGTGCTGCGTCATCAAGACAAAGAACCCGTTTGCACTGAGGTCCGTTGGCGGCCATTCAATAAGTTGGGTACGAATTAGTTGATCATCTGCTTTATTCACCGGATGTTGTGTCCCCAGTGACTTATAATAATCTTAAGAGAAAATATGAAGTCGACAGTTATGTTGTGAAGGCCGCGGAAGGCTTTTTATAGAGCCAAGATGAAATATTTTTTCTAAATAATCGAGAAACACTGGGCTCATTGTGTAGAGAGAAGACTGCGTGGAAAAATAATTTGTTGAAACTTTAATACCTATTAATTTAATATATTTTTCTCGCTACTCTTTGATCATTTCTCGTAAATCATTTGACAGCGACATCATCATTTTGTTGGCGACACAAGTCCATGTCAACGATTCGTATATCGATAAGGATTCTCATAATTGTAGCAGACAATATTATGGGATGTTTAGGATTATTTTACATTTTTGTGTGCTAAATAAAATCGCAGCTTTAATTATCAACAACCACAGCTTTAATTATCAACAATCGCAGCTTTAATTAGCAACAACCACAGCTTTAATTATCAACAATCGCAGCTTTAATTATCAATAACCACTCGTATCTGAACAATAGGAAAACTTCGTGTTTTCACTATTATATACCTCTCATCATTTCATATTTCCGATTTGATGACACCATTTTTTGCTTATGCGATTAATCTACTCTCTAAAAACATGAAGATCTTCCTAATCCCACAGCATAGAACTGCAATTACATGAAATTCAATACAAACCACCACTTACATGATATTAAATACCCAAAGAGCTCCCTCAGTGTTTTTAGTGTTCAAAGTTCTTTTAAAATCGTATTAATGAACAATAAACTACTAATTCGTTTTATATAATTTGTCATTATCTCTCTATACTTTTGTGTCGTTCTATTTAACATCGTAATAATTATATTTGTACTTCTGAGTCATACGTTTGCAAGTATCTTAATTTTTTATTTACTATTGTCACAACAAATTGATAGCTTTAAGATAATCCAAACATGTACTAAACATTAAAAATTGAACAAATACTAAAACATTTTAAAATTCTGAATAAATATTCTTATTTCCTTTATGTTGTCTTACTGACCGGAAACCGTGAATCGTGTTGAACATATCAAATGAACAAAGGAATTTTTATTAACTGATTAAATCTTTAAGAGTTAGTAGATCCTTAAGAGTTATACGAGTAATGTGTAGTATAGTTACAAAGTTGTAAGTGAACATTGTAAAGATATTAAAAAAATTATGTTAAATAAAAAATCAAAATGCTTTTATAAACATTATTTGTTTTGAAGGGACAATTTTTGAATCAAAATAGGTGTATGTTTACAGGATGTTGAACATATCAAATAAAGAAAATAATTTTTATTAACTGATTAAAGTTAGTAGATAAAAATCCGTAAGATTTATACGAGTAATGTGTAGTATAGTTACAAAGTTTTAAGTAAACATTCCAAAGATATTACAAAAATAATGTTAAATGCAAAATCAGAATGCTTTTATAAACATGATTTGTTTTGAAGGGACAATTTTTGAATCAAAATGAACGAAGGTATACAGGTGTTGAACATATGAAATGAACAAAATATTTTTTATTAATTGATTAAATCCTTGAGAGTTAGTAGATTAAAATCCTTGAGAGTTATACGAGTAATGTGTAGTATAGTTACAAAGTTGTAAGTAAACATTCCAAAGATAATACAAAAATAATGTTAAATGCAAAATTAGAATGTTTTGTTTTGAAGGGTTAGTTTTTGAATAAAAATACACATACGTATACAGGACGTTGCTTAAAACGATGCTGAATTTTTATTACATTCTGTGAAAGGGTTTAATTTTCAAATTTTACATCAAACAATGTTAAAATCTGGTTGTCATCATTTATTTCTATAATATTAAACAAAAATTAAACCTACGTAATTCGAGGCGAACTCGCGCTACGACTGTTTTTTACCTATATTGCTTAAATCATACACCCTTTGATGTAAAAATGATTACACCCTAAGACCTTGTTCACCCTACTTATTCCCAAACATACATCTGCCTATTGCGAAAAATCTTTTGCTCTCCAAGCATTAAAACTGTGGAATCAACCGGATCCTAACGTAAGAAAAATATCCTCGATGAATGTCTTCAGGGATCGATTAACAACCCTAGCCCTTTAGCGGTCTTGTTCGTTCCTTTTTCCATCCTAACTCATGTTAATATTTGTATTTTAATTTATATTTTCGTTTTTTTTTAAAGTTCATCCCACTGTTATTATTATTTATTAAGGTCTCGTTTTTCTTTTTTTTTATAAACACTTTATATTTTATATTTTAACATCTCTACAGTTTATCAAACAATCAGTTCATAAAAAAGATCTTAATAAATGATAATAACATCCCACTGTTATTATCATTTATTAAGATCTCGTTTTTCTTTTTTTTTATAAACACTTTATATTTTATATTTTAACATCTCTACGGTTTATCAAACAATCAGTTCATCAAAACTTATCGTCACGGTTGACTGAACAGGAGATAATTTCTGTAACAATAAATCTGTCATGTACTGAACATGTAAAAAAGAGTAAAATAAAATAAAAGTTAAATACAAACAAGTAGTAAAATTAAGAAGTATATATGTCTATGAATATGAATGTATATGAATATATGTCCTGTGCTAATTATACCAGTCTTTATTTTGAAATTGGGAATTACAAATTTGAAACCGTTTGCAACTTTAAATACTTAGGATAAGAAGTTAATACTCTCAGTGATATCATGCCTGAGATCCGTAGTAGGGTCACAGCAGCTAACCAATTTTTTTTCGGTCTTAAAAAGTACTTGAAGTCTAGCTTCACTAGTAGCAAAACAAAGATTCTGATTTACAACAGCTTAATTAGACTCATTCTTACCTACTCTGCTGATACATGGTCAATGACAGAAAAGTTAAACATATTATGCTGTTTTTGAAAGAAAGATTTTAAGTCTAAAATGTAACAACATCTGGAAAAGAAGAACTAACTCTGAACTTTACAAATTATTTAAAGAACCGGATGTAGTCAAATACATCACAATTCAGAGAATAAAATGTGCAGGGCACTTGAGCAGAATAATCGACAGTCGGGCAACAACAAAGATTGGGCTCCCGAAAAAGAGGGAAACCTAAACTTAAGTGGCTTGACTGCCTGGAAAAAGACTTTAAAATCCTAAGTGTAACGAACTGGATGTGTCTGGCCAAGAACAGGTGAGCTTGGGACCTGATTCAAGACAGGGCCCCATTCTGGGCTGTCAAGCTATTAAAGAAGAAAAAGTAAAGAAGAAGAATATTTCTGTTGTTCTGCCTGGTAAATTTCTTATTTCGACAGCGATATTTTAAACATATATAAGATATCTGTGGTTGCATGTCTATTAATAGTTTTGAAGACCATGTTCACTTGGTTGGTTAGCGTTTAACAAACAAAAATACATGAGTATTTGTACAATATCGCGTGTTGAAACGAGGCGGGCGGACATAGACTATGATTTTATTTGTTCAAGAAATCGTGACCATAATAGAATAATCAGTAAGGTTCCGATTTTTGTAGGTACGTACGTTTGAGATTATCTTTCAATGAAGTAATGTAAAGCTACTTGTCAATTATAAGAAGATATTCCTTGGAGTATTTGATGAGTTTTTGTTGGAAAATTCATCATGGGGTAACATATCTACATCTTGAGATGGATTCAATTTGGAAAATCTGGAATTATATTTTATATAATATTGTAATTTTTTAAGTCTTGCTTTCTATATTTTTTTAGAAAATCTTTTAACAATATTAAAGAGTTTTAACACTCTTCAAGTTTTAACAAACTTTTAAAACTCATTTCATTCGCTCAAAATAGGTTCAGCGCAAATTACTGACTGTTGCTAGGATTATTGAAGAGGATATGGAATGGTAGATTAGCTTAAATTTTTATCATATTTTACTCCTCAGTTAAAATATTATCCACTTAAGATATTTCCATGTAGTATGTTTCTTAATGTATCTGACAAACAGGCGAGTTGAGGTGAGTTGAATTCGTAAACTACTATATTCTTTGTATAGTAGTAGTTACGACGCTTTAATGTAACTTGTTAAAAAATAACACAATTGGAAGCAGATGAAATCAGGTTTCGTAATTTGATATTCTTTTGGTAATTTCCTGAGGTTTAAAATATTATTTGAATTATAAGAAGCATGTTTCACATTGCAAGCTTTTTGTTCCGCGCATATTGGTTTTCGGCATAATAGTTCAAAAAATTATGGTCGGGCCATAGACAATTCTGTAAAGAGTTTGAGATCAAGATTGTTTATGGTTATTGAAATTTCTAGATTATTCATTTTTTTATATAAGAGGCGGCGCTTTCGCAATAAATAACAGTTTTGATTGTGGTGATATTAAATGGTGACTCGTCTGTGATTAACTTGTATTCCAATGTCTTTTTGAGTGAGTATAATAGGTTTTGCGTCAGCTAGTATTTTTTTACGTAGCCTGTTGTGAATGTAATAAGTATGATTATTGAATATTGAATATATTTGGCGTTAATTTTGTAGAAATTCCTTACTCACAATTAAATGAAACTACATGACGTAGTATTATTTCTACTTTCTTTAAGTGCTTTACCCCGAAATGAGTTTCGTTGCATTATAAAATCTTCAGGTGGGCTATTAGCAAAGATCTTTCTTTGCTAACAGCCCAACTGAAGATGTTGTAATACAACGAAATTTAGGTCGTGATAAAGAAATTAAAGACAGTAGAAATAATACTACACCACGTAGTTTCATTTAATTATTATTATTGAAGTTATTATGTTTCTTTTTTTATAATTTTCAAGTTGTGGAATGAATATTATGGAAGGTCTTATGCTTTTCGTTTATTAATATCCAGGGAAAATAATGTCTAATATTAGCTATTCATATATTTATGCTAATAGAGCAATATTACCTAGCGTCAATTTTCGTTGCATCGCAAGACAAATTAAAAAGAGCATACTATAAAATCCACTGCGCTATTTAATTTGAACCCGCTGTATAAAACACAGAGGTCCCATAAAAACTGACACATATTTATATTCATATTTATGCGTAGTTTTTATGCCTCGTTTCGACGAACAGACTAGAGGTACGGGAGGCAGGTAGAATGAGCTTCGTTGCAGGGTCGAGTCACCTGGTGCGGCGACCGTCTGGTGCCCGGCGGCTGGGAGCTGTTCATCCTGCATTATTCATGGAGACGCGGCGGCGCAGCGGCCGCCGCGTATGTTCGCGCGCACGTTTGCGTTTCGTCACGGCGAGATGTTGGTGCTTGTGTTGTACGGGAGGCTAGGGCTGGCAGCTGTTACGGTGTGATTGAAGTCGGTTTGAGATAGGTTGCGGTTGGGGGTTAGTTGAGAAGGACTTTGTGAAGAAAATGTATACTAGAACACATTGCAGCACAGTCTAATCGGAGACTTTGAAGCGAAACTTTTTACGTACTAATTTCACGTAAAATTACCCAGCTCTAGTCGAGTAAATACTAGGTGATGTTTGACTGAGAGGCTATGACACTCTGTACATTTTGAAAATCGTTTAATATTTTATGAACGTATTTGAAGGACTCCGAATGTAACACAATTGTTTTATTCATTGCCATGTTGAAATGTCTACTTAGAAGCCATATCGATCTTAGATTCATGTGCCTACGTACATATATATATATATATATATATATATATTTATATATATATATATATATATATATATATATATATATATATATATATATGTGTGTGTGTGTGTATGTGTGTGTGTGTGCATGCGTGCGTGCATTCGTGTATATATATATATATATATATATATATATATAGATATATATATATATATACATATACATACATACATACATAGAGTAAAGTCTAAGTATGTATGATACTTAGACTTTACTCTGCGACGTAAACTTTTTACGCAAACCTTTCATAAGACCGATTTGGCCCTTATTTTGCCTAATCTAGTCGAATAAAATTTTAAAAAATATTCTGAGATATCGCTTCAATAAACTTTGGATCATAAAAACCTAAAAGTAAATGCTATGTAGTGAAAAGTAAGATAATAAAAAAGTAATGGAGTACGCAGGCGAGTAAACCAGAAAGTAATTACTGAAGAATTACGAGTTAATTTATGTATTTGTTCGAGAAGGGTGTATCGATGTTGACTTTTTACACGTCCACTGTGAATGGTAACGCTTGGTAACCCTGGCCGTTGATGCTCTTAGGGCGGTTATCTTACGGCTAATGGTGATATTTGCGGAATTGAGTCTATTTGTGAAGGTGGTAGATCATCGACGTGTGATGAGCGGAATAGAGCGCAGTGAGGGATAATAGAGCAGTGGGTTAGTGGCGAACAGTTATGGGCTCCGCTTAGCCGTTAGGGATGATGTCCGAAAAAACTGAGGCGTCTATTATGACGATAGCCTGCGTAATAATGTTAAGTACTTTCGTTTAGCACGACGGTATTGCTGTTAGCTCCTAACAGCGAATTTCGAATTGTTTGCAATTTTAGGAAACCAATGGGGTGATTTTAGAGAATTGTTTTGTGGAATAGGTGTTGGATACCTTGGCGACTTTTCTTTACGATCCAATTAGTAGAAGTAGCAGGTATTTTTATATTGCATGTTGTGAAACAATAGTTATACGTTTTATTTAATTGGAAAGGATGCTGCGATTGGCAAAGTATATTAGTTATATTAGAAACCTGGTTTTGAGTGTACTGTTTTTATTAGTTTTGCGATAACTTTTTCTACTTATACTTTCATTCTGAATGATTGGTGCTATAAAATATTGATATCGACAAAATGTACAATAGATCAAATCGTACGTCCGTTCTTGTGCAACCTTTCTTATACTATGAAGTTCGATTTTCAATATTTGGTTGCGACGGAAAAATATTGCAGTGCCTTACCCTCACCGATGTCATCGTAACATTGACTCTCTAAAATATTAATGTTAGTGATAGTGCGTATCGACAGAAATCAATAAAAAATCAAATCGTACGTCCTTTCATGTGTAACCTTTCTAACATGATGAAGTTCGATTTTCAATATTTGCTTGCCACGGAGAAATATCGGAACGCCTTAACCTCACCGATGTCGTAATATTGACTCTCTAAGATATTAATGTTAGTGTTAGGGATATCGGCAGAAGTCTGCAAAAGATACATCGTACGTCAGTTCTTGTACAACACTTCTTATACAATGAAGTTCGATTTTCAATATTTGTTTGCCACGGGGAAATATCAGAATAGCTTACCCTCACCGATGTCATCATAACATTGACTCTCTAAAATATTAATATTAGTGTTAGAGGCATCGATAGAATAATGTTAAGTACTTTCAAATCGTATTCCGTTCTTGTAGAATTTTTCTTACGCATTGAAGTTCGATTTTCAATATTTGGTTGCTACGGGTAAATATCGGAATGCGTTACCCTCACCGATGTCGTCATAACCTTGACTCTCTAAGATATTAATGTTAGTCTTAGGGGCATCAACAGAAGTGTACAAAAGATCAGATCGTATGTCCTTTCTTGTACAATGTTTTTTATTCAACGAAGTTCGATTCTCAATATTTGGTTGCCGCGAGGAAATATCGGAGTGCGTTACCCTCACCAATGTGATCATAACATTGACTTTCTAAAATATTAATATTAGTGTTAGGGACATCGACAAAAGTGTACAAAAGACTAAATCATACTTCCGTTTTTGTACAACTTTTTTTAGACGATGAAGTTCAATTTGCAATATGTGGTTGTCGCGAGGAAATATCGGAGTACCCCACCTCCACCGATGCCATTAGAATTTTGAATAATTGGCTATCAGGGGGAAATACTTTATTAGGTATACCACTCTCACCGATGTTCTGATTATAAGTTTTAATTAATGCTTTCAATCCTATTGACTTCCGTATTTTTATTCAACGATTTAAATTGGATTGGTTTTTGATTCAGTGCCGCCTACCATCGTACCATAGACACGTAATAAAAGTCTTGAAAATTCTTGAAAATTCGAAGTGCCTTGTTGGGCTATAAAGCGGTGTTCTTTCTCAGCCTATTTTTATTAAAATGTTAGTAACACAACATTTTTCGAATCAACATTGTATTTTGATGATCTTCAAATATGTTCTCACTGTAGTCCTTTCAAAATCTCTTTTTGCATTGGTATTTTGAATGGACCCGTAAATAGTTTTTTTTATTAATTCATTTAAATCATAGGGTATTATTCTTAATAGTCATAAACTCTAACAAACGTCCTCAAACTTATGTTTCAATCACTTGTGGGTTAACATTTAGTAAATATCGTTTATTTTTCAATTCTAAAAATTATTCTTTTTTTTAATTGTGAAGGGGATTAGGGGCATGCTTTTCTATAAATTTTGATTTGTATCTCACGAATTACTTTACATCATTTTGTAATCCTTAAAATTCACCCCATCGGTTGATATCCCATAGGAGTGAAAACAAAAAAAATTGTTTATGCTAAACTTGGTCTTTTTCGATTTTTGCTATTGCGAACCAATAAGCTTCTATTCGTATGCCGAATTTCAACTTTACGTGTCAAACGGATTCTGAGGAAAACTATTGTAACTAACGGACGGATATAAGGCTTTATGAGTAGATCTTTAAGTTCTTTTTTCTTCTCGAAGTACGGAATCCTAATAATTAATTGAGATTGTTTTTCTTTTAATTAATTTTAATCTTAACGTCCTAAATTATTTATTTTAATTTTTCACTTCTTTTCAATTAAATTTAAAAGCAATCCACATAAACCATACGCAGTTTAAGATTAAGAGAATTTTTTAAATGAGTTGTGAAGTGTTATGGAAATTAATTCTGTCTCTGTAGCGCGATTCTGCGAACATTAAAAATAAAGAGGGATCAAAACGTAAGCCAGGACGAAAAGTCGTCAGAGTTCGCTTCTTATGCCTTTTACGCTTCTTAGGTGAACAGAGAAAAAAGGACAACGTGGAAAGTTAATTCGTATTCCTTTTGAAAACGATATTACAATTCGGCATTGAGCGCGGCGAAGCTTTTGATCTCGGCGCCGCCAAACGGGTCTGTTTATTTGGAAACGCGAATTTAATAAAAGTGAGTTTATGAAATTAAAGAATTAATATTGACAGCGGCGTGCGAGCGTCGCTGTAACAATGAAGGAGAAAATAATACAGGAAAAATAACCATTTTTACGCCTGCGATTTTCCTTTGTTCGCGTCCGGGTAATGTTTTCCTCGTCGCATTGTTTGATGTTGCCGTATTTTGTGTATTTTTTTTAACGCCGACGAAAGCGTAATTGCTAATTTGGGATTTTTGACTTGGACCGGAAATTTAGGCGGGGGTACCGGGCACGAGGTGGGCTGTGGTAGTGAAAAGAATTTTACGCTGAAGCTGCGGGGGTAGCTGCGACTCGTGTCAGGGGTTGGGTCAGTGCTCTTAATTGTGTTAAATTTGGCGAAAAATGATTTTGTTGTCACGTGAAGTGTTATGAAATTTATAACAAACGCTTAAAATAGACGATTTTTGAAATTTTGTCTTATTGGTTATAAAATGAAAAAAAAAATGATGTTGATGATTGTTTTGTTTTTATTTTTTATCTTAGCTTGAATTTCAAAGCGAATTGCTGCAATACTTACGAGAATTTCTATTCATCAGTTCTATTTGTCAGTTTTGTCTTCTTGAGTGCTAATAATTCAGTTTAAAGTTCCTTAAAGAATATTTCATAGAAAAGTACTATAGATTTTACTTTGTACCTTAAGCCTGTGAAAATTCAATTCAAATCAGTTCAGTAGTTTTTACGTAATACTCGAATAAACAGAAAGAAAAAAAAATTCCAAAAAATGCGTTTTTATAGCTATTATCTATATGTTATAAAGAAGTCTAAAAACATATCATAGTATGTTCCATATTCCAATATTTTTTTTCAGAAATGTCCTCAATGTACAGACAACACGCCTGTGTTACAGTCTTATGACAGTGTAAATACGGATTATAAAAAATGATATTGTTTTTTGATTCATTTACTTTTTAGTTTATTAATGAATATTTCTTTTAGTCTAGTTAGACTTGTGTTGCCAGTTTAACTTCACATTATTTTTTTATTTAATTTTTCTTGATAAAACGCACGATTCATTAAGCATATGAATCAGTTATCGTTGCTAAAGCAGTTGCTGCCTGCACTTACTTATTAACGCTGTTGCCGCCTGCACTGTTCGTTGCATCTTCGTCGTTTTGAAGAATAGCATTGAATGTTTTTTTTATTAATATTCTGCACACTACACGGAATTATAAACAACAACTACTCATTCCGCCTTTGTTCGGGCAAAAAAGGATTATGACTGCATTTTATTTTAATCCACGGAACACATTCGTTAACGCTGCCAGCCCAAAAGAATTCTTCCGTCAGCTTTTTTGTCGAAGTTGTTTCTATCCAGCTGAATCTTATGTACCAAACCGACATACTCATGAACAACTTCAATGCTAACATTATCCCCGTTCACTGGTCTTGGTTTGACCTGCGGATGGAACATGATTTTTTCTTTTAGTCAGGTTACCGAAGTCCACTCGTCTGGAAGAATCATCTAAATCAGCCAGCATTATAAGTTTATTATGAGAAAAATATAGTTTTAATTTTAAAACTTTTATAATAAGAAAAATTAAGTGAAAACTCTTACCATCCATGTTTTATGCTTAATTTAAACAAAAAATATAATTTAATAATTCAATCGAACCTATAAGGGTCACATTTAAACAGTGTAGTTAATAGGGCAAATAAACGCTTTTTATATGAAGTGTCGTTAGTCGAATTATGTTAATTATCACTAAAATTATTATCAAAGTGAAATAATTTCCCAATAGATGAATGCCTCGACGATATTACAATTATGGATTGTAATTCGTAAGGTTTAGACTTGTCCTATTTAATGTACATAAAAGGGTCTCTTGTTAGGAATGGTTTTCATTTAATAGGTTCGCACCGGCTGACTAGATAGGCGCTCCAAGCGATAGATTTTATCTACGTGACGATAATAATTAAGTTATTTGAACGAATTCGACGCCTCGAATTGGAAAACTGAACGTTTGTTTGAGAATGTTATTAAGCCTTTTAATACCTTCCGAGAGGTGCCGCTTTAGCATGCCCACGTGCCGTAGACCTCTGCAACGAAATTGCAAAAAAAAGAATGCTATATTTTTATAATGTCCGTCTTTATGTATATTACGTTATCATAGCTCTTTCATCATATTTTGTTCTTTGAAGTGTATAGATATATATTGAACTTGGGATGGAAAATGTTTTTCTCGCAGACCCCATCGAGTGGGATATCATTAAAGAGGTCATGCAAAATGAAAACTAAAATGTTTAGTCAATTTTTTTGATACGATGTTTTTTTCATGAGATATTAGTCTCCAAAACGTTTTGTAATATTTTTTTCGCTATTGCAAAATACTTCAACTGGTACCCGTTCAAATGGAAAATAAGATAATTAAAGCAGATTTTGGTATACTTTAAAGAATATTATTTAAGTGGAGTGTAGATACTTAGTGACGCATATCCTGTTTTGAACACACCAATCCGTTGTAATTTTTTTTAAGATTTTGTATATCAAAGAAAAAAAAATAACGTAACTTCTTCGTCAATCTATCTGTCCCATGATTATCTAATTATCACAAGAATTAGAGTTCTGTAACATAGCTTTAGGTTCATATTTTGATCGCTGTTGATGATAACTTTTGAAACTAAGGAAAAGATGAAAGAAATAGCTGTTAAAGTGGAAATTATTTTTTTTATTATTTGGTTTCAAAATATTCTTCCTTATTCAGTACGCTTTGTTTACGCAATAATTAGTCATATCAGTAAAAAGGATGTGAATTTTATTTCACCGTATCATTAAATTCGTGGAATCCGATCGATACGTCTGCAGATTAATCTGAAACATCATTGTGAAAGCGCTTTATCTAATTACCGGCTACTGCCCCGAGCGCACGATCCGACGGTTACAACGCGGCGAACGCGCTTGGCATTCAGGCGCGCTGCGGCTGTCCCTCGGCGTCATTATTTCTTTTCGGGCGGCCGCGCGCTGAATGCAAATCGCGGGAAGTTTCGGCCGATCGGAATGTCGTTTTGAGCTCTCGAATCTGATGGCGCTAATGGCATTATGTTAAGTGCGGCTCGAACGTAATCTGCGGCGCGGCTTGGGCCTCGAATGGAAAGATGAGAATCTGAAAAAAATGTCTAGACGTTAGAGAAGTTTATAATTTTATTTGTAAAGCTATTTTGCGTACGTTGCCCTCTACGTTTTTTGAAAAGTTCCGTAGAAAAATGTCATTGTAGATCTTGCTCTGAGAATTTCATATTCCGATAATATGTGAAGATTTTCAGTGGATCTTATTCTTCCTGGAACTGTAAGCTATACGTGGACAAAGAAGAAGAAAAGCGTGAGGTAAAATAGATAAAATAAAGTAAAAAAAATAAAATGATAAATGATTCACGTCAAATATTGGTACTCTGATGCGAAACGTGAAACAATGCAAAGCTCTTTCATAAGTACGTACTATTCGAACAAAAAACGACACCTGTCCTAACGCCAATGGACTATTAATGTGCCCATGCCATGGATCTTGTAATTACTAAAAAGGTTAAACTGATTAATAATTGTTTGAACATATTACCTTTATTTCATAAGGACTTAATTTTATATATTTTATTATAATTGCTGCGTTATATATTCGTTAATAAAAGTTGCATATCGTTAAATCTTATACGAAAAGTGTTAATAAAAATTATTTATGAAGCTTAACTGTGACAAATATATAGCCAAAATAATGGTTACACCCTTCCTTTCAGGGAAGGTTAAGAAAAACTACCCGAAAACTTAGCTTTACACTCGCCATTGACTTTCTGTGCATCGCAAAAAATCACTACTTTCGCAAGGCATCAAAGCTCAAAACTGTTTAAAAAAAGTTAAATTTCAAATTCCTACGTTATATGTAAGTATGTATATGTGTATTTATATTTAAAAGGACAACTTTCATGTGCTGTTTCTTGTCGGTTGCGTGGTTCGAGTTGAATCGAGCTAGTTAGATACGAGTTGAAGGCAGGTAGGTACTATTATTGATTTAGGGTACCACAAATTCTACAAAGGCATTTTCATCGAAGTACTTTTGGTTTACACTTTGATCTTCTCTTTATTGTCACTAAAATAGATAATATTCATTGACGTATTTTTCACGTGTTCTTCATATTTCTTTTATCGTATTCGAGGAAAAGCTTTGAAGTAAAAATAGAAACAAATTCGTCTCTTGAAGTGGTTTTTTTATCATTTTCTACTATCTGCATATGTGTTTATCTTTTTTTTATATACTGTTATTGTTCTTTGTCACTTTTTCCAATGGAAGTCTAATTAAATAATATTTCTGTTTCAGGTAAGTACATGCAAAATCTTTCGCGGTATTTGATTCGTGCCAAGTCAAGTACGAGCTCAGCGGTGTGAATTTTGGTGAGCGAGATTTATATATTTTCATTAACAGATGTACATATAATATATATGTTTTGTGCTGTTAATTAAAGGCGGTCGGGACGATTTTAATTAAGCGACCGAGAGTAGAGCGGGCCGGGCGGGCACTGCCGCTGCTCCGGCGTTGCAGAAGACGATTTATTTCGACTGGGGCGAGTCGGTGGTGTGTTGCGTCGAAAGCGGTTGACAATGTACCGGTAATTGATATGTAGCGTATCTTCTACGACCGGATGTGTCTCCCTACGAGTCTACGCGAGCGGAATTTAAGAGGTTATTAGAATTGTTTGCCGAAATTTGTGCGGCTACTTACTTACCTTTGTTTTTGGGATGTGTCTTTTTGGGGAACGTATTTCTAAACTCGTGTCCGTTTTGGAAGGCCTTCGTGATGTCAAACCAGATTTTATCTTGGTAGTAAATTGATATCTGTGAACGACTTGGTTTGGTTTGTTCAACAATTAGTGACCAGCCGTGGGGTTCCATTTATTTTGACCGTTACAACCAGTTTTACGACGTTATCTGGATCAGTTCCGGTTGTGTGAGTAAAATGACTAGATTTTTTGGTAGCAAATTTTCGACAATCACGTTTTGGTACTCAATAGCCAGTAGTGGTTATAATGAGAAAATATGTATATATTTTTAGATGTTTATGGTTTTTATTCTGAAATAAATTTATTGTATTTTAATATAAAAAGCGATTTTTATTTATTGAAAGAAAAAAAATATTTTATGCTAAATATCAAATATATTTTCAAAAATTGATTTTCGAAAAATGCAACCCAAATGTTTTCAATACAGTATAATAAATCGATTAAAGTAATAAAAATATGAATGAAATTACTATATTAAAAATGATTTCATGATAAATATTATGAAAACCAAATAAAATTTGAGCTAAAAACTATATCCTACAAATTTCAATTTGGTGCCAAACATCATCATGTCAAAAGCCTTTAAGCAGAGAATAGAAGCAGTCGATAGATGTAAATAACAGTGGCTGTTGCAATTAAAATTTAGGTCAGACTTTGACTTCAGACTACTGGTTATAAGTTGATTAGACCATTGAAGATATATGACACTTGATTAAACTATCAAGACCGGTCGCAGTGTAGCTTTGATATTTGAAATAAAATTATGAAAACTGTATCTTTTTGGCTTTTAATTTCTATCCCATAATTTGCATATTAGGCTTTCCATTTAGTATGTCATCAGTTTTTGAAGCTCTGTCAATTTTCGTGATATAATAAAGTCCAAAGGCTGTACATGATCCATAAATCTTAACTTCGACGACAAGCAGCAGCTAGACTTATTGGAAATTTGACAATCTTTAATTCTTTGCAACGACAGACATTATAGCTGCTTTCATAAGTAAGATCGCATTCATGCAGATAAAGGGTTTAGCCATACTTCCATGGTGAAACTGCCCCCGATAGGAACCTATATCATTACCCATACTGATTTGTAAAGGAGGCTAAAAGTATTAGATTTAAAAGACATTACATGTCTATCTTGGTTAATCGTGGAGATATTTAAACTTTTTTCAAAGCGTTATACCTTTTTTCAAGGCGTTATATCTGGATAACTATTAAAGTTAGGAAAATGAAACTAAATCTATGTGTCTATGTGTTCTGGTACACTTTACAATTTGTTTTATAATAGTTTACGATGGGCTAAACGTAAATAAAAATATTGTAATATGGACGTAGAGTACATGTAAACTTATTTTTTATTTTTTTTTTCACCATATTGCACCACTTAGATTTTAATAAAACTTGGCACACTTTTAGGCAACATAAAGGCAAACACTATATATTTTTTTCAAAGTGATCATTTAATTAGATCTAATGATCAATAAAATGTTTATTCGTCATTATATCTAATTAAATTCATTAGATCTAATTAAATTAAATATTAAATCGATCAATAAAATGTTTATTTACGTTTTTCTATTATTTTTATTTAAGCTTGGCCCATCGTAAACTATTGTAAAATAAATTTTAAAATGTACCAAAACACATAGATTTAGTTTCATTTTTCTAACTTTAAAAGTTACCTAGATATAACGCTTTGAATAAAAGTTGTCATCGGACACTTTTTTGTAAATATCTCCGCGATAGACAGGTAATATTTTCTATATGAAGTATTTTAGCTTCCTCTACAAAACAGTATAGGTGTCGATATAGGTTCCCCTTTTTACGTAATTGGGGCATGATTATGGAGGAGTTGTAAACGAGGTTAAAAAGTCACCCGCATGCCAGCAAAAAGTAGAAAATACAGTCACTTAGCCGAGATGCATAAAACTGGAGACCGAGTAAACGGATCCAGTAAGCCCGCTGACCGCGTCTCGCGACTTCACCTCCTCACTCTGTCTGTCTCTGTGAACTTAGTTATAGGATATTAAAGTGCATTATTACGGTTAGAAGGATAGAATAAAGTTCATAAAAGTGACAGTTTAGAAATTAAAAAAGTGAAACTTAAGTTATGTTACAGAAATCAATTGAAAAATCTTATTATGGTAGGCATATTAATTTATATTTTGGGTTTATTATTTTGGGTTCCCATTATTAACTAGGAAAAATATGAGTAATTTTTTTATTGAATGTAAAGAATTTTTGTTGAGAAGTTATTCCATTTAAGATGGTATTGATGCTTCTGCTGTGGATGCTAGAAAAACAATGGAAATATAAATTCTTCCTGAATCTACTACGAACCTTCTTCTTCTATCTGCGATCCTTCTTCTAATTTCACCATTTTAAATTTACCTCGTACTGTTATATCCACGTATTTCTTGGTCTTTCGTATTTTACTTAGCATCTTCTTTTCCATTAATGCTTGAATGATCTCGGTGGAAATCTTCTGCTTGCTTTATTGTTGCTCTTTAGTTAGTTTTTTTTAAAGAATTTCATGTAATTATTAAAAGGGATAGTCGTTATTCATAGAATTATATACAAGAAAAACTTCTTTTAAATATTATTTTACGATATATAACTTAATACCACGCCTGAAGAACCACCGTCCGTAAGTTTGGAGGGACAAATTTATGTTTTAACTCGCCTTGATCAATGCCGTTCTAGTATTCTCCTGATCAGGGGGTAGGTCTTGCCGAATCGACTCACTTCCAGACCGATTAGAATGTAAAACGAACGATCTTTTTCTGCAGCTATAGTTTTGAAGGTAGTTCGGTGAAATGGTGGCTTCGAACTGTTGAAGATGCAATGGCTCGCTCAAGATAGTGAGCAATTGTTAGTATTTAGAAGAAATTTCGTTGCACAAATGGTATAGTGCATATTAATTTATATTTTCCTATATCGTCGCTTCTACGCAAAGGAAATCGTAATGTGTCGTTTATCTAAGTCTGAGACTGCACACAACCGTAGAGGTTAAAATATCCTAACAGTCCATACCATGCAACATAACGTGCACAACTCGTTGCCAAATTATGTTTTATCTTTTTTCGTCTCTTTTTATCCCCTCTTTATCGGCGTTTCCTTCTATATATTCCTCTATTTTTTCATATATTATTTTATACTTTTCCTCCAATACAAATTGCATGTCCCTTTTTCATTTCATATCTTCGCCAAATTACTCTACTTTCTATAAAAACCTTCAAAAAAGGTTCTTGATTATATTTTGTCGTTTACTATGAACCCCCTAACCCTATTACTCTTTTACCGGAAAAACTTTCCAAGCGAACGGAATTTTTCCAACACCTTATTCACAGGTGATAAAACGAATGTTTAAGCGGTGTAGTTGTCTCCCGTAGTGGCCCGCCACTCGTTCAAATATTTACGTAACAGTCAACGGGAGTGGCGACGTTTAGTAATTGACCAGTCGCTCGTTGATTCCGATTTAATTGTGTTACGTTTACCGACTCATTATGACGTCACGTCACATGGCTGATATAGACCAACTGCGGTTGCTGGGCTGCTCGTAGTTGCAGATATGAGCGCAGTGACTATAGCTGCCATTTGTAATATAATCCGAAGTTGCAGATATGAGCGCAGTGACTACAGCTGCCATTTGTAATTTAATCTGAAGTTGCAGATATGAGCGCAGTGACTATAGCTGCCATTTGTAATTTAATCCGAAGTTGCAGATATGAGCGCAGTGACTACAGCTGCCATTTGTAATTTAATACGTTATTTTAGACAAACGTATTTTATATTTTTAAGTGTAATTAAATACGCTAAAATACTTCATTTATTTGTATATTCATTAATTAATTTTGTTGCTAACCACTTTCTGAAGTTGGTCATGCAAATTAGCAAATGCGATGAGATTACCAAACATAACGACACATTTAATGTACAGACTATAAAAGATTTAAACTATACTGTGTGAATTAAGTTTTCTTTTTTATTAAAACATGTGTTAGAATATACTTTATTTTTTATCCTAAAGTGAATTTTTATTTTTTTGCTTTAATAAAAATGGAGCAATTCTAGTTATGATTACAGTTTTCGAACCTTGACCGCTCGTTTCGTGAAAACTTTCTATGTTATATTATTTTAACAGTAAAATGAAAAAAAATCTACCGTTCATTACATTGCAATTCATGATATTATTTCGACAGGTCATTGAACTTTAGACGTTGTGACGTCACTCTGACATCTGGCAGTCTTAAACATCTTGGCAGGTTGTCGTTGTTGGGCCAAAAATTAACAGACGCGTTGTGTAGAGGAGGACATTTCGCTTGTGTTACCATTACTCTTGGATAAGAACTTAGCTTTAGAGTTAGCCAGTGTCGTCAGCTTCAGTCTGTAGTTCAGTCAGTTTCGACTGCTTTGTACCGCATCTGTATTGCTTTAATTTTGGCCACTGAGACTATTTTATACCAGAGTATATTTGTCGTTAATCTAGAAATCCATGAGCAATTTAGCTTCATTATAAGTGTTCATTATTACTTCAAAGTTTAACATTATATAATTTTTTTGTTAAATGTGTATTGCAATTAAGTGCAACTTAAACTCGTTCTGTAACTACTCTTTAACAAATGTAAGGCAATTAATTTGAAGACGTTAACACGGCAAAGTGCACCCCTTTTTTCCGAGAAATTTGTGGGTATAAAACCCATTTAATAGTTAAATTAACGTGGTCTTAATGACGACAGTTAAATGCATTTTGTTACGTCGTTCCACGCCACAAGGTGCGTCCGCGAGGGGAGGTGAAAAACGAAAATTGCAGTCGTACAAAACGAACAAGCAAGTTAATTTGTGTTTTATGAGCCTTTTACATGTTTGTGCGTTATGTTAATTATGCGATTCGTGTATGAAACGACTGCAATATTGTTTGTTATGTTTTATGAGTACTTAAAGGCTGATTCTTCAAAGGGGATTTAATGTGTCGGGGGAAATTAATGAAAAGCAAAACAGATGTGAGAAATGAAAATAGATATAATTATTTTATTACTGTTGTTATGTTGTTGTTAATGACTGTTTTGAAATATATGGTGGATTTTGTTACGATGTATTACGTACCAGTTTCTTCTTGCTTGTTATTGGTTTTTATTTCAATTAAAAATATTTTTACAGTATTTTTGAAACGAAAATCTTTATCAGAGTAAGTTTGTTTATATATGTTTTAGTATCTACAAAATTATTGAAAACATAGAGTCTATATTTGGAACATATTGTTATTTAAACAAAAGTGGTTATGAATTTGCAATATTGTGTGTGTGAAATTGTTCAACATTTGGAAGTATGTGTAGGAAAATTATTGCTAGTGAATGCCAAGGCGTTAACTGGTAGAATGGATAGCGCTTTGATAAAGGAGTAAAGAATATGAAAAGGTTACGAAAATAATAAAATGCCGAATTTTTATATAAAAAAAACGCCCTAAAACTCCATCGATCTTGATGTTTCTTTACAGCGTATCTTATGTTATCTGTATCTAGGATTGTAAGTCTTTATTTTTTCAAATATATTTCAGAAAATTAGACTTTTTCACAAAAAATTGTCATATATATATATATATAGTATATAAAATAATTGGAAATAAATATAGCCGATCGGAAAAATTTCAACGTGAAAAATCGTTAAAAAAGAGACAATAATGATGAATCTCGGTTAAGGTTTAGAATAGAAGAAACGTTGACATCCAGAGGACGAGACAGCAAGCAATTATTCAAGTAGCTATTTTTCCTTAACTACTTCATCCGCTTTTCTCTTAATATAAACATGTTAAGTACGAGCAGAACAACAAGATTTCGTACATAAATTAGTATGTATGAAAGTTATAAAAGATTGAAAATAGCATGATACGTCGTATGAAATATGAAAATTAATAAAATTGCTTATTTTAATTTTCAAATCTTTACTTCCAAATTCATAATAAAAGTGAAAACTTTCTATGTCATAGTATTTTTAACAGTAAAATGAAAAAAAAACTATTGCTCATTAGATTTCATTATTTCGAAAGATCATTGAACTGTAGATGCTGTGAACATGTTACGAACATAATGAAGTGCCGAATTCAATTTACCATATGAAGCATTTATTTTCACACATATTTATGTAACCTAAAAATACTTTCCACAGGCGTAAGAGAAATTAATTGCATAAATCTTTTTAATTTAACGAAAGTTAACTTAAATAATTTTGCATCGTAGTTAATGGTAACCGGAAAAAAAAATCTGACAAAGAACATGGTAACCGCATTGAACATGGGTTCAATGCGGTTACCATGTTCTTTGTCAGATTTTTTTTTCCGGTTACGATATATATTTTGAGCGATATCTTATAGTTCGGCCAATTTATTATTCATTAGTACATCGTTTATGTGAAACTTTGAATTGAAAGGAATCATATTGACATGAAAAGGATATTCGTTTACTTTTCTTTCCATGTTTACGTTTCCACCGAGAGGAAAAGCTGTCTAACTGGAAATAGAATTTAACAGTGTTCTTGGATTTAAGACGCAAATATCTGTCTGTACTTGGGTAATATTAGCTGTCTTCAATCCTTAGTTTGAGAAATTCTAAAGTTTCAAGAAACTGGATTAAGAAACTTGACTCCGTTAATGTCATAACATTTTGTAATTTCACTGCCTTTATCGAAGGAAATTAGCGGATACGGCATTAGAAAATTGTGAAACTCACTTAAAAGGATTCAGAACTTTATCTCGAGTCTTCGGCATACTCAACCTTGTTTCGTTGCTTAGCGGGATTAACCGTGCAATGCTAAAGAGTATTTAAGCCAGGAAAATGTTTGATTATTGGAATTACTTATACTTAAAGTTAAAGCAGTGTTGTATCGTATGCTAACATAAATAATTAGGTTTAAAAAAAATTATATTAACAACCGATCAATTAGAAATTCGACTTATCTGAAGTTGATCGAATGTAAGAAAATATCTATCTCCACATTATTATTATTGATATACCATTAAGTAGATTAAATAAATTATATACTTTGACTGACAGTCGCTATTAAAGCGAATCAGATGTCGCTGAATAATTCTTCATATTTATTCTTTAATAAATAATTAGGAACACAAAAATGACTATAACAACCGATTAATAAGAAATTAACTTATCTGAAGTCGAGCAAATGTAAGAAAATACCTACCTCCATATTATTATTATTGATATCCTATTAAGTAGAATAAATAAATTATATACTTTGACTGACAGTCGCTATTAAAGCGAATCAGATGTCGATGAATAATTCTTCATATTTATTCTTTAATAAATAATTACGAACACAAAAATTACAATAACAACCGATTAATAAGAAATTAACTTATCTGAAGTCGAGCTAATGCAAGAAAATACCTACCTCCATATTTATATTATTGATATCCCATTAAGTAGATTAAATAAATTACATACTTTGACTGACAGTCGCTATTAAAGCGAATCATATGTCGATGAATAATTCTTCATATTTATTCTTTAATGTTTTTAACATCAGATATTATTAATAAGTTTTGAAATGAAACGTCTATAAATGTCGGGAATGAGTTAAGCAAACTTCTAGACGGTATTCAAAGTGAGACGCTATGGGGAGTCAGTAAATAATTTTCAGTACTTTTTTATTCTTCGGTTTTAATATAAGAAAATAAAGAGAAACCCATTTTAAAGTTGATCATACTTGTAATAAAAATATTGTCAGTCGTCGTTGGACACTTCGCAGACGTGAAACATCTATTTTTTTATTTGTTTTTATGTAGAAATATTTTTGTTTGAAGGAATCAAAAACTAAAAAACAAATATTCAGATAGTTGTTAATAACAAAATGTTAACTTAATTTCATATTATATTTTTATGAAATAAACATTCACAGAAGTATTTTTAACAATTTACTGAAAATATATTTTTAATTTTATAATGTTAGCCGACAAGACGTGAATCTGGCCGAGTCAAATTGGAAAGAGCCGATAAGACGTGATGTTGGCCGAATCGAGTCGGAAAGAGCCGATAAGACGCGAAGCTGACCGAATGTCACACCGCGACGTGCCATTAGAACGTTTTATCCCATCCAAACGCACCATAGATGTTTCACATCAAAAATGAAATGGAAAACCAATATTTGCCCGGCTAATATCTTCTGCTACAGAAGTTTCACTTCAACCATGCGCTTATATGCGTGAAGCACGTACTTATTTTTTTAGTTTCATTATCTTCTCCCATTAATGAAATTTCATCACAAAAGACCCTTCTAATGCGGAAAATATCCTAGCGGATGACAACTTGTTAGCACTATTTATGGGAAGAAAAATGCTAAATGGAATAAAAAGTTATCTAGTTTATGATACCGGATTTCATTGCGGAGATAATATAATTGGAATCTTTACGAAGTTGAGAAGAAATGTTAACGAAGAAATTTAGTAATTAAAAAAAAACACATGCTACATTAGAAGTTCCGAGTTTTAGAAGATACGAAAATAAAAGTGAAATGCGGCACGTAATGAGTACGTACGTCATCAACACTTTTGGTAGATTGTTAATTAGGTAATTGATACAGTATATAGTAAGGAATATAAGGAGATAGTATTTTTTATTGATAGACGGAGATTATTTTACATTCAAGTGTGGCACGTAGTGAGTATTACGTCATCAACACTTGTGGCACGAAATGTGGCACGTAGTGAGTATTACGTCATCAACACTTTTGGTAGATTGCTAATTAGGTAATTGATGCAGTATCTAGTAAGGAATATAAGGAGATAGTATTTTTTTAAGGATAGACGGAGATTATTTTACATTCAAGTGTGGCACGTAGTGAGTATTACGTCATCAACACTTGCGGCACGAAATGTGGCACGTAGTGAGTATTACGTCATCAACACTTTTGGTAGATTGCTAATTAGGTAATTGATGCAGTATCTAGTAAGGAATATAAGGAGATAGTATTTTTTTATTGATAGACGGAGATTATTTTACATTCAAGTGTGGCACGTAGTGAGTATTACGTCATCAACACTTGTGGCACGAAATGTGGCACGTAGTGAGTATTACGTCATCAACACTTTTGGTAGATTGCTAATTAGGTAATTGATACAATATCTAGTAAGGAATATAATTAGATAGTATTTTTTTTATTGATAGACGGAGATTATTTTACATTCAAGTGTGGCACGTAGTGAGTATTACGTCATCAACACTTGTGGCACGAAATGTGGCACGTAGTGAGTATTAGGTCATCAACACTTTTGGTAGATATCTAATTAGGTAATTGATACAGTATCTAGTAAGGAATATAAGGAGATAGTATTTTTTTAAGGATAGACGGAGATTATTTTACATTCAAGTGTGGCACGTAGTGAGTATTACGTCATCAACACTTGTGGCACGAAATGTGGCACGTAGCGAGTATTACGTCATCAACACTTTTGGTAGATTTTTAATTAGGTAATTGATACAGTATCTAGTAAGGAATATAGGGAGATAGTATTTTTTTATTGATAGACGGAGATTATTTTACATTCAAGAAAACACTGACTGCGATATGTCAAAAGTAAAAAAATCGAAATGAGCAAGAATCACCAAGGACCCTCGTGCATTGGAGGGTTAGAGGAGGTTATCTTCGTCACCCGAGCGTACTAATTTCGAGCCCTTTGGATTCTGCTCCGTCGCTGTTTGATAATCGCTTTTAGCTTGGCTCGAATACGCCCTTATTTATCTCTGTTTATAATTAATTCGACGTTCCGCTCGACGCGGGCCACTCGTACGTCAACGTCGCTCCAAATTGCTTCGGGAAAATGAGAATTCTTCAGAGTGCTCTCTCGTTGGCCGCGATTGGATCGTGTGGTGATACGTTATTCTTTAATTTGGCTGGACGTCGCGCAAGAAAATTGTTTTGAACTTAGTTGCTTTGTTTTGTTTTGTAAGTTTTATCTAAGATACCATTATCAGTGAAACTAGTACTATGAGCATTCGTAAAAATGTATAAATATTGAAGTATTTAAAGTTTGTATGCCAGGCAGATAGACGGTTGGACATGCAAGTGATCGTAAGAGTTCCGTTTTTATTTCGTTTTAGTGTAAGACACTGTGAAAATGAATAGAGTTAATATTCTTTAAGTATTTAAAATGCTCTCAATACAAAATATAATCTTTCATATTTAGTGAAATTTAATAAAAAAACGTGACCACGTGCCACCGTATTCTACTATTAAAATTTGTAATTTGATTTTAATTGAAAGCTATGTTGAGTTGAAATGTAAATTGAGTTGTGTCGATTAGTGGAAGGACGTTCAGCTAATCATCGAGCCAACCCCGGGAGTGGAAATGCTGAAAAACCTTATCCACAAATTTACCAGTTTAAGGGCACTTAGGCTATTTTAAAAGAATTACAGTACAGCACATCACAATACAGAGTAAAGCACAATATTTCCTTTCGTAGTTGTGGTTATCAGTAGTATTTAGACTACATATTTGTTGGGTGTATATTTTATTTTTGTATTTTATAATGTACTATGATGCACCCGCGACGTCTGTCGCGTTCAACGTATATACATATATGTAGGTGCGTGCGTTCGTGTCTGCGTTTGCACGTGAGTAAGATTACTTGGTTCACCCAGCTTCTGGTAACATTAAAATATCTAGTCAATGATTATTCATGTCATGATTGTTAATAGCTTCCTTCTTAATTTCACTTTTTACACCGTATATATCCACTTTTTTCTTAGATTTTAGTAAATCTTAATAATTTTATAAGTAATGTTATTACAAACAAACAAAACATACCGGTATATTATATGCTACGTTTTTTCTGAATAGCTTGTTTTCAGCGCCCATATTATTT
This sequence comes from Druceiella hillmani, assembly GCA_039881145.1. Classification (NCBI taxonomy): domain Eukaryota; kingdom Metazoa; phylum Arthropoda; class Insecta; order Lepidoptera; family Hepialidae; genus Druceiella; species Druceiella hillmani. Next base: position 3,207,871 of record JAYKKI010000015.1, read on the forward strand.
TTGTTTTATTTTTTCGATGTCGTAATTCTTAAACGGGCATATTATATCTTGAAAGATTCATTGTTTATGTTCAACAATAAATTCTTCTGAAGATAAGAAAAATCTTATGTAAAAAATCATTATGATGTAGTAAACGGTTTATAATTACAGCTAAAACTTATACACGTATCTTAATAAAACAGCAAAATAATTTTCACGTAGGTACCATTCTCTGTTGAGATATTATTCGGGATTCTGTGTTGGGATAATTTTTCAAATTTCTTACGAATAACTGAAAGAAACCGTCACTGTCGGCAACGCCGCGTAGCTTTTGACTTATAGAGCACAAATGGATGAATGGTTGGTTAGTCAGGCTTTACGATGAAGAGGGTTGAGGAGGTTGGTACTCTTAAGCGTCTCTTGCCGGTAGGCCGTTTTTTGTCATGATTTGGTAAAGACAAATATCGCGCTTTCAAATGTGTCAATAACAACCCTGTCAATAACTTCTATTATATAAAATGATCTCATTAAGGCATTTTATAATTGTGAATAACTTGCAAATTACAATAATACACGATACATATTATTATAATAAACATTTTCGGGGTATAGTCATCGGAAATTCGATAATCCACTTTGCAGGTTTCCTTTTTCAATGCGTAGAGCGTTAATTGTAACAAACGCGTTCATTTTTGACGTGGCATCTTCATCAGATGTAAATAAAGTTGGTATAATTAGATACAAATATGAAGCAGAAATTGTATTTTAAACTAATTTTTTATTGAAACTGATAGCCAAGGTTTAATTAATATGTAATCGTTATTACGTGTTCAGAAATATACCCTTTTGGTCGTACATCGGAAATTTAAAAAGATTTATAACATGGATTCGAATATAATAAAATTTTAACAGGGTGAATTCTGTACAAGGAAAATATTAAAAAAAAAGTGATTGATTTAGCTTATAGAATGATTTAACAGGCCAGAATTGTCTCTCTGTGTGTTAATTTGTTCTTCAATCACGCGAAATATACTGCACAGATTTTGATGAAATTTGGCATGATAATAGTTTATACCCTCTAGCAACATATAGGATACTTTTATCCAGATATTGCAGATATAAAAATGCCTAGGCTTGTTGAATATAACGATATAGGTGAATATTATGATGTTATATCGTAAGTGTTCGTAGGTGAATATTACTAGATTTTAGAAAATTTTATGCTCATAGATTTCGCATATTATTAGTTTTTAGTAAACTTTATGCTCATAAGTTTTTACATCGAATTCCACGGAACGAAGTCATATCGACACAGCTAGTATAAACTATTTCGATACGATATTTGCTAAGATGAAGCGCAATTTCCCAAACTTTTTATCCAGATATTACAGATAACAAAAATGCCTAGACTTGTTGAATATTACGCCTATATGGTAAATATTACGATATTGGTATTGCCAACGCCATTTATTAGTGTCTTAAGTAAACTTTATGCTCATAGATTTCGCAGACAAAAAATTCATAATAACTGTTCTTACATCGAATTCCACGCGAACGAAGTCGCATCAACATAGCTAGTATAAACTATTTCGATACGATATTTCGATATTTGCTAGGATGAAGCGTAATTTCGTTTCAAACACGAATCATACTTGAATCGGCGAGTGCGCCGAATATAATCCGAAGCGCAGCTTCCAAGGTGGCCGTTTTATTCCAGCTGCACTATTTCCGAGCGCATTACGGATGCACATATGTACATGAATATGTTCGACTGACTGGCAGAATGCGCCGGGGTCTGCGGGCTGAGCAAATTTCATAAGACAATGCATATACTAAGCGGCTCGTTATGCCGATTCTGTTCTCCCATATAGCAGCGCGTCGAGAGCTCTGGAGGGGAAGACCTTGCAGTCTTTGCCTCGTTATTTGCCTTTTATTTTAAAAGACCTTGTTATTTTTGCATGCGCATTGTTGGAGATATGTAGGGAAAATTTTTTCGTAAGCTGTGCCAAGTTTGGAATGGGTTCTTTACTGGCCTGGAAAGTGGAATTCACGACTGTTTTCGTTTTCTAGACGATGTTCGGTTGATTTTATCTTCTATTTGAATATGTTTTAAGTTATTTCGTTATCATAGCGGCCGTTTAGGTCATTATCCATATCACCTTATCCAACATTTATAAAGGGAAATTTTGATGTGCTGTATACGCTTATTTCTTTTTTAGGTTCTTTAATGGTCCTAGTTTGCATGCACTTTGTCCTAGATATATCGGGAAAATTTCTTCATAAGCTGTGCCAAGTTTGGAATATGATTTTTACTGGCCTGGAAAGTGGAATTCATGACTGTTTTCGTTTTGTAGACGATGTTTGGTTGGTTTTATGTTTTATTTGAATTTGTTCCAAGATATTTTGTTATCATAGCGGCCGTTTAGGTCAATTATCCATATCAACTTATCCAAAATTTTTAAAGGGCATGTTTTGTTGTTATATGTACGAATATGCTTGTTCCTTTTTTAGGTTCTTATGTGGTTATCGGAATGTTGGAAAAATTTGTTTTTAAGCTGTGCCCGATTGGAAGGGGATTTTTATAATCCTGGAAAGTGGAATTCACGACTGTTTTCTGTTTATGGACGGTGTTCGGTTTGTTTTGTCTTTTATTTGAATATGTTTCAAGTAATTTTGTTGTCATAGCGGCTGTTTAGGTCAATTATCCATATCGACTTAACCAAAATGTTTAAAGGGCAAGATTTTATGTGTTGTATGCGAATATGCTTGGTACTTGTTTAGATTCTTTAGTGGTTCTTTATGGTGGTCTGTGACAGCTTTAACATTTTTAGAGTTTTAGACATGGGTGCATTAAATTTTGGAATTGAGATATATGGAAAAAATTGTGTTTCATCCAAGCAAATGGGGACCTCAGTTAATATGTATTACAGTATTTTTTTTACCTAAGTCCTCTTACGTGTAAAGTAGTATTGAATATTTTTGTCATCAAGTGGGTTGTTATTGCAACAATCTTTTACATTTTTAATCGGGATTCCATTCGTTATTTTTCCTTTTCTGATACTGCCTCTCTTTAATTTTTGGGATTCCCTACCTCAAAACGGGATAACGGAACCCTTATAAGAGCATTTAGGTGTCTGTCTGTTCGTGTATCCGAGTTGTTTTTTCTTAGAAATTTCTTAATACAAAAACTCAATTTTTTTTTAAATTCAATAAATGTATATTCGAAAGTGCTAATAATAAGGTCCTCGAAAATATTTTTTAGTTTTAGGTTTGTCGTTGGAGATAAACTGAAAAATTTGCAGAAATATGTCCTATATCCATATTTTTGAAAATAATTTCATGTAATTTATGGGGTTTTAAATAGCCCACGTGAAGGCTTGTAGGTAAACTATGGCGATTATCCTAGATTTTATTATTTTTGAAATATGGACCATGATTTTACGCCTGTGAAAGACATAGTAGGGAATACATTTACCTTGTAGAACATTAATATTTATAAATAGTTTAATACAAATACTTTGTATCCTTAAATGTTTATAATGCGGATGGAACCCTCATAATACGAGTTATTAGTTTTTTCACCTATCGTATTTGAAGGATCTGAAAAAAACTAGGTTACTTGCGTTCGATTAGAATTTTCGATTAAGTTGTATCGACAATTTTAAGAGATATAGTCAACTGCGGAATTCTACTCTATGCATATTTCGACATGTATATAACCGGTTTTTCATTTTTAGTTTAGTTATATTCAATAACGGTGTTTTTGAAGCCTCTATCAATAAAGTGTTACATTTTTAATTTGCAGATATGGTTTTTGTTCGTAAAACCTGAATTTATTTTGGACAAGTGAATTGATTCTATTTTTTATAGTATGTGATAATTTTTTTCGTTTGAAAAGTGGCGACCATTTTCAGCTACTTTATATTTTAAATTCGAATTTCTGAATATTTTTCAGTAAAAACGACGTTAAGGTTTTCCTTTTTTTATTTTTATAATTTTCACCCTACACTTTATCTTTTTACGTACGATCTTGAATTAAACCTTGAATTCATATGTACAAAATTTAATTTTATAAATACACAGTCGACTGTATCAAACTTGTTCCTCATATTCCATCGCAGCGTTTGTGTCTGCATTCATGTCCATATTAAACTAGTATATTATATTAGCGTGTTGAGTTATAGGTGTACAATTTAAAGTAAAATTTGAATTGTAACGTTAAGGTTTTCTTTTGAAGTTTTTATTTTTTTAATTTTCACCCTACATTTTGTCTTTTTACGTACGATCTTGAATTAATCCTTGAATTCATGTACAAAATTTAATTTTATAAATTCGCAGTCGACTGTATTTCACAGTACTTTTCCGCTATTTGCTGCCAAAATAACATGAGACTCGTTCCTCATATTCGATCGCAGCGTTTGTGTCTGTGTTCATGTTCATATTAAACTAGTATATTGTATTAACGTGTAGAGTTATAGGTGTACAATAATGTACACACGTGTAGAGATGTGTGTAAATATACGCGCCCCATTGTTTAGCGTTCCTGGTCTCGCTCCGACCAATTGTCCCTTTTTGCGTTGTAATTGTCTATGCTTCGCGAACAACGCTTTGCGCGTCCCTTTGATCTCCACCACAGCATTGATCGTCGCCATGGGAACTGACACGGCGTGGGCGCACTTCGGCCCGCGTAGCTCTTGTCAATTGTCCGAAAATTGTTTTTGAACCGTATTGTTCCTTTGCCTGTAAGTTAATATATATTTAATTCCAGCAAAAATAGCGTCGGTGGAGATGCTAGAGCTTCAAGCGTTTATATCGGCGTTTGTTTGAGAGCCATCAGTGCTTTCTTTGATGTTGAATTTGGTGTGTTGCGTAACGATAGTCAATGCCCGTTGTGGCTTCGTAGTAAAAGGTATTTTGACAAAAATACTGGTATGCAGGTTCGGATTATGAACATTTTGTTGAGTTTTTCTGAATTTTCTATTTGAATATCACTAATTTAAACAAAGGTTGCAATTTTTATGACTTCGAAGTGCGAAGGTGTCTTTATAAAATTAAAAAAAATATTATTGTTTATTCTACAAAGGTACTCCACAATTATGGTCCGTTTATTTCATGGCTTGGCGGTTAACAATGTTTAGAGTACCATATATAGAAGTAAACAATATCTTGCTGTTAGATTATTGTTTTTAATTTCTTGCCTTGTCGGGTTCTTTGATAATGGTTATAATTTTGAATAATTAAGATTAATTTATTAGACAACAATTTCGAAGAAAACTTGAACAAATGTTTAATACAAGAACAAAAATGAATAACAGTGGGCATTGTCTCTACCTATAGTTAGAATGTATACAAATCAAAATCCTAAATGTCAGATAACTTGCACAGTATTTTCTAACTCATTCCGGATATTTTGTCACGGAATCGAAATATTGACAATTTTCACAAATATTCGAGACCACAGTTGGAGACAAAAAACGACCAGATTTGGCACCAAATATCGTGAAGAGGTATTTTTCATTAGAAAAGGTTGTATAAGTAAACATTTTAGGGTAAAAATGACCATAATTAACGCAATGAAGGGAAATTAGCAACTAAAATAGGAAATATTTATAGAACAAAGAATTTTTCCAAGATTGGAGACTTCGAAACTGAATATCCAGATGTTTCCGATATCCATTACATCGCGGGAACAATATTTTTAAATGCAATTCAAGAAATATCTTTAACGTTATTTCAAATTATAATATATTCCGAATGTCCGCGTGTTGTGAATGATTATTTAATGTTACATTTTTATGTAACATAAATGTACATCATCGTCATCAGCTGGAAGACTTCCACTGATGAACAAAGACCTTACGCATAGATGGGTTCTGTGATACTGCATTCACCGGCTTCCCGCGACCTTTACCAGGTCATCTGACTACCTAGCGATAGGCCATCGTGCTCTGTGTCTTTGGATAATTGGTCACCATTCGAGAACCTTTCTTCCCCAGTGACTGTCCGTTTTGTGCGCTGTATGACCCGCCTATTGCCACTTTAACTTGCTAATCCTATGAGCTGTGTCGGTGACCTTAGTTCGCCTCATTACGCAGAGTATAGGCCTCTCCATAGCTCACTGACTTGGATTTTTTTTGTTAGGCCAGTAGTAAGAGGCTACGTCTAACGTGTAATTTAAATAACGTGTAAATTCTGGAGTATATCAGAAAATAGTATATATCACAAAATATGAAAGATAAAAAAAAATTCTAAAAAAATTCTTTTACTCCTCTTATAAGTATTTACAAAAATAACCGAAAAATTGGTACGAACGAAATGATAATGGAGCGAGAGGATGATGCATTTCTGACGGTAGGGTTTATGTGATGTTGCATTTCTGCTGTTAGGGTCCATTTATTTCATAGCTTGGGGGCGAACAGTGTTTAAGAAATAGAAATGTGTATATATCCTTTTGAAAAGAATCTCGTGTTAGACATACAAGTTTACGAATCTAACACAAAGGTTAAATCTTTGTTGATTCTGTAAAATATTATAAAGCAACAAAAGAATTTGAAGATTGAGCCGATCACCCGTCGCCACCTAACAGAGCTGTGATCTAAACTAAGAAATCTAATTGTATTTTCCAAGGCCAATTATATTATTTTTTTAAGCAATTGTTCGGTAATAGCTAGACAGCGTACATCTTAATAATGAAGTAAAGAATAAAAGCAACTTCACAAAGCTGAATTTTTATTTAAGATTATTGTGTTAACCTTCTTAATACAATAAAAATAACTCACTTTCAGGTATTGTTCGTTAACAAAAATAGAATTCTTTTCCAATTCTTTGTTCATGTTGTACACGTGTCGTCTGTGATGAATACTTGTAATACAGTCTGCAAATGGTACAGGTAAGACGTTCTTGAAGTCACTGACGCGTAATAACATTTTGACCGAACGACCTCCGGTGTACGTTTGAACAAATTTTACTGTTATTACAGCTAGCTAGCCTTGGACCATAGGAGTTGATGTTATTGTCACGCGATTTATATATTTTTTACTGTAGATAATCAGTGAACGCTTTAGTGGAAATCACGTGTCGAGTTTAGGAATTTACCGAATAGAAGAGTTTATTAATTTACAAAGAATAAAATGAAAAGAAAGCTTGTAAATAGTATAGTTTCAATGTAGCTATTGTTATAGAAATGTAATAAAGCTATATAAAATTGCATTCTTAGGACTTAAACAATAATGTGGCGTCTGTAATAGGGAATATGCATGTAATGTTTATATTTTAATTTACTGTTTACATCGTTATAGCATAGTAAAAAATACACATAGACGATTTTTTTTTCAAATTAATTAAAAAAAAGAGATTAAATGTCATTTACTTTAAGCTGTTTAAACATCGCCATTTTCGCACGTGTCGTATGCCGTCACAAGCTATGCCCAGCATTTCTTTACTGTATGTGTTCTCGTTACTTTAAACATATTTTCAGTATAATAGCAGTTTAAACCATCGAACAAGCTCGAAAGCTAGTTTATAAGTAATATATTGTGAATAATATTAGAACAAATAATATTAAAGGTATGAGTAGAAAATAACATTACGTAGAAAAATAAAGTGTACCGGAACTTTTATAGAGTATTAGATATCAATTTTAAAAATATTTCGTAGCCGACTTTTTTTGTAAAAAGTGACGAAAATTTCGATTAACTATGTGCATGAATTAGATGATATTTTTGCAAATCGGTGCTTCAGGTGTTGATGTCAATTAATATTTAGCAAAATATAACATTTCTTTTTAAACTTTCTTAATCATATCGTAAGTTGAGGCCGTAATTCTCTTTCACGTTAACTTATTAAATTGGCTAATATTGATCAGGTTTTATGAAAAGAAATTGAGGTTTCTATTTACTGACTGTTTTACGTCGTTTTTACAAAATATTAGACTTTAAAGTGATTCGCAACGTGCAGTTTCATCTCCCCCTTCCCCATTTTAATTTTTCAGCTACGTATTTGAGAAAACTGAAAAAATCTTAATTCTTGAGCTTTTGATTAGCATTCTCAATTAAAATGTCTATTGATTTGAATTAAGAAATTAAAGAGTTTATTGAACCTATTACGGGACTCCACTTTTTGCCTTTATATTGCCGATTCGATAGCGATTGACCGATTTTCGTGAAGTATTTTTCAAGTGCTCAAAGGGAATCTGTGATTGTGTTTCATATTGAACCAACGAAGCCACTAATGACGCTGAAAACGTGATATGTTTTAAATTATTGAATCTTTATGTTGATAACTCCTCGATTCTGAATTTAATGGCGTTTTATGGTCATGGATGCTACATCGTTGATGTCATTGTTTATTTTACCAGCTTAGAGTGCGCACGAATATTCTACAGCTTTCAGTTGTGTGTTGTGTGTTTCGTGCACTCACATTGCTCAACGCAGATGAGATATTTTTTTCTGCTCAATTGACTGCTTCAGAAATGGTGTCATAGAGTTCCTTGGTGGGTCATGACTGATTGCTAGATGATATTTGTCCAAATTACTGTGTATTTGTTTTCAATTGTATGTAATTACTCTGTGAGTGTATAGTTCTCTTCTTGATTGTTTGATAACTCTTCTGAGATTTGTCATATGTTCTTCCACGTGCCCAGCGTATTGTGCAATACTGTCAGTTGGGCATGGGTTTTCCAAGAAATAAATAAATATTTGTACGTAACGAAAATATCACATGAGAATGTTTGCCGATTGATTTTAACAACGAACTGAGTGCTTGTTAAATGCAATGCATTGAAGCGTTTTACTAAAGTTTTGAGATATTCATGGATCGTTACTTTTGCGTTGCCAATTTGATCTATTAAAGTCAACAAAAGGGGTCCTGATGCTCGTCTGATAGAGGATAATTGATACATTGTAAACTTTACCTAGATGCAACGCTATGGAATGAATGTGTTTTTGTTGCACGACTGCCCCGTCGTGCTGCATTCATGTAATTGTGGTGATAAAGCATTGTCTATATCGTTTTGTGCGGTGCGATCGCCTATTTGCGGTGTATTTTTGAGTGTGGCAATTTAAACAGACCGTCTATTTGGTTTAATTTCAATTAAAGTGTAAAAGTGTTCGCATTGGTCTATTTGAAACAGCGGAAGTAATCATTTAATATATTTTTTTGATTATGGGAATAGTTTTTAGTTATTGATTTTCTTGTTTGTTGTAAAAACTGACTTACAACGAAAATTAGGAAAATGTAAAACGAGCCCTATATTTATTTTCTGTTTTTCGCATAACTGTGAATGACACTAAAATGAAAGCAAGAATAAAATATTCAAAAGTTAACTTAATACAGAGGAGACGTCGTTAGTTGGAATGTTTGTAAAGAAAATACTTAGTTAAATAAAGGTTTAGTCATGAATTAGAAATTAAAGTAAATATTAATTACTTAAAATATATGCTAATACTAATAATTTAAATATACGTAGCTTTTACCCAACAATATAATGAAAATGGGATGCCATGCAAAGAATATGACCACTATATTCTTATGGTGTTATATAATATTAGAAACAATTGTTTCACAATTAAAATGCAAGTTTTTCTTTGTAGCGTGTATGATTTTAATGAATTAATATTAAATTGTACTTCTAAGACGCCAGACTACGGGAATGAATGACTTATGAATTACTACTACCAGTACGATCAAACGAGTGTAGTTGAAAAAATGCAATAGATTCTAACGTGTTATGTTTCCGATTATTGGCTCTGGCCATTCTATAATACTTTTATTGCTTTTGATTTAGTGTTAATCGGATTCCAATTTCCTTTATTTTTTTTAAATACGTCATTAATCTTAGTACACTTTGTTTGTCTTTGAATACCGTCACGTTTGTCATTCTGGATTAGTTGAATAATTTCGCTATTTTTAATATCATTTAATATCATATTACATTGTTGATTCATTTGTAACATTCAGAAATTTTTTATAATTAAAGGCGACAGTGAAAACGGATTTCTTTCGAACTACGATTAAAGTCACGGTAAGATCTGATGTAGAATGTCAAAATGTTATTAAATTTTTCGCTTCGAATGTACGAAATAATTAGTATTTAAAATTATGAACTGAATAGTGAAAAATATGTCGAAGCGTCCATCACTCTATTAAACCGACACACAAATTCTATTTTCGATTGGATCATGGACAGCGGCAAAAGTGGACTGCTAATAGGGAGGTAATTTTAAATATAATTATATATGGGCTACAGTCGTACAACTATACTATATATATATATATATATATATATAGAGAGAGAGAGAGAGATATCAAAAGTAATCATATTTTTTATTTCTATCAAATTTATCTGTTTTGGAAACACATCATGTAGCAAAAGTTGTCTAAAAACTCCAAATTGTCAACCACCTTGGGGTAAATGTGTTGGATTGTATTCAATTCACAAAATACTTTTTATTTTAAACTCATTATATTTGCATTATAATTTTAATACGAGTTTAATTTCAGTTATAATCAATACTCCTAATTTGTCAATTTCAAGTTTGTAATTTATTTAGTCCGTTGCTCATCAGTACAGAGTTGTGACAGATGAGGAGATTCTTGTGATGCTGATATAACTTCGTTTCGACCGTTTGGTTACATAATCCTAAACGAAGATTGTTTAATGTTTGACGAGATATTACAAATCTTGATATTACAAATCTTGATATTACAAATCTTGATATTACAAATCTTGATATTACAAATCTTGATATTACAAATCTTGATATTACAAAAAAGAAACATCAAGATTGCTCAACGATATCCCTGATACCAAAATTTAAAATTTAGTCAATTTATGACGCCCACTCCTCTAACAAAGAGGAACTTCAGCAAAAGTATTACTCATATTTCAATTCGAATTATCTGTTATTAAGCCGCAGGTCGCGAACAATGGTGGCAAAGCTTCGTGAAACGATCGGGAAATGATGCAAATGTTGCGGAAACAAGACAATGCACTCGCTTGCAGTAAAATACGCCGGCTCGTTGTTGCGACAGTTGCAATGGAGCGGATTTCGTGCAGCGATTACACCGCACAGTGCTTGTGACTTATGTGTGTTATTTTTGTTTCCACTCCGCGTTTTGGGTATTTTTTAGATTCAAATTGAATAGTCATCCCCTGTATGATGTTGGTAAATGCATAAGGGGAGAGTTATTTTTTATCCAATTATGATTTTTTATGGCGCATCGCACAATGCAATCGGAAGTCCCCTTTCGAGAACTAGTCTACTCCGCTGGTTGTCGATTTTCGGCAAATATAACCTGGCCATTGCCACCACTGTTTGCATTATGTCGACTACTTTGATTCTTCGACGGATTTCCTCACTTCGGATTTTACCCTTCAGGGACTTTCCAAACATAACTCTTTGCATCGTTCGCAGAGTGATTTTAAATTTATGGATCAGGCCGGCCGTGAGTGTCCACGTTTCAGTGTCGTAGTTTACCTTTCAGGGATTTTCCGAACATAACTCTTTGCATCGTTCGCTGCGAGATTTTAAATTAATGGATCAGGCCGGCCGTCAATGTCCACGTTTCAGCGCCGTAGGTCATCATGGGCAGAATGCACTGATTATAAAGTTTTTTCTTTAGCGGTTTCGAAATCAGCGACACCAAAATCTTATGCAACTTCATAAAACGCTGTCCAGTCCAAACTTGGTCAAATCTTGGACACTCCTCAGCCAGATGAATTGACGACCAGAAAATGTCAGCGTGGAGTGGTTGGATGCGGAAGACGCAAGACTCTGTGGTGTCGCGCCTTGGGAAAGGTCTGCTTCAGCTGTGGATAAATAAAGGTTGATGATGATCATTTTTTGAATAAAACTTAATTTATTTTTCTGATTTTACACTTAAAGTTCAAAGAAATAAGATGAAATTAAGCTTTACTCAAACACTGCATGATTGGGCACACCCAAGTCAATACTTTTTTGTTATCGCTTAAAGCGTTATAAGCGAGGAAGCGAGTTTTAGAATATTTTTTAAACATATGTTCCAGTACAGAGAGGATTGTATAATTATTTGCAAATTGACAGGAAATTGTGGTTTAAGTTCTCAGCGCGCAAGGGCCAATTTGCTTCAATTTGTGGAAATCTTTGACGTGAATATTTTTCAGCTGAAGTATTCGTTGCCAAAAAGGTTTTATCACAAGTCACCATATCGTATGTTGTCATTAATGTTTTTCGATCGATAAAGAATGTCACAACCCGCAATTTGTTTTTCTCAATTTTCTATGTCGTTGATTTCCAGAAAAACAAGTAATTCTTTTAAAGGTTTATTTTCTGAAAATCAGCCTCGACAGTTGATTTACGCAAATACAATTATTCAGTGAACTAGCGCACTTTCCCTTAATTCGGAGAATTTTTTGCTATCAATGTTTTTAAGTCAGAGATTCATTGTCAAAAAAAGTTTTATCATAAACTTTGTCATTAACATTTTTTGATCCATTACAAGGAGCGAGTATCGTTGATTTCCAGAAAAAACAAGAAATTCTTTTAAAGGTTTATTTTCTGAAGATTATCCTCGACAGTTGATTTACGCAATTACAATTATTCAGTGAACTAGCGCACTTTCCCTTAATTCAGAGAATTCTTTGCTATTCAATGTTTTTCAAGTCAAGGATTCATTGTCAAAAAAAGCTTTATCATAAATTGTCATAATACCTTGTCATTAATATTTTTTGATCCATTACAATTGGCGCATTTCGCTATTTTGTCTTACCCATTTTTCCAATATCATCGATTTCCGGGAAATAATAAAAGAATTCTTTCGACAGTTTTTTTTGAAAATCAATCTCGCAAATTGATTTACGCAATTTACAATGCAATTGATTTGAAGAAAAGGACATTCGAATTCCTTCGAATGAATCAAGTTACAAATCGGATAAATCAATTTACGGGGTGTGCACTAGCAATTTTTCCAACAATCGCCGTTTTCACCTTCGCTATCTTTTTTTTTCTTTTGTCATCGAGTATAATTGATTTTTGTCTGCTTGAAATTGGAGTAATTCTTTGAATCTTTTTAAGCGGCCAATATGTATTATTAATATTGTTTGATTGATTTGGTTTCGATTTCACAAGTTATTTTATGTATAATCTTATTTACATGTTGTAAATATTTATTGTTTTCGCTATTAATTTCGTAGATTTTTATGACATGATTTTCCGTTTTCGTCAATCATTTCTTTCCTCCTTTTCCATTTTATTTTATTAATCGTTTCTCCCAGATTTATTAATTAATTTTTTTGTAAGCTTATGTGTAAAAAACGAATTACACATATAATGTTGCGTCAAAAACTTTCCCGAATATAAGCAATTATAATGTTCGACACAATGGCAGTTTGTTTTTTCAACCGAGACAATAATAGATACTTTTCTTTGTCAACCTTTCGGTGTTCGTTCACCCGTTTTAAGTGAATAAATCATGACGGCATGCTTTTCTTCACGTTCACCTTTACGGTTTTGTTTATATAGCGCATAATTTCTTTATAGTAGTTTCTTCGCACGCATTTTCATGTGATAGAATTTGCATTGCTTTCAATTTACTTTATAGTTTGTATGATATAAGACACGATTCCGTGCACAATTCGTTTAAATGAGTTTTTATGAACGCTAATTTAAATGTTTTCTCTATTTTTTTTATTCCCCACCCTTTGTTGGTTTATCTAAGTTTATTTATTTTAGTTTATCTACATAGAGGATTCCTTTTCGATTTTAATAAAGCATAGCGGGTTCCTTTTTTATTTATTAAATACTATTGATTTAATGAATTGATTCGTTTTGTTTTACTAGTTCTATGTGATCTGGAGTCAGTATTAAGAATATAACATATATTTAATAACTATAAAATGGTCTCATTGGTGGTATGTTCGTCATGTATCTTTTGATCGGTTGTGGTCCCGATAAGTGACAAGTACACAATTATTGTATTACATACACCGGAACATTTGCATTGTACAACCTCACATAATAACAACAACTATTAAAATACTGGTATATCGTAAAACTCTCGGAAATATAATAAAACCTACACCGCTCCCCTACAATAAACTCATTAACATGAGCAGTGGAAAAACCCACACAAACCCAGCTTCCGCTATTGTTTTTGAAACATTTAAATGCTGTTGTATATTCCTAAGAGTTAATCTTTGCTAATAGCCCACCTGAAGATGTTGTAATACAACGAAACCTAGGTCGTGGTAAAGAACTTAAAGAAAGTAGAAATAATACTACATCACATAGTTTCAGTTAATTGTGAATAATGAATTTCTACAAATTAACCCTAAATATATTCAATATCAAGTGACAAGTAAAATTATACATACTGCCAGTAAGCATAGGAAACAAAACTTATACAGTTACGAAAAGTATGGAATCGAGACGATTGTCACATTATGAGAAAATTGTGCACGTTTATTTATTTGTTTGTAATTTTCTGTAACTCGAAAGCTGCTTGCAAATTACGATACAAAGAGTAAATAAGACCATAGCAAATATAGAAGAATTTTATCAAACCATTATAAAAAACTATTTTTGAAGTGTATGTATTAAATGAAAACATCAAACCTGGTTCTTTCTTGATCATTAAAATGTTGAAATTTTTAGGAACTCAAAAGCTCAAACTGCGACATAGAAATATATATTGATCAATTAATTTTTTTCAAGCTTTACCCAAATTACGATACAATATAAAACTTTTGATTATTTAGTTTTACCCCATCGCAAATATAAAACAATTTTATCAAGTCAGTACCAAGATGATACTTATTGAATTGAGACTATCCAGAGTAGATCATGAACAACCCAAAAACTCAACAACCATATTCCTAAAACTAGGGAGCAAACAAAAAAATATCAAAAGGTTGCTACAGAGTTTAACGTTGAATTGAGAGATACAAATTGGTGGGTTAGAAGAGTTTTTAGAAGGTGTAATGCTTTCTGCTCCATTTTTCGGCCGTCGATAATCCGGAGCACACCAGTCTCCTGCCAACTCGGGCCAGCATTATCAAATTTTATTGAAAGCAGTTCAATGTGTTTTTAAGGTTTCGATATTTTCCGAATTTTTTTATGTTCTTTCACACCTTTCACTGTTTGTGTCACTCCAATGTTGCATAACAAGAGATACAGACACTTGCCCAAAATGAGTAGAAGTATTAGAGTTGATAAAAATATAGATAACAATATTTTTTAAAACAAGATTTAACAATATTTTTTGGTCAAAAAATGGGTCACGGTTTTGTTTGTTTTTTTTTCCTTCCATAGTAAAATTAGGACCCTTTGTAATTTGTTTACGCCCGTATTTCCGTCCATCTGTCAGCGCCTTACATATACTACCGTTTTAGCTTTATGCTCATGACGTTTTGCAACTTAATATGAAAATAAATTAAACAAAAACCATGTGTGAGTACCAACTCAAGAATGAAATGAAAAACCTTTGATATTTTATGTTACTATTTTATAATAATAATTAGTTATCTAGAAATGTGTTTTTATTTTCTTGTTATTTTAATTAAAACTATATTTTCACTAATCTATAGTAATATACTCGCAGCTATTGAATAAATGATAATGTTACTATTATCTTTAACTTTTTTAACTTTTTTTTTTAAACCTTTTTTACGCAAAACTAAATGCGTGACTAAAGGCACAAAAATTGTTGGCTAACAGCCGATTCATCGACGTTTGATTAAATCTTTCACATTTTCGATCGTCATGTTATCGTTTAGCGCTCGGCTAGTTCCGCCGCCGGTTGGGGATGTCTTCGGCATTTGTATTCTCAAGCGTTACAAAATTTTAACGTGATAGATTCACTTAGATGTCGCTAAGGAAGTTTCATTTAAAAAATTGTTGCACCTGCCTGTATTTACAATAGGTAACGTTGAATAGATCTTTTAAAGGGAGAAAACTTCCACTTTTATGAACATTTTAAAAGTATTATTTCCTTACCTGCCTGTATTTACAAGGGATACCGTTGAGTAGGTCTTTTAAAGGGAGAAAACTTCCAGTTTTATGAAAATTTTAAAGGTATTATTTCTTTACCTGCCTATATTTACAAGGGGTATCGTTGAATAAGTCTTTTAAAGGGAGAAAACTTCTAGTTTTATGAATATTTTAGAAGGGTTATTTCCTTACCTGCCTGTATTTACAAGGGGGTACCGTTGAATAGATCTTGTAAAGGGAGAAATTTTCCAATTTTGTAAAAACTTTAAATCTATTATTTCGTTAAACTTGCATAAACTTGTCTATATCTCTTTCAAGAATTATAGACAACTATATGTTTTAATTCTACTCTGTACGTGTCCCGAAACCATAGACCACTTACCGAAATAGACTCTGCTTAGGAGGGCACCCACCACTCGCATTCGCCGAACTTTATGCTCTACCTAAGAGATCGCTAGGCCCCCAAATTGCATTTCATTCGACTAGCGGACGTTGACGTGACATGTGGTCGAAATTTAATGCAAAATCCTATTCAAAATGCCCTTCTGTGCAGTGAAATGGTGCAGAAAATGACGCAAAACGTTAAGTCTTCAGTATGATGCCATACATTTGACTGATAAGTTTATGTTCTGAAATAGATACAAATATGTACGTTAAATACTGAATATAAACACGAAATAATTTAATTGCCACCATTAAAACATTGTACAACCATTGAAGTACTCTATGAGTCTCTTTTTTTCGTGTGATAATTCATATTGTATTATCTCGCTTTAACATCGGCCACGTGTGAACTAGTGTGAACGTTAAATACTCAATAATTTAATTGCCACCATTAAAACATCGTACAACCATACTACTCTTACGGTTCCCTTTCTTTCGTATGATAATTCATATTTCACTATCTTGCTCTAACATCGGCCACGTGTGAACTAGTGATGTACGAGATTAAATAACTTAGAAATCAAAATATCAGTGAGTTATTCATACAAAGTAACGACATTAATAATACAGGTATTCATTAGCATTATAAAATCCAATTTTGTTTAACTAGAATTGCAATAAATATTATGGCAATTAATTAGTATTCAGAATATTCGGTAAACTTTGTATTATTCGTCGATACAATTAGGTCGTTGTTATAGTTATATTTCAACAAACACTAGATAGACCTCAAACATGCGCGTAATTCTAAGAAGCGAACAAGAAATGTAAAAAATATCAAACAAACTTAGACATTTTACAAATAAACTTAGAAAATTATTTATATTAAAAATGACGGTTTTGTTTTCCGTGAAATATCAGAAACGCATGTCAACCTAGGCAGCCCTTGTTTAAATACGTCTACAAATGAAAAGTTGTTCGTGATGTATGGATTTTATTAGGAAAGTATAAATTACATCATAGATTTAGTTAAAAGCGTAATAGAAAAATACATTAGTGTGCCGTTTGTTTATTGGACAGAAAAGTCATACCCGAAAAATGTAGTCAGACGTATATACACAAACTTAATCCATTTTAAAGGCCAAAAGTGATTTGATTTAAAATAGTATTTATTTTAATATACTAATTATATCAAGTAGCATACATCTATTAATATTAATTTATATAGTTACATTAAAAATTACCCTATTAGTTTATAAAACAAATATACTCGATAGTTTAGATTGCATATTACTTCTACTTAAGCGCTGCTAAATAGATACTTTACAATATCCATACGACTCCTTATTAACTATGACATGCTATACTGTCGATAAAAAGATCGACAAGGGTTAAACACTATAAATTTTTTACTCAATGGCCATGTGATCCTTATCTAACCCATTAGAGCATTTTACGTTTTTCCACACGATCACTTGGTTCCCCACAGCCCACTAATTTTTATGAAAATTAATTCTTTCAAAAACATTAGAAATACACAGTCTATTAGTTAAGTAAACTGTAACCTGTGTCTGAAACGCATTTGACGATTTTTGACAGAATCTTTTTTTTTACTTTTTGGGATGCGTTATGCGGTAAGTTCCAGGATTTTGCTATACAAATTTAAGAGCATGGTTACAAGGGAAAAATCGGAATTTCTAATATGGGTTATTCCGCGAGGTTTTGCAAGTTGAGCTGAAATTATTATATTAAAAATGTATTCAAAGTTGGTAATTTTTCTAATATTTGTGATAAATTTTACATTCAAGCTTCGTATCTGTTCCATAATTGGGTAATTACATTTCTTTTATTAAATCAACGTAAAATGACTTCTTTATGAATAATTTCTTTATGACTTTTAACCAAATGTACCTGATGTTTGGTTAAAAGTAATTAGCCGTGTACATCGTAATAATGAAGTTGAGTTCAAAGGTTGGGTTTAGAAAATAAGGTTTCCCTGTCACTCATATAGGATTACACTTACGACGCGAAGTGTCATATTTTATCATTACCTTAGACGTTAATAATGCGGGAGTACGCGTTTCCAGCATTAACGCGCACCGCTCCATCAGTGCTATAATTGAAAGTACATTTGCCTGTGCGAAATCGTCGCGACACAGCCGCGAAATGTAATAACATCACAGACGGCTCGTTCATCCATCACGCGTCCTGATGAGGCGGCGCTGTCTAATTGCGGCGATGATACGCAGGTTCGGCCGTCTCAGGTCGTCTTATCCGGCTGCCAGCGGACGGAATGTGGTGTTATAGGTGTGCGCTGTAGGGTTGTGAAATAATTTCAAGAACAGGAATTAGAAATAAATAACTGTTGTCAACTATTGCAACTTATTGCCTGTAAGGTGAAACGGAAAAATGAAATAACTATGTATTTTGGAAAATATAAAATGATAGGTTTTTCCAATAAGTTTTTTTTCTGGTAACGTGTTACATACGTGTAAATCTTGTTTTTTTTGGTTTTTCATTCGTTTAAATTTATCTGTATAATTAACTATCTATACTTTTACTCGTCTTTCAATTAGACAAGGTATGCAGTTATTGATGGAATATCATATACTTTTCCTTCCTAATATACCTCATATGTGGCCGACTCGTAACATACCTGATTGTTTAAAATATGATACTTGCTTTTATCAGCTGAAATAGGGAAAAAATTGGCGATTTAGAAAAGCTTTTCTCGGGAGATTAGCGTTAATTGGGTCAAATTGTGTGTAGCGAAATTAATGACAAATTTATGACGGAAATTTTTTTGAAACTGCAATTGCAATTGCTCTCGACTGGCAACCCTAGTGCTCAAGGACCTCGATCTCATCTAAGCGTAAAGTTCGCCGGGACCGGGCGGCTGATGAGTCCGCTGGTGACGTGACGTCGGCGTTTGTGGTGTCCGTCTTGTACGATTGTCGACGGTAGATAGTGGAAACGAGTTTTGTCGATTCACGGTGGGATAGTTTCCGTTTTTGTGTGCCGCTTTAATGAGTTTGAGCTTATTTTGTTCTGGCTTAGTGGGCGGGCGGTGAATCCGGGTGTGGGCACAGAGAAATCGTTACTTGTTGTTTTTGTTGCCTGTTACGGAGGCCTTCTTTCTGCGCCTCTGATAAGTCTTTTGTACTTGTGAGGTCGCTACCTGAATACTATTTTACTGTTTGATATCGGTCGATATTGGTGTGCTTAGTATTCTGCAGTATTTAAGTGATTAACTGCTTAGCTTACAGGAAAAAACTAATTGATGTTTTTAATCGTTTGTATAAAATGAAAAAGCTTATGTGATACCATGTCTTTTGTTATGTCCCATGCTCCATGAAATGCCTCACGGTACGAACGCGTGCAGTTTATTTAAATTTTATAATTGATGTTTTTAATCGTTTGTATAAAATGAAAAAGCTTATGTGATACCATGTCTTTTGTTATGTCCCATGCTCCATGAAATGCCTCACGGTACGAACGCGTGCAGTTTATTTAAATTTTATAATTGATGTTTTTAATCGTTTGTATAAAATGAAAAAGCTTATGTGATACCATGTCTTTTGTTATGTCCCATGCTCCATGAAATGCCTCACGGTACGAACGCGTGCAGTTTATTTAAATTTTATAATTGATGTTTTTAATCGTTTGTATAAAATGAAAAAGCTTATGCGATACCTTGTCTTTTGTTATGTCCCATGCTCCATGAAATGCCTCACGGTACGAACGCGTGCAGTTTATTTCAATTTTATAATTGATGTTTTTAATCGTTTGTATAAAATGAAAAAGCTTATGTGATACCATGTCTTTTGTTATGTCCCATGCTCCATGAAATGCCTCACGGTACGAACGCGTGTAGTTTATTTCAATTTTATATGAATGAAGTCATGTTTACTTACATTTTGCAAAACCAATCTGTAAAAACAATTATTTGTTGATATATAAAGCATTATTGAGTCGGTGTATAAAGTACTAATAACGTGGAAGATTTGAACGAATTCTTTTTATCTGTTTTTGAGAAAACAAATTTTGTTGTTTCTAGTGTGTTGCAGACACCCGAAATGTTGACTTTAGAAAAAAATACGTTACGGAGAAATTAAAACTTTACTCCCATTTATAAAATTTCATCTGTTAGCTCGTCCGTAAGCTAGTCCACTGTTTAAGGTTCTAGAGCCTGTGAGATACACACAAACAACATATGGCCTTTTTTAATGTGGAAACTGTTAGGGATTTAGAAAATATTTCGAATTGGACGATCACAATTCTTTCTCCAGTGAGCTCAGACAGTGCCTTGCGTTTATTATTTTCGAGCAACAATATGCTCGAAAGTAATAATCGATTCGTCCAAAAGATTGTCCGGTGACTAAAAAAAAACTTCGTCATTTATACGTTTAGGTTTTAAAAACGATGAACATTTTTTTTTATTCGCCTGACAGTCGTTTGAGCGTATCGTTTATGACTTTCGAGCATATTGTCGCGAAGTACTATGTTAGGTAATATTGTATTTCGCATTTGTTCTTGTAACTGAATTCCTACTATGGCCGTAGTTATTTTTTTCATTCTTTCTTATAATTACGCTTTATTTCCAGTATATAACTGTATTATATTATTTGAGAAATTCATTGGGGTGATTATATTATTACATAACATTGTTTTTATTATATAACAATATTTTTTAAGTTTTTCTGAATATATTTTCTATGAAATACTTAGAACTTGTGATAGATCCACTGTACTAAGCGAAATTTTATATTAAAGCCTATCGCTCTTCAAGGTAAAACGCCTACTTTAAACTTGTTTTTTTGGTTTTATTATATTAGAAATCTAAATCTTATACATATTACCTTGAAGAGAATATTTTATTACCATTATAAATTGGTGAAAATTTAGTATTGAACTACATCACGAATTGTATTAGGTGTGAAATCAATACGGAATTGTAATTTTCAACATATTTGCCCGATTATTTTTTTTATTTTCTTCACCTATTGTCAGAATGTAATTCTATTGAAAGTTATTACCGTCAGCCTTATGATTCAATCGTAGATATACTTATGTAACTAGAATAGCATGTAGTGCATAAATGCTGAAATTACTCTTAGGAAGAAGTTTTCTTGCGAACGTTTGTCACATAATCATAATTGTTAGTGTCAAAAATGAATATTGTCGAAATTTAATTTTCGACAATACACACTTTTGAAACTTTTCTTAAACTTCGAAATTTTTTTGATAAATAATGAAGACGATAATTTTTTTTCTTTCTGTGATATTAACAGTGTAATGTAACTTTGGAGTTTGCGTTTTCCTTTAACAATGACCATTGCGTGTTATGGTTTTATTCGTTTAATATATTTGTTATAAATTATAAGAATTTTATTTTATGTGTTTTTGTAGATATGTGGACCGTTTGTTCTCCACGTAACTCCTAAACTACTAACATGATGTTCACAAATAAGAGGTATTGTTAGATTTATTTTAACAGCCCTAATATAAAAAAATTCAATGTGAAAGTTACGGACTGTCATATTGGATTAAGAACAGACTACGAATAATTACAATATATTTTTTATGAGATACTATCTTGAACCTGGACAGTCATAGTTGACAAAGCGAAATCTTATATTACATCTATTTAAAATACAAAAATATCACTTATTATGAAGATATTTTTAAATTTGTCTTTTAAAGAAAAATTTTTAAAAACATATTCAAAGGTATCTTTATAAAATTTGGAGGAAAAAATTATTGAATTGTGATGGGTAGTCAAATTTCTCAAAAAGAAATAAGTCCTTATGGTGATATGGCACACTTATGTAGAGAAAATAAAAAATATACCCCGAAATCTTTGTTAAAATTTTCAGTCGGTGAAATACGATTTTATATGTATTTTCCAAAATAGTTTTAAATGCTATTCTATGGAACTTTTTAAGCAATTATGATGAAGTAAAGTGCAGATTATGTTCCATTGTATCTTTTAAGCCCAGATACAGCATACTTTACCATGAAATTCGCAATCTTGACAGGTTCGTTAAAAAAAACCACATAAAACTCGGAACGAGTGGAGAAGACGTTCATTTGTTCAGAAAGAGGAGAACGTATGTCGGTTAATATATTATTTTTATTTAATTTAGGAAATCTCCAAATCTTTGAAAAGCGACTAATATTAACTTTTTTTTATTGTTATCATTTCTAAAAAGTTATGTACTTCATTAGGTATTATTAAAAATTCTTGGTTTAAAAATATAAATAGTAATATAATATGCGAGCCTTTATCTATCAAGTTATACTATTGTTGAATATATTTGGCGTTAATTTTGTAGAAATTCATTATTCACAATTAAATGAAACTACGTGATGTAGTATTATTTCTACTTCCTTTAATTTCTTTAACCACGACCTAGGTTTCGTTGTATTACATCTTCAGGTGGGATATTAGCAAAGATCTTTGCTAAAAATCTTTGCTAATATCCCACCTGAAGATGTTGTAATACAACGAAACCTAGGTCGTGGTTAAAGAAAGTAGAAATAATACTACATCACGTAGTTTCATTTAATTGTGAAGTTATTCTATATTACATTCCAAAAGAAAATGTTTGTAAAGAAACCAATTTGATAGTTCAAATATATAAACACACACACACACACACACACACACACACACACACACACACACACACACACACACACAACCACACACAAACACACACACACACACTCACACGCACGCACGCACGCACACACAGGCACACACACACACATATATATTCGATCAGTAGACAATTACTCACAAAACTCATTGTATTTCATCCGTAACAATATTAAACGATGTACAACAAACACTATATTAAGTTAAAAAACTGTCAAATTAAATAATGTTATATATACCAATATTACACCGTTATTTTATTAATATGATTTATAAAATTTAGAGGAGGAAATGGACAACCCTTGCTGTCAATTACATAAAATCCAGAGATATAAAACATTTTGGAAAAAATATTTATTACTCCATCGCATAAGAAATCTACACCCACTTATACTATTAGGTACAAATCATTTATTTTACAATATTTAGTGTGAAATAGTTTTTATTATTATTTTATTTTCATATAAGTGTTAGTATTATCTTGCAGTGTAGAATACATATTACATTTATAAAATTTAGAGGAGGAAATGGACAACCCTTGCTGTCAATTACATAAAACCCAGAGATATAAAACATTTTGGAAAAAATATTTATTACTCCATCGCATAAGAAATCTACACCCACTTATACTATTAGGTACAAATCATTTATTTTACAACATTTATTGTGAAATAGTTTTTATTATTATTTTATTTTCATATAAGTGTTAGTATTATCTTGCAGTGTAGAATACATATTACATTTATAAAATTTAGAGGAGGAAATGGACAACCCTTGCTGTCAATTACATAAAACCCAGAGATATAAAACATTTTGGAAAAAATATTTATTACTCCATCGCATAAGAAATCTACACCCACTTATACTATTAGGTACAAATCATTTATTTTACAACATTTATTGTGAAATAGTTTTTATTATTATTTTATTTTCATATAAGTGTTAGTATTATCTTGCAGTGTAGAATACATATTACATTTATAAAATTTAGAGGAGGAAATGGACAACCCTTGCTGTCAATTACATAAAACCCAGAGATATAAAACATTTTGGAAAAAATATTTATTACTCCATCGCATAAGAAATCTACACCCACTTATACTATTAGGTACAAATCATTTATTTTACAACATTTATTGTGAAATAGTTTTTATTAATATTTTATTTTCATACAAGTGTTAGTATTATCTTGCAGTGTAGAATACATATTTTACACACTATATGGCAGTGTTTCTTCATAATAGATAAGTTTTTGCTCTTATTCCACTGTATGTTATCGGCGAGTATTTTTAGTGTTCGACATAAATATTTAAAACACCATGTTTGGCATTATTTGTATGCACTTCAGCATTATATGTATAACACAGTAGCCAAGACGCTAGCGCATGACTGGAGAGCCCCTGGTACGATTTCCGGCAGGATATTTATGCATTCATAAATTATCTATCTGATTGTGAATGATTTAGCATACCTGATAATAAAAAATGATGAAAACTCTATAGCAATAAAAAATCATATTTTTAATTACTAATACCAAATAATTCCATATTATATTGCTAATGTGGGCATAAGAAAAAGGTTTACAACACAAGAACTGTCATTTTGCTTTTAAAATGACAGTTTAGGTGTTGTAAACCTTTTCTTTATGCCACATTAGTTGTATAATATGGAATTATTATATTAACAAACATTCTCTTTTGGAATGGAATGGAGTATAGCTTATATTCGTTTTGTATTATGAGCATACATTATATTTTATTTTTGTATCCTCTTTTCGCTTTTTTTGTTCTAAAAATGTAAGACTTTTTAAATTACGTTTTTTTCTATAATGCCAGATCTGTCTTCATTAGTCTCCTTTACTTTCGAGACTTCTTTGTTATCCTAGCCTAGTAGGTTTGTTGTTCTGTTCAGGGCTAAGTTTTAAATGTAGGTAGACGATTATTTTAATTTAGTCATCTTCAACATTTTTCTGTAGTCAGTATCTGCATACTAATGCATAATTTATGTGGTTTCGAGTGCATATAATAATACTAAAGGCATTCGTCGTCCTGTTTACACAGGTTCCCTGAGCTCTTGTCATTAAAGGTGCAGATGTAAGAGCAGGGATATTTGCGTGTTGAAAGAGGCGGCATCCTGAAAGCGTTTCCCTGTCGCGGCACACTAGAGGACCTCTCATCTTTCTCTCGCCGCGATTCAAGGCAGGAGGAGGTAGGAGAGGCGGCGGCTGGCAAGTGGTCCAGTGTGACAGAGTGTTAGTTGAGAGCGATGCTGCACGAGTTTACTGTTTAGGCGAGGAGAAAGATCATTGAGAGTGAAATAATTGCTTTGTGTGTATGTTCTAACGTAAATCTAAGTTCTAACGTATACACGTTTGATGAATTATGCTACAGTCGTACGCGTAAAAGTGCTTTTGTCTTACGGGGTGATCTATAGATGCTGTTTTGTATTCCACTCCAACTAGTGGTTCGTTTTTGCTGTCATTATTTATTATAGTGATAGGTGCATATAATAATTGTTTTTTCTGTGAGTGCATAGTGACATTTTGTTATTGCACAAGATAAAGTAAACTTATTAAATATGAATATGACACGCGCGAGAAGGGTTTAGTGTACACGTTATATAAACATTTAAGAAAGTATATGTAGTGTTTTTAAACTATTTATGACCATTAAAATTATTTTTCTTTATGTATAACTTTATATGGTTTAGCGTACACGTAATAAATATATTTAAAGAAATATATATAGCGTTTTTTAAAACTATTTATGGCTATTGATGTTATTTTTCTTTACGTATAAATTTATATGGTTTAGCGTACACGTCATATAAATATTTAAGGAAATATATGTAGTGTTTTTTAAAAACTATTTATGGCCATTGATGTTATTTTTCTTTACGTATAACTTTATATGATTTAGCGTACACGTATATAAATATTTAAGGAAATATCTGTAGTGTTTTTTTAAACTATTTATGGCCATTGATGTTATTTTTCTTTACGTATAACCTTATAAGGTTTAGTGTAACTTTCACAGATGTAAATTAAAAAAGTATGTTTTTATACCTGTACTTAATTAATACGAGTTGACCGAAGTAATTTTACTTTGATATACTTACTAAACATAGTTACCTGGATTTATTCAGATTTTTGATGTACATGGGTAAAAAGTTCAATGGGAGGATACTGTAAAACGAAGAACGTCGAAGATCTCATCTCGTGAAAGAGATGCCGTATCGAAGCATATCCGATGGCATTTTCAAAGACGCTCTACTCGAAAGTATGTATGAGAAAAAAACTTTATCCCCAAATTCCGGGGAATTACTTCAAAAAAAAAAAATAAATCGGTATAAAATAAAGCTATACTTGCACTGTTTGTGTTATCAGGCCTCCACTTAAATATTAAAAGTAATACACTCCGACTTTGTGCGTAAAATGGACCGTAGTTAACGCTACCCACCGCCGACCGCCGTATCACGTCGCATATGCTGGAGGCGAATGGGTAGTGTTTTGACAGAACCAAATTGAAAATTTTGAAAAACGTTTATGGAAAAAAATTTCCTGACATCGTGTGAAATATTTTTTGTAGAATAAATATTTTTCTAAAAACAATGCTTACCAGTCTAAAGTGTTTGATATGTATCAGTTTCTAAAACAGTGCTTATAAGGGAATAAACAATTAAATTGTTTCTAAAAATTAAATCCTGGTAATTTTCGTTCAATCTGTACCTAATTCCCAATGTTGATGATTTTTTTCAGATTTTTCTGAACGATTCTTCTGGTAAAAAGGGTAGGGGACAGTGATTTTTAAGCATTTTAAAGGATAAGATTTTCAAGCAAAAAATTCATAAAAAACATACATATCGTTGAATTCGTGCTTTTGTTGTTTAAATATTTTTTTCTTATTTATCCAATTTATCCCCTTAAATGAATCCACAGAATAAAAATTCACCTTTTTTTGCTTCATATTTATAATGCAGACATCATACCGTATTTTTGTGCCTAACTTTTACGTCGTAGTTTCCGAGAAAATCTGTGGCAGATGGACGGACAGACGCACACCGAAGTCATTCCAGTGGTTTGTGTTCATATAATTTAACTACGCCTTTATGTACAATCCGTTTATAATAGGCCGTTAGCCAGAAACACTATGAGCTTATGGTGTAAGGACGAACAGAAGGATATATGTGACCATATCGTACTATTCCTTTTTATCGCTTGACTGTGGTATTCTAAAAAAACTCCTTTTTTACCATATACTCATAAATGAAAAAGTATGAAAGTACCTACCTAAGTCTTATTTCTAAGCTTTTAAAGATAGCGCAAGACGTTTTGAGCACAAGCAACTCTATCAACATGATAAAGTATGCAAAGTTGTACATAATTTGCCATTTATATGGTGTATTGTTTCATGGTAATATTACCGAACTCGTCGAGTTAATTGTTAATCTAAATGTTTTTACCGTGGCCTTGTAATGTTTTTAGTTTTATTAGCGTTTATATAAAATAACTTTTATCCGTGTTTTCAATTGCGCGATGTAGACTTATATGTATTGACCTAATAGTTTAGCTTCATAAAGATTTAGCTTTATAACACATATTTTTGTTGCATTTTTACTACCAATTAGTATAAAATATTTAAATAAAATTAATATTTTATAAGGTTTTTCTATATTTTTTATTAAAACACTTTTTTCCACACTTTAGAACTCTCCGTGCTTCACCCCTATGATGTCTCAGTGGGCTCATTTTGTCTATTATCTTGAACTATAATGGTCGGTGAAAGTTTTATTGGATTTTTTTTAGAATTCAAACCGCTTGTAATTTTGCCGTGTCTGTCCGTCCACACATTTTATTGCAATTGGTTCAATATTTGAGCAATTGTAATAACATTTCATGGCAATACGTTTGTTGACTTAAGAGAAAAAAAAATAAAGAAAAACATTTATTAATTTTTTTTCCAAACACTTTCCAAGCATTTACGTCGAATTGATGAAAATTTTTCCCCCATTGATCCCGTCGGATAGGGTATCATTGAAGTTTTTTTAAAGCAATCGAAAATGTTTTGTAAAATTTTTTGATACGGGTCTCCTTCGTCGTTATATACGAATAACTTTAAAAAAATTTAAAATATAATAAAATGCTTTGTTCACCGTGTGACAGTAAGATCCAAATATGATTTTTAAATTTTTTATAATAAAGTCATAATTTTAACATTTTGCGATTTTTAAAATAAAATAAAGTGAGATGAAATACCTACTTTTTCTTTAATGTTAATTTTACAATTTTTGGGAGCGATTTTTACGAAAATTAAAAGGTAAATAATTTTCCTATTTTTTTTTCAAATTTTTTATATAACATCATTTTACATTTACTTAGTTTTTTAGAAAAATCGCTCGATGCGTTATTAAAAAAAAACGAGTGTGCTTTAGACCACACGACTGAAGTAAAACTTCAAATTCACAAAATATGAACTTTAAAATGAATTTACAATTTTATTCACTTTAAACGTAGAATATTTAATGTATTGAACAAAATAATAATTTATAAAATTGTTCAAGAACGAAATGAAATTACAAAATAATCAAAAAATCACCGTTCGTGTAACGCTAGCAAACTCGCATATATATATATATATATATATATATATATATATATATATATATTTATTTATTTCATGCACTAGCTATGAGAGAAAGAGAGAAAGAAAATGTGCGCTCGCACCTCTCTCTCTTGTTCCGATATACGAAACGTAACTCTTTCTGTCTTCACTAACTTATATCTCCCTCTCAACTTCCGTTCGCCTCACCCGATCACACTTTTCGTAACGCTCTCGTCACGCATTCACCAGCTTACTCCCCAAGTCAAGCGTGCGTAAAGAAGTTTTACTTCAAAAATAAGTGTGGTGAAATTACTACTTTTCTTGTAATGTTCATTGTACAATTTTTGAGTTTTTTAAATAAAATGAAAGTGTGATGAAATTACTGCTTTTGTATGTACCTGTAATGTTGATTTTACAATTTCTGAGAGAGATTTTTACCAAAACTAAACGGAAACTAATGTTTTTTCTTTTCAAAATATTAATGTAACATCATTTTATATTGACTTAGTTTTTTAGACAAATCTACTACTTTTTTAGAAAAACTACTTTTTCTATAACGTCAATTGCCCAATTTTTAAGAGCGATTTTTACCAAAACTAAACGGTAAATAATTGTTAGCTTTTAAAAGAAGTTAAATATTTATAGTTTGATTAATATATAAAAAAATCAGCGATAATGCGTTTTGAATGACAACTATATTAAAGGTTTAACTTAATTTACCTAAGCGGAATTAAAGGTTTAACTTAATCTACCTAACGGAATCTGCTTAATGCGAGTTCTGCTTACCCTGAACGGGTAAGCAGAATTCGCTTTATTTAATTCTTCATTGATAAGTGACAAAAACAATCTTTATTTGCCAAAAATAATATTAGTCTCCACATTTGTTTTGTTTTATGTATGCTGTTATAATTGCATGGATCTTAATCGGTTTTAAGAAGATTTTAAGGGTTTATTTTGCAGTTATTAGGTTCTGTCTCTAGAATGGAAAATGTAATAACTAACATTTGGCAAATTGATAGTTCAGAAATATTCTGGATAAATTTGGGATTGGTGAATGTCGGAAGGGCGGTCCCATGCATAAGTTTGGCATGAAGAATTTACGTTCCGGTCCACCCCGGACAATGCCGCCCCGGCATTCCCCTTGCCCGGGACGAGCGTTGCCGAATCGGCTCACTTTCCGACCGACCGGAATGTTGAGCGGACGACCTCTGTCTGTAGGTGTAATTGAGGGGAAAGTTCGGTGAGGGGAGCGCAAGGGAATGGGCATTGTTCCATGTGAAGTGGTGGCGTTCGGGCGAGGTTTGGGTTCGCTGAAAGTAGTTGGTGATTGTTTGTGTGATTGGGAATTTCATTGCGCACATAATATAGTGAACAATAATATATACTTTCGTAAATCGTTGAAAGTAAGAATAAATTGTAATGTGTCATGTATTGTATGAAGTCGTAATTTCCTCAAAGAAAGGAAAATATCGCAACCTTATGAGTCAAAAGTATTGAAGATAAGGTTTGACAGTTTTTGAAGTTCTGTTTTACACAATTTATTGTATCTATGCTTCTATAACAGCATAAAGTGTAAAGAGAAATGATTTTCTCATAATTAAACCTGATGGTAATATTACCTTCTCTTTTTGGCGTGTCGTATTTTTCCAGTAATCAAGAAATGTTTAACGCTTGTTTTTGTATTTTCTTGTTAATATTCAATGTCTAGCCCTCTAACTTGTAATATAAGTGGTGAATGATTGTCAATAGGTTAGGTTGTATATGAAAATACAGAAATGATGACTGTAATAATATGATGACCAATAGCTTAGCTTGTAATATGAACATACCGACTTCGTCTGTTAAAGCTACTGGATAGGAGGGCACTGGATGTACCGTGAAAAGTTGTATAGTCGATAACGGAAATCAAACCGGACAAGGGCGAGTTCGACTCGTCACGAAGGGTTTCGTAGTATCAGACAATATTAAACTTATAAATTTGCATTTCTCAAAGACGCTGTGGAAAACAGCGGTACCGAAAATATCCCATATCTCAAAAACTACACAATATATTTGATTCAAACCAATTTCTGTTGAAAGTTTGTTTTAAGTTACACTAGCTTTATTTTTTTCAGAATTCAACCAGGTTAGTTGAAAAATTAGAGGGGGGGGGCGGCACGCTTTTTGAAACTTTAGAAGTGCATATCTCTCCAACGATTTACAATTAAAATAAAAGAATTTATTTTGGAACCTCTATATCATTTTTAAGATCTATCTAACGATATCCCACACGCTTTTGCACACTGGATTTTTTCATACCTTAGTTACATGTGTGGAGTGCCACCCTATATAATTTTTTTTTCTATTATTCCACTATTTCATTGTATAGCGGTTCATAGGAGACACCTATTATTCAAATCTCATCTAAATAGTTACAATAGAATCCGAGTAAAATGGCTGTGATATATGGACAGACAAATGGAAAGGACGAAATTATATGGTTTAGTTTTTTACCACGCATAACCCTGAAAAATGATATTTTCATTGTCTAGGCTTCCGCGTAGTTATAGTTAAGATTAGAGTGCTAATAACATGAATTGTTATATAAATATACGGAAAAATAACTTAGAATTAAACAGAGATATAAAAACGCACATATAATGACCCAAGGTGTATTCAGAAGTGGAACGTCTGTAGTAAGCGATAGTATTACGATAGTCGTATAATAAGCTTGAAAAATAATTTTAGTTTTTCCGTTTCACATTATTCCGTTTTTACGCGTTCATTTTCCATTGTCATTTTCCTTGATTTTTCTTTTTTGAAAAAAGCCTTTTAATTTAGCCATTTATACAAATAATGTACCTTTAAATGAAAGAGGGAAACTTACTTCCACAAGAAAATTGTTAAGCGTTAATTAAATTTGCACGTTTTTAAGCGGTATGTACGTTTTATAACAAATTACAAAATTTAAATTCTGTTTCAGTTTGTAAGTTATGTGAATAGCTTATATAACTTCTAATTAAATTAAAATTAAATTATATTGTCGCTTGGATTAATTTTAAAGTTTATTATGAAAATAAAGTTAAATATTTTGTGAAAATAAAGTTAAATATTTCAAAAGAAGCGAATTAGTTTGAAGAGTGCTCCCCGTCTTTTATTTGCTTCCAATATTGAAGAGATTAATAGTTAAAAACTTATTTTTGATAAATAAGACGTTCATAATTAAATGAAACTACGTGATGTAGTATTATTTGTACTTTCTGTAATTGTTAATAGCCCACCTGAAGATGTTGTAATATAACGAAACCTAGATCGTGGTAAAGAACTTAAAGAAAGTAGAAATAATACTACATCACGTAGTTTAATTTAATTATTAATAATTAATTTCTACAAAATTAACGCCAAATACATTCAAAATAAGACGTTATTGGATCCTACGTGATTATTTGTATGCGATGACACTTGAAGTATTGATACGACTCTTCCGGAAAATTTTTCGAAAAATTTTCTTCCGGAATTTGTATATTTAAATGGTAAGTGTTGAAACTGGAACTGTTCACGTACTACGAAGTATTTTGATGAAAAGAAAATTAAATTGTGCTTGCAGAACGCGCTCGTATGTCGAACCTCAGCGAGTGCGTTCTTAAGTCGCAATAAGTACCTATCTAGTTATTGGTACTTTTGAGATACTAAGGCAACTTTTGTTCTTCATTTTATATTGTCATTTATTTTAAACGTTATTCTAATGCATACTCTCCACTGCGATCTAAAGATTTGCAACTTTTAGGCAAAAGGACCTTGTTCCTGGAAATGTGGCTCTTCGTAGATAGAAGTTTTAATCTCATTTTTTAGATCTTGCTCACTATCGAATCTTTTGTACGTAATAATCTAAGCAAGTAATAATCGGTAGGCGGAAGATCTGGCGAGAGTACGATGGGTGAACGACTACTGTACAGTCTAACAATATAATTTTGCTACGTATCTTTAAGATATATGTGGTCGAACGTTGTCACGGAGAAGATTAATTTTGGTTTTTTTGTCACGGTATTTTGTAGCATTAGAGTTTGTGTTTTAATGGTCTGTCGCACTTAAATATCAACTGCACACGAAAATCGGCACTATTTATTGTAGACCCATGTGATAGAATATCCCAATGGATAACACCTTCACAGTTCCACCAGTCATTGTATGAGAGACAGTACCTTCTCCGATCGTTTGGTTAATTTTCGTTACAGGCGTTCGTATAGAAGTTCCCAAACGGTATTCGTGAATAAGAATCACTAGCGTTGATTCACGGGAAATATCTATCTTTTCAGACATGTTTGTTCTCTCAGCGATTATAATGTTATGCTGACTGTACTCGCGAGCTTATGCTGCATATGTAACCGAGCGCTGGAACATTACCCCACATTCGAACAACTTTTAGAATAATCATGAAAATGTTTCTCAGAACTTTCTGTCCGACCCAATATATTGTAAATTTTTAGCACTATCGGAATTGCGGTTATTCAACTTTCACAAGCAAACTTATATATACATCGCTACCAGCTTTAATTAGCCATCCATTTAATAAACTAGGCCGTTAGCTAAACGGCGCTAATCAATGATAGACCTATATGACAATTCAAACAACACGCTTAGTAATAAGCTGACCAACGTTTGGGCACTAGAATACAATAACCGAACTGGTGAGCCTAAGATAAAAAAAATTATTTAAAAAATCTTTATCTTTTTATTTTAACGTTGTTAGAATAGCACTTTTGTACAACTATGTCAAAATGACATTGTTCATTTATAAGAAATTAATATCCATCGCAAAACAAGAAAAAAAATATGAAATTTAAGTAACGCTTTTACTTAAGTAAATTTTTGAAAATTTACAATCTATTAACGCACCATTCTATTTGGTTAAACCTTCACATAGACTGAATGTCATTTAAGCTAATGATTTAATGGCGCCGTTTAATTAACCCGTTAATTAAATTAGACGGCTTTAATTGATTGATTAATTAAACTAGACGACTACGATGTCTGTATATAAATAGTGTATTTCTTGCGTGTGAAGCACAAACAATTTTTGGTTCTACAACGTTCAAATGGACCGTATTATAATAACATGATTATTAATTGATAATTAAAATTAAATTAATAATTAAAACTTGAAAAAAAATATATGAAAATTGTTTAATGCATTTTTGAAATAATATATATCATATTTTTAAACTAGTCTCATTAGGACGGAGTTTTATGTAGCTTTAAGGGTTCCATAGTAAAACAAGTTTCACGCAAACTATAATTAATGTTTGTGACAGAATTATTATGGGGATATATAAGTTTTAAAGAAGTCTTAAATTTATTTTCCTAAAATAATTTGTGTCATTAAATTGGATAATATGTAAAATTTAAGCTTTCCAAATTAGATTGTTTAGATTTTAAGACTGTGATTGATGATCAAACAGACAGACAAAAGGTGAAACCATAATAAGTGTTTACATTTTATGTTCGGGAAAACATAATAAATATGAGTGCAATTTTCGCAAATAGTTTTTATGAAAAATACAGATAATTCTTACGATGTCCAAAATTTTGTATCAACTGATTTTTATATTGAAGATCTCCAATGGCACGTAGTCTGTAGAAGCAGTGCCAAGAGAATATACACTACAAAGTGTGAATTATTTTAATTTTATCACGTTTGTGTGAAATTCGGAATAAGAACAGTTATCAGAATTGTTTCTTTCCCTCTCATAAATTACTCTTGCATATAAACTATTACCATACCAAATATCATGAAAATCCATCCAGCAAACTTTGCGTGATTGACGAACAAATTAACACACAGAAAGGCTGTCAAAAATTCTAAAAACAAGTTTTCTGGCTTCTATTATCATTGTTTACGCTAAATCAATCACTCTTTTTAAAATATTTTCCATGTACGGAATTCCATATTTTTACAATTATATATATATATATATATATATATATATATATATATATATATATATATATATATATATATATATATAGATAGATAGATAGATAATACGAGTGCCCTGAAATTCTGACACTTAACGTGGTGTTTTATGAACCGTAGGTGTAGACTTAACTCTTAGTATTAAGCACTATTTTAGTATACATTCCATTAAATCGGACAATACTCAAGAGAAGATACCGTCTATTGTTAGTTCTTTTTTGGTCGGTACTCTCTAGAGCTAGTGTGGATAATAGAAATTGTCATTATTAGGGGTGCAAAATATCAGATGAGCTAAAATAGAGAATTTCACTTCTCACAAAATACACTCAGTTTGGCGCCGCAACTTGTAATTTGATCAACCGCTATTTGCTCGATGTTTTTATTTATTTCACTATTTATCGCATAATAATGCAAAAAGGAAACTTGGTGAAATCCTAAGCTTGAACATTAAATTTTTGTGCAACGAAGAGGATGTCAAGTGGAAATCGATTAACTTGTGAAATATTCTGTGTCCTGTGTGAAGCGTAATATTTTTTTTGTTGACTACGACCAGAATAAAAGGAGAACTAGTCAAAAAGAGAGATAGTTACAAGGAAAAAAAATATTCACGAGTCTCTCAAGAATTGTAATCAATCTCCTTTTGAACCAATTGCTGGACTCTCCGAAGAAATTGAGAGCCCGTTGGCACTCTAACGATGAAAGATAATTTATAGAAGTACGTCTGAAGAGCTGCAATCCAATAAGGAATAAGTTTAATTATTTATATAAATACCTAAAGAATTATAATAATAAACATTTAATGTAATAAAACTGTAACAGAGTAATATTGTACATGAAAAATATTTTAATAATAATGGCTGATTTAGCATATAGAATTACTATTCTGAAGCCTGAAAACCTGTTTTTAAAAGTTTTTGTCTTTCTGTTTGTTTGTTAATTTGTTCTTCGATCACACGAAATGTACCAAATGGATTTTGGTGAAATTGGATATAGTAATACTTTATACCTGCGGGCATCATATAGTACTTTTTATCTGGATATTACAAATTTTTAAAAAATGTGACTTGCTGAGTATTAAGAAATTGGTAATGCCAACGCCATATATTAGCGTTTTAGTAAACTTTATACTTATGGATATAGTAAAAACAACAAAAAACAGAGAAATTATAATGTTTAATATTCTTAGTAACTTTTCTTATGCTGAATATCACACTAACGAAATCATAGGCCCAGCCAGTATTGAAATAAGATCCATCTATTTATGAAACTGTGAAGTTGAAAATAAAATTTACCCCGGCCAATTGTCTACAAAGTACAGATATCTCAACAGTCAGTTTAATTTTCAGAGCGACATAATTATTTTCAATTCAATCAATTCATTACAACTCCCGAGTCCCGCCCGGCCGGTCTCTCCTTCTCCCGTCCTAATGAACGCGCTGAAAAATTTACGCAAGCCATTAATCATGCTCATCTCGCGGCCCCCCCGCACAGTATCGCTAGCAGCATTTTGCTGGCGATAGTGTAACCATTCAGTCTGTTTATGTGGCAGAAACTATTAGATCGACTTATGAAAATGGAAAATGTAAATGTAATATCACGTACTATTCTTTCATAAGCGTAAAAACATGGGGATAATTTCAAAATTCTGACATTTAGGGTTATCGATATAGTTTTCCTGCAACCTTTGCTTGGGCTTTTAAAACGTCACATTTTCTTCATAATTTTTGGTTGAGCGATTTCGAAAATAAAAGTGGGGGAATATATTTTTTGCACATTTTTCAGTATATCTCTGAAGATATAATAACTAAAATAATGAAAAAAATATTATTAGAACCTTATGAAGTATTTTACTTCCATCGTTACCTTTATCTTGCCTATTATGAAAAATTGGACAAAAGATAAAAGCCTACAATTATTTACGAACACGATGACGGACGACTCTTTCAACCGCTCTATCTGCCCTTGCTTTGAACGCTGGATTTGAAATCTGTTTTTTCGGAGAACATCGTTTTCAACTCGCCACCGTCATGGTCTTCTTAATGATACCAAGTAATATTCAATAGTAAGAAAGCTATTTATTGAAAAAATATTGTAAATAAAAAATTATTGTTTTTTATGGAAACGCCAGTGATTAAATAAAGATTCCATTTATGTTTGCTTTCATGTTGAAAAATTGTGTTTTTTGTATCCAATTTTTTAGGACTATCCGTTTAATAGTTTTGTAAAAATTTAAATTAAGAAAAGATTATGGAACTTACTTATTTCCAAAATTTCTCCTAACTCACGCAAAATACGTTTAGTGATCCCGAATTCAAAAAGCTACTTATTATTTAGTCTAAAAATTTAATTGTAGACTCGATAAAAGAGACAAATATCCAAACAATTGTGCTACATTCGTTCTTTCATATTTTATTTCAGAAACTATTGAAATTTCACCGTATGTTTAATAATAATCGCTTTAGTAGAGTTAGGGGAAAATATATACTTTATTTTTCGTAAAGACGAGCTGTAACATATGTAGTATTTTATTGAAGTGTATGCTGTACACCTTTAACCTTTAAGTAGCGACGTGTGGTCTGACAGACACTTTGACCGTCCGACATGTCTAGTTAATTACGTTTGCTTTGTGGTAGTACACCGCGCTTCTTCCTACCCGTCCAGTAGTCTCTCGACACCGTTCATTTTGAGTGATTGTGTCGGCGCCCGATTTTGGTAAGTTATGACTATTTTAAGATTGCGAGTAGTCTGGCAGAAAGGCAAAAAGAAAGTAAAACTGCAGCAATATCATATATTCTTGATACTTTTGTGAACAACTTTTCAAAAAAATATAGGCATACAATATAGGCATAAATGCGACCATGCTGAGATGTTGAATGGTTTTCGAGGCAGCTCTCATCTCATAAATTATATGAATCTAAAATTTGTCAAATACGGCTTAAAATTCCAGTAATTTGTGATCCGAAAATCTTTTACTTCTTCAACGGCTGTAAATACTCTGGAAAAGAGTCAGATCACTCACTCGAAGAGTCACTCGGTGTGTATCAACATTGTCTAGGGACTTGCACTTAACTATAACCGAAACATAACTACTAACAATTGGTATAGCGCTGTACAATGTGTTTAAGAGGTTAAAAAAGAGGATTTAGGTTTGAGTACTCCAAAACAAAAATAAGCGCGAAATAACCTCTGATTTTCTGCCGAAAAAATTGTCAAGTCGGTTCTACGCTCTACAGCTTTACGAAAGATATGACGCTTGTTTCTCATGTGCAAAAAATAAAGCTTTTTTTCTTCTGTCGTCGATGCATCATAATAAGGAAATAACTGAAGATGATAATAAAGCGGAATAACATAATATTACAACTCGACAAAAAGTTTACCGTTTACACCAATATGACGAACACGGTATGGTCAGTGGCGGTGTTTTTTCGCATTTTAGTCTTTATTCAATAAATGTAGATATATTGTATAATATGCATTTGCGTGGGAAAGAAACAGATCGAAAATTTTAGCCAAATCTTTGGTCGCTCCTCATATGCAACGCCGCTTTTTAAATACACGTTTACCAAGAGAATTGCACTCGTCGATAAAAAGTTTTTGGACCTGAAAAGCACCGGAAAATTCGAGAAAGACTTTGGATCAGACGGTGATCTATCCAGAAAACTGTGCCAAATATGCCCTTCCAGTCTGAAACGTAAAACTGCATACAAACATGACACTTGTTTGAACAAGTGTGTCTTTAATGCAGTAAACCTGTTTGCAAAGTTTGTTTGTAATTAGTGAAAGTTCCTATATAGGTGATTTGTGATTTTTTTTTATAAAACGGCTGAGTTATATTCTGTTATTTGTTATAATAGTTTAAATAGTTATAAAACCATAAGAATAATTTGTTTTCGTTCATATTTTTTCAAAGTTTAATAATAATATGTATAGGATAACAAAAATCAATTATTTTCTCATTGAAACTTACTCTGTGATTATAACTCCAAGAAAATGTAATAAATATCTGTAAATCTTTTTATTTAATTTTATTTTATTAATTAAAGAAGTATGACCAATTTGTGTTAGCAAGATTTCTAGAAAAATAAAAACACGATGATTTTTATATTGAACTATGGTGGTCTGTCAGACCTGACTTCTGTATTTACGTAACAAAAACGGCACGTCGGCACTTAAAGGTTAAAGACGAAACGTTGGTCACCCTGCTTAAAGGTTTCGCGTTTACGAGGGCGAAAAGACGGACGGCGCCGAGTCGGGAATTTTTTTTCTAAACTTTCAATGGATTCGGATAAGTTTGCAGTCCGCGGGCGCGCGGAACAAATTAGATGGGACGATACCGGCGGCAGCGGAGGGTAAGACAATCTAATTTGGCCCGTTTGAGATCCGCTGATTTTCTCTCTTAATGCATTGTTACGGAGTTTGCCTTGGTAACTTTTCTCCTTTCAGGGGCTGCGTTTTTTGCTCCCTGCATTAGTTGACTCGGAAATTGTTTTTGCTGATTTATTGCGCAAATTATGACGAAGATGGAGATGCCCTGTGGAAAGATTACTTCGGATGCTATTGTGGTTGCCGTTGCCGAACTTCGCTGCGGGGTTGATGCGATGATAGCCTTATTACATTTTGATTGGATGAGACATTGCGTAAAGAAAGATGTATGGAAATTGATTTTAGGATGGCTAATACAACTTGCAGTTGGTTAAGACTAATTGTTTTATAGTTAGTTGCGATCCTTTCGATGTTTTTAATGTTTTTACCAAATGGTCAGAAGTGTGTAATAAAAAATAAACCCGAAGACAAGTGCCAGTCAGCATGATGAATTTTGTAGAGTTGTTTACATTGTTAAGAAAATATAATTATTAGAATAGGATACGAGATGCAAATATATTGCGATAAAGT
Organism: Druceiella hillmani; assembly: GCA_039881145.1. Taxonomy (NCBI): domain Eukaryota; kingdom Metazoa; phylum Arthropoda; class Insecta; order Lepidoptera; family Hepialidae; genus Druceiella; species Druceiella hillmani. Next base: position 3,247,306 of record JAYKKI010000015.1, read on the forward strand.
AATCCAAGAATCCATTCTACCTATATTGTTTATATTGTTAAGAAAATATAATTATTAGAATAGGATACGAGATACAAATATATTGCGATAAAGAAATCCAAGAATCCATTCTACCTATATTGTTAAGAAAATATAATTATTAGAAATAGGACACGAGTTACAAATATATTGCGATAAACATATTTTATTTGATTTGAATCGGTTTTTTCGCGGTAATTATATATTTAATGAGTAAACCTAGATATTATAAACTAAGTACTCACTATGTCCCGACGTTTCAGACTGGTTGCACAGCCTGTGGTCACGGGAAGACTGACGATGTATAGGAGTCACCGATGCGACGCGGGAGTGTTTTTTTAAAACTACCCCCACTTGGTTGATTGTAGAAATCTAAGGCGCGTTCACACTAGACCTACACACTACACTGACGGTGTCATGACCCTTGGATTTATGTACACATCGCGAACACCTAGTTGCAATCACTGGATTCCAAGCCGCCGAGAGTTTGAATCCGTCTTCACGGTTGAAATTTGGATGTTTTTTAATTTCAATCGCTTCCCGTATAATCCTCTTGAAATAATGAGGCTCAGAAGAAATAACCTTGGGGTCATGAAGTTCGATCCAGTGATTGGGCCCCGAATCAACTAAGTGTTCTGCTATAGCAGACTTACTTATCTGGCGGTTCTTCACAGCTGCTATGTGTTCCTTCATGCGTTGGGCGATTGTCCTTTTTGTCTGACCTATGTAGGAAAGACCGCAGCTACAGTCGATTTTATAGACACCTGGCTTCTGCAATGGAATTACGTCCTTTGGTGTCCGCAGCTGCTTGACCATTGTTGTAAGAGGGGTGTATATCGGTTTTATTGAAAACCGTCTGAGTAGGTTTCCAATCTTATCCGTCACCCCTTTTACATAAGGTAGAAAAGCCGGTTGTCTGATCGCCTCGGCGTGTTTAATTCCAGTGTGCTTAGCATGCAATCTCCGTGTTCTGTAGCCATTCATATTTAGTACCTCCTGGACATGCTGTAGCTCATTCTGTAGATGTTCAGGGTCACAGAGGTCATGAGCTCTGCGCGTTAGTGTGGAGATTACTGACTGAAGATGAGCAGGATGGTGATGTGATGCAGCGTTTAAGTATCTGTCTGTGTGAGTCGGTTTCCGGTATACAGTGTGAGCCAACGTTCCATCAGGTCTCGCCATTACCTTTACGTCCAAAAATGCCAACGTCCTGTTCTCCTCCAGCTCATAGGTGAACTTAATCCGAGGATGAATCGAGTTGAGATATTCATACACCTCGTTAGCACTTCGGATCCTTCTGTCCAGGATACAGAAAATGTCGTCCACGTACCTCTTCCATAGTTTTATACCACATGCCGCACTGTCGATCAGCTGTTCGAAATATTCCATCCAGATGTTGGCAAGTGCTGGGGCCACCGGACTATCCATAGCGACACCATCGATCTGAAGATAGTACTGACCCTGGTACAAAAAGAAGTTTCCGTCCAAACAATGTTCCAAAAGTCTCCCACTGGAATTAAACACGCCGAGGCGATCAGACAACCGGCTTTTCTACCTTATGTAAAAGGGGTGACGGATAAGATTGGAAACCTACTCAGACGGTTTTCAATAAAACCGATATACACCCCTCTTACAACAATGGTCAAGCAGCTGCGGACACCAAAGGACGTAATTCCATTGCAGAAGCCAGGTGTCTATAAAATCGACTGTAGCTGCGGTCTTTCCTACATAGGTCAGACAAAAAGGACAATCGCCCAACGCATGAAGGAACACATAGCAGCTGTGAAGAACCGCCAGATAAGTAAGTCTGCTATAGCAGAACACTTAGTTGATTCGGGGCCCAATCACTGGATCGAACTTCATGACCCCAAGGTTATTTCTTCTGAGCCTCATTATTTCAAGAGGATTATACGGGAAGCGATTGAAATTAAAAAACATCCAAATTTCAACCGTGAAGACGGATTCAAACTCTCGGCGGCTTGGAATCCAGTGATTGCAACTAGGTGTTCGCGATGTGTACATAAATCCAAGTGTCATGACACCGTCAGTGTAGTGTGTAGGTCTAGTGTGAACGCGCCTTAGATTTCTACAATCAACCAAGTGGGGGTAGTTTTAGAAAAACACTCCCGCGTCGCATCGGTGACTCCTATACATCGTCAGTCTTCCCGTGACCACAGGCTGTGCAACCAGTCTGAAACGTCGGGACATAGTGAGTACTTAGTTTATAATATCTAGGTTTACTCATTAAATAGATAATTACCGCGAAAAAACCCGAGTCAAATCAAATAAAATATGTGTTCGAATCGCGAAAGTTTAAAAAAGTATATTGCGATAAAGTAATCGAAGAATCCATTTTACCTATTTTGTTTATATTGTTAAGAAAAGATAATTATTAGAAATGGGACACGAGGTACAAATATATTGCGATAAAGTAATCCAAGAATTCATTTTACCTATATTATTTATATTGTTAAGAAAATATAATTATCAGAAATAGGACCCGAGGTACAAATATATTGCAATAAAGTAATCCAAAAATCCATTTTCGAATTAGCGCTTTAATTTACAAAAAAAACAACAAATTTAAAAATTCAAAAATATAAGTAACTGATGTTATCTTCTGGTGTACATACAGATAGTGTTACATATACTAGTATACAATAAGATACAGTGTTATCTTCTAGTAAAAACTCGTCCATCTATACAAGTAATATGTAGTATTATTTAAATAGTGTACCTACTTACGTCATTTGAGAAGAACAAATGTTAATTAATTATTGAGGATTTTTTATGGATGCACTAAAATATAGAATCAAATGCCCAATATATTCTCAAATAAATGTTTATCAAAATGAAATGATGTTACAGATACTAGTATACAATAAGATACAGTGTTATCTTCTAGTAGAAACTCGTCCATCTATATTAGTAATATGTAGTATTATTTAGATAGTGTAACTACTTACGTCATTTGAGAAGAACAAATGTTAATTAATTATCGAAGATTTTTTATGGATGCACTAAAATTTAAAAACAAATGCACAGTATATTCTCAAATAAATATTTAACAAAATGAAATGGCGTTTTATGGAGATATCGTAAAAGTCATGAGACATAACTTGAAACAGAGTTTAAGACGTTTTTCCAATAAGTAATAGATTTTTTTAATAATGGTAGCATTTTAAATGTTCCATTAGCAATATGTATTTTGTTTACTTTATATGTAAGATTATTTTTAGCGAATTGTTTACTCTTTGAATTTTTACCCTTTTGAATTTTTTACTTTTGCCGCCATTTTGAGAATATTGTGGCATTTTGTCCATGTACGGACTTAACCTAGAATTCGATCCATGTTACTTTTGTGCCTAGTATCATTTCGATCGAATAAGAAGTATGGCTTCCAGGGCTTCCACAAATTTCGTTACATCCCATATGCACATATCTTTCGTGATGACCCGCATTTTATGTCTGGAGTAATGCAACATTGGAAATGATATCCATATAATAGGCGAATAAATTTGTGTATCAGTGTAATTTGTTTACAAAGGACTGAAAGATGGATTAAAAATTAATAGGCTCTTAAGGAATATGATGAAGAAAAAACATGTTAAGCACTAGTGGAATTCGCACTACGAGGGTTCCGTACACATTTAGGTGTTAATAAAGATTTAATGGCACGTAATATTCCTATTAAACAATTTACACAATTACATTTTTAGTACGAACATATATTACTCGCTATATTTTTCGCAGGTGCATATTTAATAAAATATTTCTTATGTTATATAACTACAAATTAACGATTTTGAGACCTTGCTTCTTACCAAATTTCATGATTCTAAGTCAACGGGACATAACCCTATAGGTTTTGATTTATTTGGTAGTGTCAAAACGTGTGGCATAAATTCGCTATTTTTAGGGTTCTTCTAGATTGCGTTGATTTAGAAGCTTGATTTTTTACAGCTCCAAGGAACCGTAGATCTAAGTATTTAATATTAATTTTAACTTGATACTTCCACGCGTTCCTGAGAAAAAGGGTCTTGACAGACCAACAGACGGACAGCGAAGTCATCTTATTAGTGTTCCTTTTTTCCTTTTGAGGTACCGTACCCTAATAAGACATCTGAAACAGGAACGGTTGGTAGCATCATTAATCTTATTTAAGCAGGCCGAAAGGATGCATACGGTGGAAATTATAGTTTTGAAAAACCTATGGAAAGGACGTGGTGAGAGATGAGTGGAGAGTGTGCTGACCGAGACCTTCGCTTATAAAATCAAGAGTATTTTCTTCAAATGCTTTGGTTATTTGGAAGGAAGAAATAACGATCAATTTTATAAAGGATTAAGTGACGAGAGTGGTTACAAAATGTAACATTACAAGGGTTAAGATCATGCAAACCTATTTGAAGAACTTTACATATAAAGGAAGCAAGACCTGTTTTGTCTGACACATTAGACGTAGCACGCTATTGTTATTACCTTACTCCCTTGCGATAGTAGCAAACATTAAATTTTATATTTTACATATAAGTCTTATTCTCTTGCAGTAATAGGATTGCCACATAGGCGAAATCTCGAAAATCGAGGAAGACCACGAATTGTATTCATCTTTGACATGTCCTGGAATTTCCCACGAATTTTATTGAATTTATTTTAATAACTTACCCTACATATCGAAGTATTATTTTTGTATTCCATTCTAGGTATCAAAAATAGATTAAGTGTTCCGTGCCATCAGCATCCCTCCGCTCATCTAACTGCGTTACCCGTCACCGTCGGCACCAATACTGTAATACATTGCCTATGCGCCAAGCACAATGGGGAACCTTTGACTGTACCATTTTAAAAATGTTGAAAAACGTGTAACGAGAAAAATTTTCGTTACATAGTAAGACATATTTTTTATTAGAATTTTTTTTCTCTAAAGTTACTGGTTTAGGAGATATAGGGAAATTAACATATGCATTAGTTACAACAATTAATTACGCTTAATTTTTGAAGTAAAACTTCTTTACGCACGCTTGACTTGGGGAGTAAGCTGGTGAATGCATGACGAGAGCGTTACGAAAAGTATGATCGGGCGAGGCGAACGAAAGTTGAGAGGGAGATATAAGTTAGTGAAGACAGAAAGAGAGAGAGTTACGTTTCGTATATTACTGTAGGGACAAGAAAGAGAGGTGCGAGCACACATTGTCTTTCTCTCTTTCTCTCATAGCCAGTTATGTTTCGTATATCTAAGACACAGTGCAAGCCTGTTCTCTGTATCACACTGTAGTAGCAAGAGAGAGCAGTGCGCGCACACATTTTCTTTCTCTCTTTCTCTTATAGCCAGTGCATGATATATATATATATATATATATATATATATATATATATATATATATGCGAGTTTGTTAGCGTTACGCGAACAGTGATTTTTTTTATTATTTTGTAATTTCATTTCGTTCTTGAACAATTTTATAAATTATTATTTTGTTCACTACATTAAATATTCTACGTTTAAAGTGAATAAAATTGTAAATTCATTTTAAAGTTCATATTTTGTGAATTTGAAGTTTTACTTCAGTGATGTGGTCTAAAGCACACTCATTTTTTTTGTTAATCCTGATAATTTCAATTCAGTTTACACCAAATTGTCAGTAAATTTATCAAAAATACATTCTTTTATAACATTGAATTCTTACTTCAGTAATTTTTTTTTTGATACCCTTACACGATCCCATTGAAAAACTTTTTTATTTCTGAATTTACCCACTGAAATTAACCTCCTGAATCAAAATTTATTTATATTTAAAAATTGTGCTTTGTGTCCTATAAATTTGATATTCGATACGAACAACAAAGGCGGTCAAAACCGAACTCGAGTAAATGCGGTTTCAATAGTTTCTGCGTAATTGAAAAGTTTAATCGCGCCCGCGGCGAACCTAACGATTATCAATAAAACTTTACACTTTGCGGGTTCGCTTCAAATGCGATTCATATGCGATTTCTGTTTGTTCGCAGTCGATCCTAATAAAGGCGGTCGCCATATCGGTTAATACTTCCGCTTCGTTCAGTGTTATGGCCGCGGGATGTTGGATTTACGGCGCTAAATTTGCTTTGTCGAAGTTAGTTTCGCCAGTTTCTTGTGTGCGCTCGGCGTATTTGCACATGTTGCTCTGACTACGCGTCGGTGAACGGGGCGACCGCGTGTACACGTACGGACTGTATTTGAGATTGGGTTCAAAGTATTTTTACTATTTTGTCTTTCAAAAATTGAAGGTTACTAAGGGTTAGAACGGAGTTCAAAGTTTAGAGCTCGGTATCGATTTATTAATGTAGCACAGGCTTATATTTAATTTATTATTTAAATAAAGTGCCGTTATTAAATCTTGTTTGTTAAATTTTTAAATGTTTAATCGACTTTTAAATAAAAATCAATTTTAAGAAATAAATTATCAGAAAGTGCCTCAGTAGCAAGATGTTTATACACATTATAATCTTATCAACTATGCATTATATTTTCTAGCTTTCATTAAATCTATGATATAGCAATCTTCAATGGGGGAGACCTAACGTTCTAAAGAAATGGAATCCAAACTGTTATATTCTGGGTCATTATCCTTCCGTTTTTATATCCCGAAAAATTAAGTTATTTTCAAGACAGTCAACGAATTTGAATTTGCCAAAATGTCCTGAAAATGTTGGTTAATTAAAAATAACTTGGGAAAAAATTTTATAAATTGCTTAAAAAATAAGTGAGATATGAACTTAAAATTTAATGCCTGGGATAGTGTGGGGACATTTCTTTTTCTTATTCACGTTGATAGAAATACTATGAACATTACTAAAGAAGACGTTATGAATCAATATTGCTGTATTTATCTACACGTTAAGTTGGTTACCTTTAACATTTATTAAATTTTACCTAAAGATTTACTTTTGACATTTATTAAATTTGTTTATGCTTCGTTAGTTTGTACCTTGATTATTATTAATGAAACATAAAATGTTGTCAAATATTCTATTGCGTACAAAGTCTTTGCACGTCTAACTTAAAGTTTTTGACCATTTGGGAATATATGGGAAATTTTAAATAGTGTAAATACCAATTTCCTTGCTCCGTTAACCTCTAATGTAGACATTTCGAGTTAAAAACAAGAGGCGGGGAGTTGTATGTCTAAATTAATTTAAATCTGTTCATAATTTATTTTATAAATTGAAAACATTCGAAAAATATTTTTTAAGTTTTGTTACAATCATCGAAATAGATTGTTAAATCTAATAAGGTTAAAACTAACCATTCGTTTTATTGACGTCATATTTTAATTATATGTGTACGAAAATATAAAAATAAAAACTTTTTAATTTGGAAAAATTATGTTATTCTGGACATAAATTTTTGCTAATTGTTAGAGAAAAATCATGAAATGTCGTTGAACAGCTTTCGTATAATGAATCAATCATCAAATAATTGAACCGACAAATAAAAATTGTGAAAATTATTCTTTAATGATTTCGAAACAAATCTCATAAAATTTTCAGGTATAGTCTTCCATACATTTTTTTATATGTATAAATTAAAATTGTTACGACGACATGATTTTAATAAAATTGAAATAGTTTTGTCTTCTGCAGCGGATAGGATTTGGCCCGTCACGAACCGAATTTGTCGATTGATATTTCGTGAAAAATATACACCAGTGTCTACGGACAAGATCTAGGAACATTATGCCACGTTTCGCCAGCATTTCGCGAGCATCTGTATGCGATTACTTGCGGCGGGGGGAGTGGCGTCGTTGTGTCGTTACTCTGCTTAGATGCGGTCGGTGCAGTGAGCTGGAGATTTTATTGCATTGTATGTCTTAAAGTTTATTTAGTGCGCTTGCTGTCTGCGATGGTTGGAAATGATTATTTTCACTCAATACCGTCTATTTGTTTGGCGTGTTTCGCTCGTTTGTTAGTTGCAACAATGTTCGATATAGATAAAATTTAAAAAAGTATTATATATACTTTTTATATATATATATATATATATATATATATATATATATATATATATATATATATATATATATATATATGCCCCTTAAATTATTTTCGTATGTTGTCAATGTAGAACGTTTCGTTTGTTATATGTTATTACAACCATTTTTGGTTGTAGCTAGTCTCTGTTTTGACCTTAGTGAAGATCGATTAAATAAATTAAAAGGACTTTAAAATGTTTCTATTCGCTATTAATTTGCTTTAAGAAAATTTAATTATATTTATGTCTTTAAATCACAAAATTAATCATCATTTTTAATCATCAAAATTAATGGAAATACGTGACCCGCGTACTTTGCTTATTTTAAACTTTGAATTACTATTATAACTTTCAAGGATAATTTATTATTGTCTTTCATGAGGCTAAGTTTTCAATATGTGGTGTTTTATCCAATTGAAATGATATTTTCTTGCAAATTTTTGCAAATATTTTCCTACATGGAAAGAAAAAGTGGGAAAACTGTTTATAGCCTCTGTGTTATTGATATAAAACATTTATAGCATACCTTTTTTTGAGCTCTAAATTCAGTTTTTAAAACGTTGGTGGACCTAACTGTTTCCTAGCCTAAATTAAATGTACAGATAGTTTGAAGCGTTTCGAAGAAAATAGGGTGTGACCGACAGATGGTGGCATGGGGTCATAACTGTCCTGTTTTACTATTTTTGTTTAAACAGTAAAACGGAACAGTTATGATCCCAAAATTATGTTTAAAGAGCTTGTGGTTTTTGGTACTAAAGTTTAAAGTGTGAGCCGGCGTTGTTCGGCAGGGTTTAATATCTCTACTCGAGTATGGCCAACTCCCACCAGATCCATAACTTGCGAAACGTTGTAAGTAAGTTACTAGGCTAGCGTAATTTGTATGATATTTTACTTATTCGTGTACATTCATTCGTATTTTTATATATGTTTTCTTTTCAATTTTACTTGGTACATTGTAGGTATTATACGGCATATAATATTTACAATTGCTGAATCTATTCCGATTTCAAGTCTTTCTCATATATATGTATATATATATATATATATATATATATATATATATATATATACGTACATACATACATATATATACATATATATATATATATATATATATATATATATATATATATATATATATATATATATATATATATATAAGCTTCTGTTCTCAGTAATGTAACCTATACGTCAATTCAGGCTTGTGAAAATTGTGTATGAGGAACCTAATAAACATCATACAAGATGCATGCTATCCTCGTATTCCATCATTTAACTTCGTTTATATTTTTTGAATAATTACAGAGTTATACAGCAACAATCGTGCTTCCATTCATAAGGTTTAAAATATTAATTAGGATTAGGTGTGTTTTTAAAATAGCTTATATAGCAAATATGAATTAAACAGTTGGCAATGCGACTCTTTGTTTCCAAAACACTAAAAATATTCAAATGAGAAATATTTTGGCCTCTATCGATGAATTATCTGTACAGCACGCTGTATCGTTAAGTAATGATATAATTGTAGAACAAATGGTACACTAAGAAAATATTCTTAACAATAGCACAAGAAGTTATAAGAGTTGATTGGCATGAGTTACTTGGTATTTGATAGGACGGGAATATATACGTTGTACTGTTGTAAATGTTTCAAGATACGAGAATTAATCTAGTCGAAATATTTAAGTTTCTATCAGTTTATTACCTATACAGCACGCTGTATCATTAAGTAATGATATAATTGTAGAACAAATTGTACACTAAGAAAATATTTTTAACAATAGCACAAGAAGTTATAAGAGTTGATTGGCATGAGTTACTTGGTATTTGATAGGACGGGAATATATACGTTGTACTGTTGTAAATGTTTCAAGATACGAGAATTAATCTAGTCGAAATATTTTAGTCTCTATCAGTTAATTATCTGTACAGCACGCTGTATCGTTAAGTAATGATATAATTGTAGAACAAATTGTACACTAAGAAAATATTCTTAACAATAGCACAAGAAGTTATAAGAGTTGGTTGGCATGAGTTACTTGGTATTTAATATGACGGGAATATATACGTTGTACTGTTGTAAATGTTTCAAGATTCGAGAATAAATACACTGTTATAATTATGTTTCAAGATTAGAATAATACAATATTAAGGAATATTGTGAACTGACATCAGTGCAAGTGGAACTGAACAATTGCTTTATTATTATTTCTCTAGACAGTTTCGTTACTGTTGTAATTTGTAAACGTACGTTCCTATCCCGTCTGCAGTCTATTTTATCGTCTATAGTCGTATTTTGGGGTTTTCGACCTCAAATAATGTGAATTTTCAAAAATTGTTTTTTGGAGAATTCTTAGGATAACTATTAGATTTTATTTAAAAAAAAATTATGGTAAACGGTATACGCATCGGCAGTTTGTAATATTATGAAAGAAAAAAGTTTGTAATAATTGTATAAGATTAGGATTTTTTCCACTAAGCATAAATGCAATAATTGACGAGTCGATTCTTGTATTTTTTTAAGAATGCGTTTCTTTGAACAATTTGGAAATATGGTCAAATTTGTTTTTTTTTGTTTCTGAGATTAATTCGAACCAAAAAAACAAAATTGTTTATATGCTTAAAGAAAGATGAATAAATAAATATTTTTTTTTGTTTCAGGTAAGTGTCCTATTTATGCAGAGAATTATGTTGCCGGTTGGATGCTGCGCACCATGCGATATGATAAGTAATCAGTCCATTTGAATTGTTTAAATTTAAGTTTTTCCGAAATATATAATCTGTCAGTTACCAATCAGTAACGAGGAATATTTGAAAACTTTATCAGAACAACGACCCAATAATAATATGCCTGATCAAAATACTTTTACTGATTTGGAAACTAATTAACCTATAAAGAGCCTAGCCGTACTTCTATGATTAAACTGCTCCCGATAGGAATCTATATCGATACCTATACTGTGTTTTAGAGACTAAAAGTACTTGATATAGAAGGTATTATTTGCCTAATTTGGTTAATCGCGGAGATATTAAAAAAAAGTATCCGATGACAGCTTTTATTCAAAGCCTTGTATCTAAGTAACTTTTAAAGTTAGGAAAATAAAGCTAAATTTATGTGTTCTGGTATGCTTTACAATTTAATTTACAAACGTTCACCGATGGGCCAACCTTAAATAAGAATATTAGAAAAAGCAAGCTTTCGTTAGAAAAAAGATTTTCATTCCTATTTTTTATTAAATGTTATCAGCAACAACGATCTCTATTCAGAATGAAAATCCTTCTTTGAACGAAAGCTTGATATCGAGCCACTATTGGTATTGAATTATTTTGATATTAAATGTTGAGTTAAGTATTTATGAGTTTAAACTACCCTCTAAAACGATAGTATCATAATGTACCCATCGGAACTGTGACGTATTGAAAGCCCCCTCACCATCATCATAATATTCTTGCTCGTCCGTTGATTCAAATTGAAAGATGTCACGTTGTTCCGTATTTATATAAATATGAAAAAGTCCTACCCTTAAGTCGTCAGTAAGCGATGAAGTTCTGTACAAGATACGCAGTACATCTCCAACATTAAGTGGTTTCATGCAAGGAACGTTGCAAGTACGTACTTCATCTTCGGTTCGCAATATTTTTTTTCGTTTTCTGTCCTTTTGCAATATAAAGCCGTAATTATTACATTTTCCCGACTTACCCGAATTTTTATTTCACACCCCTGTTTTATTCACTAAATATTATATATTTTTTATTATAAACAATAGGTTTAATTTTGAACTTGTGAAACTGAGTAAATAGGTACAGCACTACCACAGCTACGTGCTAATTATAATCTGTACGTAAACGTACAACATGTGCGGACATAACCGGTGCGTGGAGCCCTAAAGTCCCGTATAGATTACGACACTAATTGCGACACAAATATCTGACACTAAAGTCTGGCCGTTCAGACATAAGGCGGTTTTGGTGTCGCGACACTAAACCAAGTGTCGCAATAAATGTTGCAAGCGCAGACAGTTGTGTTCACGCACAGACACTCGATGTATAAGACTGAGTGTATACACCAAAGTGTCGTAGTCTAAACGTAGCTTAACGCACTCTCGTACTTATAAGTATTGGGGAATTTTTAAGCGGTGATATTTGTGAATATAAGAATAATATTAAGCGGTGATATTTGTGAATATAATAATAATATTAAGCGGTGATATTTGTGAATGCAATAATAATGATTACGTTTAAATATTTTGACGTAGTGATCGTAGAGTATATGTAAACTTATTTTATTTTTTTTTCAGTTTGGATTTTGATGAAACTTCGCACACTGTTGGACGATATATAGGCAAAAACTGTATATTTTTTTCAAAGTGGCGATTTAATTAAATTTTATAGAAATCGATTAATAATTTTTTTATTTACGTTTTTCTAATATTTTTATTTAGGCTTTGCCCATCGGAAACTATTGTAGAATAAATTTGATAGTATACCAGAACGCATAAATTTAGTTTAATTTTCCTAACTATAAAAATTACTTAGATATAACGTTTTGAAAAAAGTTGTCATAGGACACTTTTTTTTAAATATCTCCGCGTTTAACCAAGATAGGCAGGTATTATCTTCTATATCACGAACTTTTGGCATCCTCTACAACACTGTATAGGTAATCATACAGGTTCCTATCGGGAACAGTTTCACCATGGAAGTACGGCTAGACCCTTTCATTACTTGGCTCTTTTATCAAACAAGCTGTTTGAGTTTTATTGTTAGCTGTTTAAATTTTATTTTTTTCCAAAAAAATACACTTTCAGTAATGAATCAGTGTTACGGGACATTTGAAAACTTTATCATTAAAAAAAACCAATAATTATATGTATGATCAAAACACTAATACTGGTTTGGAAACTGATTAACCCATAAATTTTATTACTTGGCCTTTTTATCAAACAATTAGTTTCACTGTTAGTTATTTAAGTTTAAGTTTTTCCTAAACATATAGTCTATCAGTAAGGAATCAGTATCAAGGGACATTTGACAACTTTATTAGAACAAAAACCCAATAATTATATACCTGATCAAAAGACTAATACAGATTTGGAAATTGATTAACCCATAAATTTCATTACTTGGCTTTTTATCAGACAGTTTTATTGTTAACTGGTTAAATTTAAGTTTTTCCCAAAAATATAGTCTCTCAATAATGTATCAGTATCGAGGGATATTTGAAAATTTTATTAAAATAAAAACCCAATAATTACATGTCTGATCAAAACACTAATACTGATTTGGAATCTGATTAACCCATAAATTTCATTTCTTGGCCTTTTATCAAACAGTTTTATTGTTAGCTGTTTAAATTTAAGTTTTTCCCAAAAATATTGTCTGTCAATAATGAATCAGTATCAAGGGACATTTGAAACTTTTATTAGAATAAAAACCCAATAATTATATGTTTGATCAAAACACTAATACTGGTTTGGAAGCTGATTAACCCATAAATTTTATTACTTGGCCTTTTTATCAAACAATAAGTTTTATTGTTAGTTGTTTAAATTTAAGTTTTCCCCAAAAATATAGTCTGTCAGTAATGAATCAGTATTAAGGGACATTTAAAAGCTTTATTAGAAAAAAATCAATAGTTATATGTCTTATGAAAACACTAAAACTAATTTGGTAATGGATTAACCCATAAATTTAATTACTTGGCTTTTTTATCGAAAGAGTTTAGTTCTCAAACTTCGTTACTAATAATATTTAAACAAATGTAATGTGAAGATCTAGCAAATGCAAACTAGCTTAATTTATGGAAATAGTCTTAATTATTATTTTATTATATGAAATTACAGAGACTAATTCTTTTCTGCCAATTATTACTTCGCAGGAATCACCTAACGGCTGCTCGTATATATGTTGTTAATTTAATACGAGATCTCAATATTTATTTCAGTTTCATTCTTAATTTAATTTACTTAAGCAAAACTTTTATTTAAGTTTAGTAAACTTGTTAAGATTTTGTGATGAATATTAATTTCTTCTAACATGGAAACAAAACGTGGAAACGTTTCTAAAATTATTTTTTTTATGTCATTCTCACGCTTGCTCAGTTATTTAATTTCAGCGACTAAGCAGTGACCATTCTATACGTTAAATATTGTATTAGACATGTTGACTGAGCATCATTTAGGACGATAATTGAATGGTGCTGTTTGACTAATGGGCCAGACTGTAAATAATTGAATGGCTAATGAAAATAGATGGCTGTTTCCTATTTATTATATCAGATGGCGAATAACTAAGTTTTAAACGTTTCTAAAATTAATTTTTATATGTCGTGCTCACTCTAGCTCGGTTATTTAATTTCAGCGACTAAGCAGTGGCCAGTCTATCCGTTAAATATTGTATTAGACGTATTGATTTAGCGTCATTTCGGACGATAATTGAATGGTGCTGTTTGACTAACGGGCCAGACTATTAATTATTGTATGGCTAATGAAAATAGATGGCTCTTTCCTATTTATTATAATAGATGGCGAATAACTAAGTTTTAAACGTTTCTAAAATTAATTTTTTATGTCATACTCACGCTAGCTCGGTTATTTAATTTCAGCGACTAAGCAGTGACCAGTCTATCCGTTAAATATTGTATTAGACGTATTGATTTAGCGTCATTTCGGACGATAATTGAATGGTGCTGTTTGTCTAACGGGCCAGACTATTAATTATTGAATGGCTAATGAAAATAGATGGCTCTTTCCTATTTATTATAATAGATGGCGAATAACTAAGTTTTAAACGTTTCTAAAATTAATTTTTTATGTCATACTCACGCTAGCTCGGTTATTTAATTTCAGCGACTAAGCAGTGACCAGTCTATCCGTTAAATATTGTATTAGACGTATTGATTTAGCGTCATTTCGGACGATAATTGAATGGTGCTGTTTGACTAACGGGCCAGACTATTAATTATTGTATGGCTAATGAAAATAGATGGCTCTTTCCTATTTATTATAATAGATGGCGAATAACTAAGTTTTAAACGTTTCTAAAATTAATTTTTTATGTCATACTCACGCTAGCTCGGTTATTTAATTTCAGCGACTAAGCAGTGACCAGTCTATCCGTTAAATATTGTATTAGACGTATTGATTTAGCGTCATTTCGGACGATAATTGAATGGTGCTGTTTGTCTAACGGGCCAGACTATTAATTATTGAATGGCTAATGAAAATAGATGGCTCTTTCCTATTTATTATAATAGATGGCGAATAACTAAGTTTTAAACGTTTCTAAAATTAATTTTTTATGTCATACTCACGCTAGCTCGGTTATTTAATTTCAGCGACTAAGCAGTGACCAGTCTATCCGTTAAATATTGTATTAGACGTATTGATTTAGCGTCATTTCGGACGATAATTGAATGGTGCTGTTTGACTAACGGGCCAGACTATTAATTATTGAATGGCTAATGAAAATAGATGGCTGTTACCTATATATTATAACAACAAATGGCGAACTAAGTTTTATATATGAAAAGTTGTTGAAAAAATTAAAAATTGTAGAAACGACACAGTGCCTAATGCGATAGAACGTTGGGTATTATTTACTTGAAGTTTAGAATTACCGAAAACAACATAAATATATGTACATATATAATCAAGCCACAATTCCAAGGCCGTCCCTTGGAACTTTGCCTTGATTGAGAAGTGGTTATCGTAAACAAGATTAAAACATATTGCGAGTGTGTCGCCTACGCGAGGGAAGCCGCAGGCAAAAGTTAATATTTAATATGAATTTATGTTTGCTTATGGCAACACACAGATGTGACGTTTCACATTCTCGAATGATCCACGCAGTTTGTTAGCGTCGGGATTTGGTTTGACAAAGTTATATTTTTATGTCGTACGAAATTGTAATAACGAGTGGAGTTGAGTAATTGCGCGTGGGAGGGCGGCAGCGGAGCCTGTCGTGGGCGGTTTTTGCCTTTTGCTTTCACTATTGAGGTGGAGGTACCCGGGCTCTTCTGGTACTGTGGATACAAGGTTGTTTGAGTAGTTATTGTACAGGTGTCGGTATATTATACAGATTTGAACACAGGTGTGACTATATTTCTGTGACTCTGTGGTTTTAGATTAGCACTTATTAATAGCGAGTGTTTTTATTGTGTCGGGGAAATTTGGGACATTTATGATTTTGTTAAGTTCATCCTTCCGTTCCTAGATACTTGGGATTTTATAACTTGGTGATTTTCAACCCTTTGCAATGAAATTTTCAAAAAAATAAAAGAAAATTGATTATAGGATTAAAGCTACGGTAGGTACACTAGAATATAGTATTTATGTAGGCAATATTTATTACCATCTCATGCGGTTACGATTTTAAAACGTGCAATTTATTGTGGTTTCCATGGTTTTTCATTTGTGCTTATAACAGCGAGTGTATTCGTTGTGCCGTGGAAATTTAGAACTTTTATAATTTCGTCATGTTCGTCAGTCTTTTTCCAGATACCCACGATTTTATAATTTGGTGATTTTCAATGTTACGCAGTAAAATTTTGCAGGAAAATGAGGCTTTAACTATATGTACTTTGGCTTTAGATGAAAGAGAAATTGAGATGAAAGAGAAAATGAGAAAAATTAATTTCCTTTCCTGTCTACGATATCATTTAAAATTATGACTACGTCTTTGCACTAAGATAATACGTCTTTGCACTAAGATAAATACGTAATAAATTAGCACTAAGATAAATACGTTAGAATATGATATTTATGCAGGCATTATTTATTACTGTGTCATACGGGTACGCTTTTAATATTTGCAACTTCAACTAATCCGAAATCCTAATTAACAGACTATAATTTTAATTAACAGACTAGACTGTAACTTTTTTAAGTTCCATTGTTATGTTTAACGTTGGCCGCAATAAATTATCAAATAACCAGCCATAATGTTGGTGTGTTACATTTAAACGATATCAATATTCCTAAATTCTTGAAGAAATTTAATGTTATCTTTGTCAGTCATTTATTGAAATATTAGCGTTTTCCTGTCAGTGGATGTATTTGACTAACGTGATGCTAACGTGGTGATGTAATTGTATATTAATAATTATTAACAGTTCTGAAGCTGTCTATGAGTTCATGGAATATTTGGCGTTTCTGACAGATATTGATATTGACTCTCGAGGAAAATTAATGTCTTTAGCTTAATAGATATACAAACTATAACTTTATCAAGTTGAGTTTAAATATCCGATTTATCTATTTTGCATATATTTGACTTTCTTGACGCTAACGTGGCGATGTAACTGTATATTAATAACTAATAATAGTTCTGAAACTATCTATGACTTCACGGATTATTTGCCGTTTCTGATAGATATTGATATTGACTCTCGAGGAAAATTAATGTTTTTAGCTTAATAGATATACAAACTATAACTTTATCAAGTTGAGTTTAAATATCCGATTTATCTATTTTGCATATATTTGACTTTCTTGACGCTAACGTGGCGATGTAACTGTATATTAATAACTAATAATAGTTCTGAAACTATCTATGACTTCACGGATTATTTGCCGTTTCTGATAGATATTGATATTGACTCTCGAGGAAAATTAATGTTTTTAGCTTAATAGATATACAAACTATAACTTTATCAAGTTGAGTTTAAATATCCGATTTATCTATTTTGCATATATTTGACTTTCTTGACGCTAACGTGGCGATGTAACTGTATATTAATAACTATTAAAAGTCAGTTACATCGCCACGTTAGCGTCAAGTAAGTCAAATATACACACACACACACACATATATATAAGCGTAAGGTCTCATTAGCACATTAGGTTTTATATTTCACAGATTTCATTTATTTGTTCTTTTTTTGGTTTCGGTAGCTAAAAGGGAACCCACATAATTTCATCTGCCCGCCCGTATGTGACAGCGTAATTCCGCTTTTGGTATAAGACCGATTGTAAAGAAATTTTGTGCAAAGACGTATCATAATTTTAAATGATATCGTAGAATTACAGAGAAAGTAAATTAATTTTTAATTATCTCCTTGAGGATTTCATCGAGTGCAGTATCAATGAAGAATGATGTCTAGTGGCCCCTCACCGGCCCTAACTTTTTAACCGCATATGTCAAAAATGCAGACCGTAACATTTGATAAGAATTTCAAGGTGAAATTATTTCGATCAACATGCCCTAATAAATTAAAGCAGTATAAACTAAGTCATAAAACTATGAATGATGTACAAGACATTCTTTTTAAACAGTGAACAATGATATTAATATTAAATAAATTAAAAATGCAGACCGTAACATTTGATAAGAATTTTAATGTGAAATTATTTGGATTAACTTGCCCTGTTAAATTAAAGCAGTATAAGCCAAGTCCTAAAAACTCGGAATGATATACAAGGCATTATATTTAAACAGTGAACGATAATATTAATATTATATAAATTATAAATGCAGACCGTAACATTTGATAAGAATTTCAAGGTGAAATTGTTTCGATGAACTTGCCCTGATAAATTTACGCAGTATAAGCCAAGTCCTAAAACTCGCAATGATATACAAGGCATTCTACTTAAACAGTGAACAATAATATTAATATTAAATAAATTATAATTGCAGACCGTAACATTTGGTAAGAATTTCAAGGTGAAATTATTTCGATCAACTTGTCCTAATAAATAAAGCAGTATATAAGTCGTAAAACTCTGAATAATATACAAGGCATTTTATTTAAACAGTGAACATTAATATTAATATGTATAAATAGGTTAATAGATATATACTCTTGAAATGTTTAAACTGTTACACGTTTATATAGATTTTATCTTAGTGCGAATTCTACTCCAACTTAACTGCTTTTTATTTTTTTAGTTATGTATGAAATATTACGTTTTTTAGATAAGCAAGTCAAATTATTGACTACAGTCTTAGGCAAAAGTAAATGCAAATTTGCTAGCGCAGAAACGTTTATTTTTGATCTCTTACACGTGCCAAGCTTCATTTTTATCAGTTACTCGTCATAAATTAGTCCTGGTTGATGTTTTAGGTGATGTCTATTTTTATCTTAACGTTTCACAAGTACGTAAAATGTGAGGTTTTGTTTCGTAGCTTTCCATGTAATCTATTTTGGGTTTTAATTTGAAAGTTTAATGTCAAGTAATTGTTAATTATTTATGTGTGGAAAAGGTGAACATTATTTACATATGTGTACTTTGGTAGTCTGTTTACGAGAAGTTAAAACGTAGCAGTAGATATGAAATATCTTGACGTGGTGTTTTATGAGGAGTTTTTAATGTAAATAAATGGAAAGATTAATAAATAATAAACCAGTCACTTTAAAAGAATCGGTATATTTAAAATATTTTTGAAAAATGAATTCGAGTTTTTGTAAATAAGGTATAGAGAAAAAACTCCGCAGTTTTTGAAATTTTGGTCGTTAATGACGTCACGCGGCACAAATCGTGAATGATCGCGTACGCTAAGATTGAAACGAATAACTTTTGTTGGGAACGATTGTTTAATTGGCACTAATTGGTAATACATTTATTTTTCTCTGTCGTAACCGTTTTGATATAGCGGTCGTGGTCGTTATGTAGTGTTGTCACGGGCTATTGTAACTCACCACACGGTCTCTCGCCACCTCTCTCTCCTTACAGTTAAGCGCCGTTTACAGAGTGACAGTTCATGTGTCTGTTTTAGTAATGTTACTGCTCACGAGTAGCTGCCATGTAGGTAACTGTTGCATGAACAGTCGCCGTGTAAACGCCGCTTTAGTCTGGTGCACTCGTTCAATCAGCAAATTTGATCCTCTTGGTTCATCGCATAGACGGCCGTCTGCGCTCCCTAGTGCGCTTTACTGCACCCAGCACCCTACAAATTGCTCTGTGGAGTTCTCGTTCCGCCGTGAGACATGGCCAAACAATTTTGAGGATCCGAGATTGTACCAACTTCGATTGATACTACTCAATGCTGAGTTCTTAGATTATGGAGACATTAGCTTGAAACCCAGTACAGGCATTTCCTGCACCCATCTCAAGGGCGTCTATCTTTTTCATCTCTATTCCTCAAAGTGTTTATTTCTCTGAAGTATACATAAATATGGGTAACACAAGAATTCGAACGGCACGGGTCTTGGTAATTTTAGGTAGTTTTCCCTGTTTCCTTTAACTTATTCATTGCCGTTGTTTTAATTCACCTATGCAACCGCCGTTTTTATAGAGTTGTTTCAATTTATCTATGCAACTGCACAATGTCGATAACTAACGAACAACGTAGTTAGCTGTCCGAGTCTCTTCTAGCGAATTGTTGTTAACACGATTCACTAACATCTAAAAACGTACAAATGTATTTCAAAGAAAATGTTGCAATATAACGATGTTGCAACATAAATTATATAGTTTTTACGTTATAAGTAATACAAGCCTTACTTTTGTTTGTTACCATGATCGTTTATGGTATCATTTCAATAACCGTGTGTGATTTTAAATACGAATAAAGTAGATGCAGAATTTTCATAGTGTCAACTTGTATCACTTGTTTTTTTATTATGTTTCGCTTTTTTATTATTATTTGACTTTAAAGGTACATTTTAAGTCAAATAATATTTAAATTTCTCAATATTTGAATTGATTTTGACTTGATTTTTATGTAGATCAAGAAAGACGCGAGAAGTATTGAAATCACGACCTCATTGCTTTTTAAATACACATGCTGTGCAACAAGTAGATGTATTTCGGTATTTAAATTTTGCTTCAATTTACTTCATTTTTAGAGTTGTGTCCACTATGTAGAGCAAAGCTACTTATCCATTGAAATAGGAGTTTTTTCTCATATTTTTGAAGTGAAAACTTCTTTAGCATCGTTGTGATTTGAAAATCTTTGAAACGAAAAAGCAACAGTATTCGATGAAACGAAAAAGCGACAGTATAGCATCGTTGTGATTTGAAAGTCGATGAAAAGAATTGTATTTTGTAGTCATAAAGGGAGGAAGGGGAAGGGGAAGGGGAAGGGGAGGGAAAAGGAGAGAGGAGGGGAAGGGGTATGTGAAGATGGAGGGGAGAGACGGGGAGGGGGTGAAGGTGAGGGAATGGGAAGAGGAAAATATTGATATTAAACTTAAAAATTAAAATTGTTTAAGGTTTCATTTCTACCACGTGTGAATTGCACACATGATTTTTTTTTTATGACAGAAGGCGGTTATATTATTTTTCTGATTTCCTTCCAAGTCTTATTTTGTACCTATACAACAATACATGTTTATGTAACAGAATCATTAATGTCTACAATGTAATGTTTGTATTGTATTTTAAGAATCGCTTTTAATAGTTTTGTTCTTTTTTTCGAATTTCATCTTATTGTTTTATGTGAACCATTGAGACAAGTTTTTGAGTTTAATTTCGTATTAAGGGCGTTAGAAATGTTGCGACTTTGATATACAGATAAACAGAGGAATAAAAAGATATCTTTGTAATAGTTAATTGTTTACCTTTTAACATTTTGAAAACAAAAAAAAACACTCATTTTATTTGTTTTATTCTATCTATAATCGCTTGCCGATGGTTAGTTCAAAGTAGTATTTACTAATCATATCATTTCTAATATGTTTATATAGAGAATATTTAATTTTCTCAAGTATTTAATTGTAAGTAGGTTTTCCTCATTTGAAAACTGCTTTAAACTCATCAAACAATAAAGCTGTCAAATAAAGAAAAAATTATATTGACAACTGATAAAACATTCATTTTTTACCAGTGATTTCTGAAATATTATAAAACTTTCCCGAACATCGTTAGATTCTCGAAAACCGGCGTTCGATTTTCTGCTTAGTTTAGAGCAGAGTTTAAACAAGAATCAAAATAGGAAATATTAGGAAGAGTACTTAGAGTGCCCTTGCTTCATATAATCCCTTTAGGATCAAAAGTGGTTGAGATAATACGCAATCCGTGCACAAAGATGGATGAAGGTTTACTCTCTTATAATAAAGTAAACCATTTGTTCCAAAGATTTATAGAAGAAAATCTCTGGCGCTCCTGATCCAGGATGAGGATCAGATATTATATTTAGAAAAATTATTACGTCTTATTGAAATAGATCCCAAATTAAGTGTAGGTTACCTTACAGAGCTACTCTCATGCTCTCATACTATAAAAAAACGACTTCATGCTTTAGAGAAGAAGTGGAAATATTCTGTTTGGCTACTTCCTGAGCTAACACCTGTTTATCATCAATAGTGGGATGACGTGTGCAGATGACAATGCCCGATCCCACACAGCAAATGTGACGCAAAAAAAATACTTTCATTTAAACGGCATGTGTTTCCTCACCACTTATTCTCCAGATCTCTCGTTGTCCGACTATGCGGCGACAAGTAAAGATCCTGGCGACAAGTAAGATTTATCGAATGTGCTTATACATATAATTGAAGATTGATTGTATTAATCACATAAAAAAATAAATAAACTTTTTGCACCGCAATAATCACGTTATGCCTTACGCATTTTCACATCTTTGGTGTAACAACGATATTATTGCAAAAAATATGCAAATTGAGTTAAGTCCTTTTAACCTTTTGATGAATTTTGCGTCTTGTGGGTCAAAGACTTGTTACTAGTTCTGTTATTTTGTAGTGGAACGCATCTGTGTCGAGCTTTGAAGTTTCTTATGCGTTAGGTTAACACCGTCAGATTGATCGTTTATGCGCGATCTTTTACTATGATGGCAGAAATATAGTTATATCGAGATTTCTACCGTCTTCAAAGTTAGGTTTTAATACAGAAAGTATTATAACCTAACTTTGAAGACGGTAGAAATAAGATTTTTTTCCAATTTAACAAATTTTAATCATAAATATAAAAAAAATTATAGGTGTAAGTGAAAGTACTCATAGCTTTCTTCCCAAAAATTAATTATAAGTTACCAGAGGACACAAATATTTTTTGATAAATGAGGCTTTGTTCTGTTATAATCGATATAAAATTTCGAATTAATTAAATTTGTTTTTATCGAATTAAATATGTATTTTAGTAATCAAAATGGTGTAATTGAAATCAAATATTTTTGGTAGAATAATGACTCAAAACGTGAACGATTCAATATAAATTAGATTCGGCGAATATTGTAATGGGAAATATTTTTTTCCGCGTAAGATGACACTATATTACCAATATTCTAACATTTATTCCGTCGTAAGAAGGATTTACTAGTTGTTTGATGATTACTGCTAAGGTATTCAAGAGGAGGAAATGTCCTTCGTTACTTATTTTAATATTACAGGAATAAAAACTTAGTCATCATACGTTGGATAAACGACTTCACGCTTGGCTATTTATATACGAGTACAATATTATTTTAATTTTTTTAAACTGAACATCAAAATGCAAGATATGTTGCTTATTTAGTATAATATAAGGGCATTGCTGTAGAACTAATAATTTCAGATGAAAAACAAATTCCTTTTGATCACAATATTACCGTAATAACTCTTCTTTTGGCTGAAAAACCCTTGGGTTTTCAGCCAAAAGGCTGAGTGCACAGGATTTGAAAGTTAGAATACTTCCTTCCAAGTTCAGATTTCTTTAATACTTGTTGAATATATTTGACGTTCATTTTGTAGAACTACATTATTCGCAATTAAATGAAACTACGTGATGTAGTATTATTTCTACGTTCTTTAAGTTCTTTACCACGACCTACGTTTCGTTGTATTACAACATCTTCAGGTGGGCTATTAGCAAATGTAATACAACGCAACCTAGGTCGTGATAAAGAACTTACAGAAAGTAGAAATGATACTACATCACGTAGTTTAATTTAATTGTGATTAACGCTTGTAATTCGTGGTAGCGCCCATTAAAGGAAATCGTTATTGGAAATTATTCTTAACGCGTGATAACTGTATTTCCGGGAATTATTCTTTTATCTTTTGTTTAAATTTCGGACGAGATTGAAATAAAGACCCGAGTGCAGATTTGATTCCAGCTGTAATTGAGAGAGGCTCTTTTGTGGTCGACCTTAACTGAACACGCTATGTGGTAATCAGTATTAAATTACACCTAAGATATTGTACACTTCGTAATTGAGTAAGATTTTGAAACAGATAATTCGGAGATTGTGTCGAGAAATCGAATCTATTTCGTGCTTTCATGTATATGTCGAAATCTACATCATCAGAGCTGTTATGGGATGTTAATGAAGCATTTTCCTCAACGTATTTGTAATGTGAGTCATTAGCTTACGTACTCAGCTCTCACACTGCACTGCTTTGTAAAAGGATCCGCACTCACATCTTGCCTGTGCGCTGTGTGAGAGGGTGAGGCTAAATCGTGGTGTCACATTTGCATTTCGGTGCATTGTCTGATATTTGTGAAGTGGAATGATTATAGTTATTAGATTGTAGCAACGATAGGGAATAAAAATGTTCGTAAATTAGACAGGATGTGCGAACCGAACACCCGAGTAGAAAATTTTGCACATTCTGTGCAGATTCTGTTTTTAATAAATGCACAATATTTTTTTTATTTCCTATTTATTTTTTATAGCAGTTATGCAAAAATTTCCTTTAACTGTTCGTTTTAATTTGTCTCATTATAAACTAATTATACTCTGGTGCAGATCAAGTGATTGCGTAATTGACTACCACTGCCGTGAAAAAATGGAGAATCACGGTATAGGATTGTCCTAAATGAAAATTCCTCAAAATTCATCCAATTAAAGAAATATTAACACTTTCTAAAGTGGAAAATAATATTAGTCTGATTTTCAGGGATATTCAAGAAGGTTTAATTTTGTCTTGTGATGTTTGTTGCGAGTATTTTATGGGTGGATAGTCTAAATGATCATCTAAAAGTTCATAAATCCTTGCTCGGTTAATGCATACCAAGTTAGTGACTGGAGATTTAGGAGTAGCTAAATCCTATTTCTCCTTTATTGTCTTGAACAGTACCCGCCTGTCTCCGC
Source organism: Druceiella hillmani (assembly GCA_039881145.1). Classification (NCBI taxonomy): domain Eukaryota; kingdom Metazoa; phylum Arthropoda; class Insecta; order Lepidoptera; family Hepialidae; genus Druceiella; species Druceiella hillmani. The sequence continues at coordinate 3,272,303 of JAYKKI010000015.1, forward strand.
ATTTCACATTCTCCCTCAGCTTCGAAGTTTAGTGTTAAGTTGCTGTGGTACTTATGGACCTTCAGCTATTTGCGTCCTCTCAATCTAAGTTAAGCTCCCAATTCATGAAATCTGTGAGCGTGGCGGCGGCACCTGAAGGTCGTAATGGGAAAACTTTGCACGGACTTGTAGCCGTGTTTAACATCTCTGCGGTCAGTGTGGTCCGTTTTCCGGTCGTAAACAGTTTAGATGATAACGGTGCTGGTTGTTTTATTTAGAAGTCATAAATATAAAGTTCGCATGATAATCACATAAACAACTTAATAATATTATTAATATTGGTAACTATGCCTTATTTCGAACGGCCCGTTAGCTAATGATCGCTTCACTCGTCTTTTCCTTAACCCCAGGTTCAATCCGTTCAGGTCTACATATCTATTTTTTTATGTATTGGGTGTACCTAGAATCCTCCTCAGCCGAAAAATTACGCATACAGCAAGGGTTGTATTAAAACCTGTGATGTTTTTAGTTGCGTCATGCACTTGTACAACTAGCGCCATCTAGTAGGGCATGATTCCGTTCAAATTACATGATGTTCTAATTTTCAGTTTCGAAATTTGTTGATTCCTAATTATCTACTCACAGAATATATTAAAAAAAAACAAGTCGCTAGTTATAATAGAAGAGCTCATACATTTTAAGTAGATACTCATTGTCTACCAGACGTGATATATATTTTAATAATAATGATAAATATGTGGAAGATTAAAAGATAAGTTGCTTTTTAATACTCATATCATTTCTGAGTCCATCAATTTATAATGTGTACTGGTTGGTATATAATAAACAAATCGCAATATGCGTACATATGCGAAAATGCTCCATTCTAAAATTATTTTGGGCAAGGGCAGTTGAGTGTGCTCATTATTTATTGTGTCGAGAATTTCTGTTGGTAGTGCCGACCCTTACCGACCTGCTAACCACTGAATAGGAATTTTGGGGATCTAATTTACGTCGCTTTTGAATGGCAGTAGAATCTCAAATTTGATGCTTAGATAAATCTTTTTAGGACTCCGTAATCAAATCTAATTAAGTCTATAAGGTTGGTATGCGCTATCTCGCTCAGCGATCGTCCGTCACTCTCGCGATGCGCTGTCTCAAGTCCTATGTATCGCCGTCTTTTGTTTGGACCTTACTTTTGGGATATAAAAAAGGACGTGTCGAAATCACCAAAATTCATTCAATACTCGCTACCTGAACTTCTTCTGTTTTATATCGCATACTACACCCAACAACAAGTACACGCCTTTTTACTCGCTTCAACTGAAATTTAAGTCTATCAGGTTGGTGGCAATACGGTTTTATACGTATAGTTTGGTAGATAGTGCTTTTACTCATGAAAATTAAGTCTGTCAGGATTCAAGTTAGTGGCGATAGGGTACTATACGTATAGTTTTGTAGATATGAGTGCATTTATGCATGAAAATTAAGTCTATTAAGTTGGTGGCAATACGGTATAATACGGATAGTTTTGTAGGTATGAGTGCTCTAATTGATGAAAATTAAGTCGATCATGTTGGTGCAATATGGTATTATATACGTATAGGTTGGTGGCAATACGGTATTATACGTATAGTTGAGCAGATATGAGTGTTTTTATTCGTGAAAATTAAGTCTATCAGGTTGGTGGCAATACGATATTATAAATTTATAGTTGAGTATGAGTGTTTTTATTCATGAAAATTAAGTCTACCAGGTTGGTGGCAATACCGTTAAATATACCTATAGTTGAGTAGGTATGAGTGCTTTTATTTATAAGAATTAAGCTCGTCGCGGCATATCGTAGATCCGTGTCAGGTAGAGCTTTCACGTCCACACCCCAAATGGCTCTTAATTCGCCGCGAGCCGCATTAATGGGCGGCGCTCGTTTCGTTAACGGTGCGAGATTTGCGAATATTAAACAAATTGAGATTGAGTGCGGCGACGCGGTGGCCGCCTTATAATTGTGATAAATATTCCACGTTGCTACGGGCGTATGCTAGTTGTGAGGGCTGCAGCAACGGAGAGCTCACCGTTTGCAGCGGTGGAATTTAATGGTAATTATCACGGCTGATTTATCTGTGTTTTAATAGCTTTCGACAATTTCCCTCGCTTAGATTTTTGTCAACAATCAATTGGAAGACGAGACATTTTGTAAGTCTATCAGTCAATGAAAGAGCAAAAAAGAAAATGAGAAATGGCTATTAAAATGTTGCCTTTAGTTAACGTTTTTAGTTTTATTATTCGAGTACTGTTTGTGAGATTTATTTTTACGTTATTTTCAAAAGTATCCTTCACCAGGATAAAAGTAACTTTTAACTTGAAGCCGAATCGATGTGACAGTCTCAAAGTCTATAATCTTTAAGCCGAATCGCTATGACAGTCTCAAAGTCTTTAATCTTTAAGCCGAATCGCTATGACAGTCTAAAAGTCTTTAATCTTTAAACCGAATCGCTGTGACAGTCTCAAAGTCTTTAATCTTTAAGCCGAATCGCTGTGACAGTCTCCACAAGTTCTTTTCATCAGTTGTTAAGCCCTTACATTCAGTTCTTGCTACGTGAGCAATAGCAATGTTATTTTAAAGCCTCTAGGGAATATTCGATCAAGTACTATCTTATTGAAAGTTTTATTTCGAAATCGGTTTAGTAATTTTTATCTAATAAGCAAACAGACAATCATTGTGAAAAATAATTTTGGTTTGAAATCGATCGCATTTATGCTTTTAAGACAAAATTGATAAAAAATGTTTAATGTATAAATAATATTAAATAGTTATTGACCATGCCTCGCATACAAAATGTATAAATAGTATTAAATAATTAATGTATAAATAGTATTAAATAATTATTTGTTTAATGGATAAATAGTATTAAATAGTTATTGACCTCGTTATTGCCTCGCATACATAAAATAGATAATGGAATAATACTATAATAACTTGATAGTCAGAAACGAATATCATTTAAAAGCTGGAAGACATTAATTGCATAGGGAGCTGACCTTGAAGCAATTGCATAGGGAGCTGACGGAGCGCGAGTGAGGCGTGCTTCCTCACGGAGCTACTCCCTCCCTCCGCCCCGCGGTCTCTAAATGCCTCCACTCCATTCGCCAAACAATATCGGTTGTTGAAGTCGGCGGTACACCGGCTGGAATATTCGGAGTGATCAGTCAATAAATAACCCAGGCTTCTCTTTACCTTCTACCATTGAAGCAGTGTTCCCCGAATTCTGTTACAATTTTTATTTCTGCTTTGCCCCTAAGAATCGTAACACGACAATATATATATATATATATATATATATATATATATATATATATATATATATATGTATATATATAATTCATATATCATCTTCCTCAAAGTATGGGCTTTCTTATATAAAAAGAGCAATATTATTAAATGAATTGTTAGACATATTGCTAAATTTCCTGTTATAGTTAAACAGGATACGAAATAACAAAAAGTTAGCGGAAATATGTTATTTTGCTAAACTGGTAAAATAATGCTTCATGATAATAGATGCAAGACTATAGTAGACTTAGCTACTTGTTTATGTTGTTACGATCAACTTCAAAAGAATTAATGTAAACTTAATATTGCCTAAGATATTTTGTGAATATTTTTGGCAACTTTAAGTTCCAATTTGTAATCTTAATTAATTTACAACGCACATTTAACTAAGGTCATTTTCAATAGTCAATAATTTAAGTTAAATACTTTATTTGCAATGGTAAATTAAGAAATCATTTTGGGGAATTATTTAGTAATTATTAAAAAACTGGATTGAAAAATAAAGTATTATTTTTTCAGAAATGATTACTGTAAAAAGGCATATTATAATATTTATACTTTATGAGGATTTTTCCAATGACTGATGTTCTTTTGCACAACATTATCTTATATATCAATGATATAAGATAATGCTGTAGGTTTAAGTATATTGTAGACTTCTGGAAAGTGTATACTGCAAGTATGCATGGAAAGAATATGATAATTATGTTACAACCGAATAGATTAAGTGGTTATTGACTTTATCGATCGCAGACAATGAAACTTTTCCCATTTTTATATTGATCTACATAATAATGCTCAGATTTTTTTTCACAGATTAGAGAGAATTTTTAATCACAGATAAAGGTTTAATTATCCGAAAGTTTGCACGTGTCAAAGTCGTGACCACATGTATCGTATATAACTAATGAATGCTTGAATTCTGACATACGTACCGTTTGAGTCCTACCTTTGTACATATAATGATTTTTTTAAAATTTTCCCGATACTATACGTTTATTTACGTGATTGACACATTGTAAACGTTTTTGGAAGCGTATGTCTAACAAATAAAAAACGTGTGACACAATTTATGGTTTTTTTTTAAACCTAACAAGTGATTACAATGTTACTCGACGGGTTTGCAAAAAACACGCTAACGTCAGCTTAAAATGCACGTGCTACTTATATATTATATATATATATATATATGTACGTATAAGTATGTGTATATATATATATATATATATATATATATATATATATATATATATATATATTATTTCTCTTCACGCTTGGCTTCGGGTAAATTAAAAGTATATTATTTTGAAATTTAATTGCAAAATATTGATACATGACCAAATTGTAAGCTTTAGTTGCGTATGTCCAAATTATCAAGGTTTCTAATTTTTTTCGCAAACCGAAAGAACACGTTACGATATTTTGAAAGCTTTGTAAATTTACTAAAAATTTCTTCGCTGTTATTGCCTCGAAGTAGTAATTTTATCCTTGGTTTCTAAATTCGCTATTTTGATTTACTTTAATACGAATATGTAACTAATGGTATAAACTCATTTATAATGAATATTTTGTTTTAATACCGTATATTTCATTGGGGTATCCCGAGGCTAAAGCAAGTATAGCACAAACACGAATGATATATAAATGATATTTTTATTGTCATTAATTAACAGACCCATTTGAACTAAAGTAATTACCCTCTGCAAAATACACAATTCTAGGTTATTATTGTACTACAGTTTCTTACAGCAAGAAATGTGACTATCGCAAAATTATTCGCAGTTAGTATCTATGAGCGTTAATTTTGCGTTAATAACTTAAATATTGATGTATTTTAGGGGCAAATTAAATATGAACTAATCTAACTTACATATTTTTAAATGATGTATTAAGAAATATCTGTACACTGATGAAAACTGTTAAGAAATATCTGTAACCAAATAAAGTGTACAGTAAACCCTTAACTTGTATAGAAAAATTAAATTAATACTTGAAAAAAGAAAAAAGTTATGAGGTTTATTATGTCTCAATGCTGTCACGGTTGAAACTTATTGAAAGATTAAATGACAATAAAGAAATTAAAAATGTCGCTGCACTGGGAGCAAGGGATACTAGAGCCAGAAGAAGGCCAAAAAAAACAGATATATAATGTTTTGGAATGATATCAAAGCAATGAAGGTTACTAACTTGGAAAAGAAAGCGAAAATTAGAAACGTCTCGAAGGAAATTATATAGCAAGCCAGAAAGATTTGTAAAGGACTGTTGAGCGAAGGAGAAGTAATGGTTCGATGGTAAGTATTGAATGAATTGTTTTTATTTGCCAAAGCTATTTTCAAGTTTGTCTGATACGTAAAATAATCTTCTAATGGTTTTAAGCAGAAGAGAATAAATATTTACCAGTGAATTTAAGTCATGTTATTGTTTTCTTTAGATAGTAACATAAAATATATCATTACAAGCACATGTGAGAAAGATGATATCATGTTCGGTGTAATATCATGTCACAAGTGTGACGTGTTTGCTTCTAAGAAACGGTAATGAACGCTTACTCATTAAATACGAAGCCGTAATCGTGATAAGAAATTTGTGGTGCGTTTCGCATTTATTTTCATATAGTACCGTTTGACTAGTTAAACTTTGACTTTTCAGTTTTGTACTAGAGATACACCTTTTAGTATAAGTACGGGTCATAAAAATTAATACTAATTATAAGCAGAACAAATTTGTAGAATTTGACTATTTTACAATAATGAAAAATGTATCCCTTATTGTTTGAATGTGTTGATTCGTGAAATCAGGTAGTAAGTCTTGATTAGGACGTTTTCGTCTTATTTTAATTTCGTCTTATTTTAGTCTCTGACCTAAGGACATTCATCCTTTTTTACCTGATATTAATTTTTGTTCACTGCATGGATTCTCAAATTGTGATGGATACTGTTGGACTACACGAGAAAATTTAAGATAATGCAATTCTCCAAATGTCTTGTTTTAATCACTGGCCTAAAGAACAGACCTTTTTTTTACCTGTAATATAATATTAATATTTCGTTCGCTGTATGGTCTCTCAAATTGTGACAGATACTTTTGACTACACGAGAGAATTTAAGATAATTGAATTCTCCAAATGTCGTCTTATTTTAATTTCTGATTTAAAGGACAGTCCTCCTTTTTTACCTGTAAAATACTTTTAATTTTCGTTCGCTGTATGGATTCTCAAATTCTGATAGATACTGTTGGACTACACGAGAAAATTTAAGATAATTTAATTCCCCAAACGTCTTATTTTAATCTCTAGCTTAAAGGACAGTCCTCCTTTTAACCTGAGATATAATATCAATTTTCATCCGCTATGTGGACTCTCAAATTGTGATAGGTACTGTTTGTACTACATGAGAAAATTTAAGATAATTTAATTTTTCAAATGTCGTCTTATTTTAATCTCTGGTCTAAAGGATAGTCCTCTTTTTTACCTGTAATATATTATTAATTTTCATTCGCTGTATGGATTCTCAAATTGTGATAGATACTGTTGGACTACACGAGGAAATTTAAGGTAATATAATTCTCCAAATGTCCTCTATTTTAAGCTCTGGCCTAAAGGACAGTCATCCTTTTTAACCTGAAATATAATATCAATTTTCATTCGCTCTATGGACTCTCAAATTGTGATAGGTACTCCAAATATCTTATTTTAATCTCTGGTCTAAATATTAGCCTCCTTATTTCACTAGGAATATAATATTAATATTGATTCGCTGTATGAACTCCCAAATTGTGATAGATACCTACGTTACTCGTAGATAAATACTAAATCTTGACGTTTGAATCCATAGTTAATTTACTTATTCAATGGTCGTTATTCTATTTTCTCAACAGTATCGTATCTTTCTTTCCTCTTTAGAAATTGATGATTCTTCTGTTTTATTTGTAAATATAATTGCTTGTTTCTAAAATAAAGTTATTCCAATATATATTGATTATCTGAAAATAATATTATTTCAATGTATATTTGTTATTTGAAATGTAATTTGGTTATCTGAAAGAAGTTGCCTAAGTGAACCTAAAGAATATATGTTTAAGTAATTTACAGCCCTCAGAATTACGGAATGGTTAGTTATAGCGTAAAACTATATTTATATTGTTTTAACGCAAGTAATAAATTGTTGTTAACGAAGGTAGTAATGAAATGGTAGTATGAAGGTAGACTTTCGGACCCAAAGTATGGAGAATTGATATTGTCTTTATTCATCAATAAAGTTAAATACCAGTAAAGTCATAACTTACTTTTGGCAACTCATATTAATTTTATGAAGTGGGGTAAGCGACTTTGCGACTAGGATCATAAAGCCACTCATTTTTTTCGGGCGCAGCATCTTGTCGTGCGACGGCATGATGAGTGGCCAACCAGTTAACTAGAGCTGGAGCACAAGTTACGGCCACAATCCTTTAAATGTTCAGTTCAAGTGCAAGTGATTTTGGGCTGAATCATATCGATACTAACGGAAATAATATTTAAAAGTTGATTGATTTTTTCCCCTCAACTCTCTTTACTTGTTTACTGTCAACTGTCTTTCATTAAAAAAAAATCGACCATACAAAGTGGACTCTTTACGCGTTACTAACGTCTCGACATTCGCGCTGATTAAAAGCAGATAAAAAAGCAAACGTACTTTGCTTTATAAATCATATTTGTGGAATGTTAATCTGATGTTTAATTCAGAGTCATTATGATGCTTGGCAGTTAAAAATTTAAATTATTGATTTATTTTTCCCGTCAACTCTCTTTAGTTGTTTACTGTCAACTGTTTTTCATTAAAAAAAATCAACCACACAAAGCAGACCCATTACGTTGATAACGTCTTGACATCCGCGCTGATTAAAAGCAGATATAAAAGCAAACGTACTTTGCTTTATAAATCATATTGCGGAATGTTAATCTGATGTTTAATTCACCGTCATTATGATGCTTGGCAGTTAAATTTTTTCTTGATATAAATTCACAAAAACCACAGATTACCGACCATTATTCAAGTTAATATCGGTAATAATACCCGAATAATAATAGAACTGCTCTCATCAACAATGCCAGCGCGGCGCCATAAAATCGATTAACCCTTAATGATTTACGCGCATGTTGAATATGCATCGAATGTTTGCCGATAAAGAAGGCCTTTGTGCCATTGCCTACATTAAATAAAACTAACAATAAGCTGGAGGGCTCGGACGTGAGGGTGACCACTGTAGGGTTAGGGTGAACGACGGTTGTAGTTACGACGTTTTTCGCGATATATAGACAGAAAGAATTAACTATAAATTACAATTGTGAAATAATTTGACTGGTTTTGATTTAATAAATAAAAAAAAATTCTTATTGTTTGGCCTAAATTTCTTCGGTCGCGGAACGCTGTTAAACAAAATTCCCTGGCGCGAGAAAACCTTTTTCAGCGTTGCTTGTAAGTTGAATTTAGTTTAGTATACTAGATAAACTTATATAGTCAAACTTCGCTAACGTCGATTTCTTGTTTAGAAACATAATGTGAGACGAAAGTAATTTCTAAAGTTTGATTATAAATTGGTTAAATTACTGTTCCAGTATACCAACAGAGTTTAATTGAAGTTCAGTATTAGCTGAATGTGAGAATGTGATTTAGGCGTGTACTGAAAACAATTAACTTGACTAGGGGTCAGCTACTACTCATCACATGCCCGACCTCCTTTTACTTTCACTGCTTAACCATTTTCTTTCTGACTGACGTTTCCAGTGAATCCATTGATTTAAAGATTCCATAAAGTGTGTTGATATCGCTATTGAGATAGATAACTTGACTAGGGGTCCGCTACTAATCATCATATGCCCGACCTACTTTTACTTTGACTGTTTAACCATTTTCTTTCTTACTGACGTTTCCAGTGAATCCATTGATTTAAAGATTCCGTAAAGTGTGTTGTTATCGCTATTGAGATTGATAACTTAACTAGGGGTCGGCTACTAATCATCATATGCCCGACCTACTTTTACTTTGACTGTTTAACCATTTTCTTTCTGACTGACGTTTCCAGTGAATCCATTGATTTAAAGATTCCACAAAGAGTGTTGATATCGCTATTGACATAGATAACTTAACTAGGGGTCGGCTACTACTCATCACATGCCCGACCTCCTTTTATTTTGACTGCTTAATGATTTTATTTGTGACTGACGTTTCCAATGAATCCATTGATTTAAAGATCCCATAAAGTGTGCTGATATATAAGATAAAATCCGACGTTCGGTTCTTGTGTTAAAAGTAGAAAAGTCCGCCTAGGAATAGCTCGTTTAAGATGATTATTATTGAAGTGATTTATTTATGTCAAAGTTACTTTCTTGTTAATTACGTGCAGCGTTTTTCGTGATGTCCTTTCAGGATATTTTCTTTCATTGAATGTTTATTTGATGTTGATCTACTTTACGTTTTTTCTTATAATTTTCGTAGCCATTAGAAAATCGACGCTTGCCGAGTTCGACCCCTGAGACTTAGCCAGGTTATTTTCATTTACAATTTTTGTAATACTGTCAAACAGATTTTTATTCTGCTGTATGATGAGATATTATTTGAATTTTGATTTCGGTTAATTCATAAATATTGAGCTGAAACTGCGTTAATTAAACCGTTTGGATTTTAAACATTTATTTCGTATTTTAGGGATTAAACACTAATTAATGTGACTAGTTTTTTGTTAATGATATGTTAAGTATGGTATCTTTCTAGTTTTAATATCGGTGAGCGTTCAAAACACAATTGGATATTGTTGATGGAAACCCAGGTATTACGCGACCGTTTATGTAGGTGGATAGTTTTAATTACGTAAAGATTGTCATCAATGCCTCCTGTGTAAAACTAACGAAATAATAAATAATGCATTAGAAAATATGTTTGCAATATATAATAAGATTTCAATGATACTCTCGTAGCATCCTCGTAGAAATTTCGTAGCGGCAACATTATGTACGTGGTCACCCTGGCCGATGAGCTAGACGCTATCCGGCGAGTTACGGCCTGCGTAGCGGCAATCCACGCATTATACCGCCCGTAATAAGCGGTCCCTTCATCCGGTCCGTTTGCTGACAAATATTTGATATTGCTGCAGAGCGAGCGGATTTCGTAGTCTCGTTGTACACGGTTCGATTTGAAATCGATATGATGGAATTGTTTCGTTTGGATTTTATGTTATTATTATCTATATTACAATCTACTACATATGGCTGCTATGCATTTTTCTCATACTGTTATACATCTTAATTTTTTTTGGTTTATTTTAAAAATATAATTCTTTTGCAAAAGAATTGTGTTACTTGCAGTAAATATAATGATAGTATTCATAAACCTTTATATTAGTCAAAGAATTAACTACAGCTGTGTGTTATATCATATCTTATAAGAAGTATGTCTATTTGTTGCATCAGAAGATTTCAGAAAGAGGAGGGATGAGGAGATTGAGTAGTTGAGTACAGTAAGAAGAATAAAGTACATGTAGTATATATAGGCGTATAATAGATTTTTCACCAAGTGAAATACTGTACTGATAGTTGCTATTGTTTAATTTTATTATTATTTGCGAAAGTATGTCTATTTTTGAAGTAAAACTTCTTTACGCACACTTGACTTGGGGAGTAAGCTGGTGAATGCGTGACGAGCGTTACGAAAAGTGTGATCGGGCGAGGCGAACGGAAGTTGAAAGGGAGATATAAGTTAGTGAAGACAGAAAGAGAGAGAGAGAGTTACGTTTCGTATATTACTGTAGGGACAAGAGAGAGAGGTGCGAGCACACATTTTCTTTCTCTCTTTCTATCATAGCCAGTTATGTTTCGTATATCTAAAACATAATACAAGCCTATTGTCTGTATCACACTGTAGGAGCAAGAGAGAGCAGTGCGTGCGCACATTTTCTTTCTCTCTTCCTCTCATAGCCAGTGCATGAAATATATATGTATATATATACATATATATATATATATATATATATATATATATATATATATATATGTATATATATATATGGGAGTTTGCTAGCGTTACGCGAACGGTGATTTTTTGATGATTTTGTAATTTCATTTCGTTCTTGAACAATTTTATAAATTATTATTTTGTTCAATACATTAAATATTCTACGTTTAAAGTGAATAAAATTGTAAATTCATTTTAAAGTTCATATTTTGTGAATTTGAAGTTTTACTTCAGTCGTGTGGTCTAAAGCAAACTCGTTTTTTGTATTTTACTGTTATAACTTCGAAAGTAATGAAGTCTCAAAAGTTAATTTGCACAAATAAATAGTCATTAAATTTCGTTGGTGTATCAAAATTGAACCGTGTAAATTCGCATTTAGACTTTGCGCGATAACCGGCGTGTTTCGTTTCACGCTTCAACGCGGTTACGCCTACGGCGTGGGTGGTTACGTGTCGTCTGAAGTGAGGCTCGAGTGTGGGTATGACTTTGGCGTCGATCCAGTATTGACAGACCTGACGCACCATTATATGGCGATGGAATTTCGTTTCGCGTTCGGTTATTTAACGCGGACAACGGCCAAGTAGAAAATTCTTCGGAGGTTTTCCATAGCGTTGCATAATTTTGTTGAGTTCGGATGATTGAGTAATTTTGGTAGGCAAAATTTTGTTTGTTGTCGAAAATAGAATACATGTAATATACATTTTCATGTCTGTCATATATGAGGAAATATTCTGAACAGGAAAATACGCAGGAATTTAAAAATAAATTGCGTGAATTAGAAGCAAAACGGAATATATGTTAGAGGGTAAACAGTATATTCCTTTACAGTATTACTTGTAATATATATTCAGTTTTCAGGTTTCTTTGGTCTTTTAAGCCCTTTCTCTTTTCTGCCCTGCTTTATTTTGCTACGTAGACAGAATGTTTATCTGTTGTTTTAGTTTTAAAATATAAAAAATTCTTTAGATTTAAGAACGTATCATAAAAGTATAAACGGTTTCTATTAAGGTTTATTGAAATCTGTTGCTCATTATATATTTTTTCCAAATATTTTGTTTGCATTCGAATCAATATTTGACGGAAGAATAAGTTTTATAATAAAAATTAACTCGAAATACTATTTTTCACTGATAAGTTCATCCAAAAGGCTTATTCATGAATAATGTGCATACATCACACCTTTCATCGACTCGCCATACACCAAACGTACGTTTATTCTATATTTTGAGCTATTTTAAATTTTGAGCTATTATTAGAACCCTTATAGTCTCCTTATACCTCTCTATTTGATTATCCGTCAGCATTACGACTTTTTTAAAATTTAAATCCGATCATAAGGAAATTTACAGGAACACGTAAATTCATTGCACCAATAGTAAAAGAAAATGAAATCTTTATTTTTTCTCACATCAATCTAAGGGATGAAAAATGTTTTCTATCAGTTCTCAACGAGTGGAGTGTCATGGAAAGTATTTGAAAACGCATTCGTAAATTTTATGTATATATATATATATATATATATATATTTTTTTTTTTTCTTTTTTTTTTCTTTTTTTTTTTGCTGCGTGTCCTTCGTAAGACATGAGTCTCCGAAGTATCAAATAGTTGTCTAATATTGAATATAATGGCCTTAATTTTGTAGAAATTCATTATTTACAATTAAATGAAACTACGTGATGTAGTATTATTTCTACTTTCTTTAAGTTCTTTACCACGACCTATGTTTCGTTGTATTACAACATCTTCAGGTGGGCTGTTAGCAAAGCTAACAGCCTTCGCTAACAGCTCACCTGAAAATGTTGTAATACAACGAAACCTAGGTCGTGGTAAAGAACTTAAAGAAAGTAGAAATAATACTACATCACGTAGTTTCATTTAATTGTGGGAAATAGTTGTCTCTCAAACTTTTTAATACTGCATGTGAAAATTTGAAAAAATTAATTAGCGTAGCTGTATTTAATAAATATTATAGAAAAAGGTTTTGGTTAACGGGCGCACAGGCAAATTTTTATGTTGACATCATACTTGTAACAGGAAAAAAGATCTTTAATAGAATACTCAAGCAGTGATGTGAAAACGGTTTAAGTGCATCACGTCGACCTCTTAACTTTTTGACATCCAAGTCGCCTCTTTCAATGTACGAATTCGATACCACTTTCCATCCACGTACAGCAGAGCAGCTTGGGATCCCGTGCGAACGCTTTCGCGACTGGTATTGTCGAGGGGGTTATCCTGTGGGACGTGGGTTGAAACTTCTCTTATGCTTATGCGGTTTTGAAAATTGCGCCGCAGGGGTTTTGAAAAGTTTCCTTGTCTTTCAGTTTAATAATGGTTGGTTTTTTGGAGGTATACAAATTTAAAATGAAAAAATAACTGGTAAAAATCGTGATAATGACCATGGTATCGGCTTTATTCAAAAGTTTAGTATATGCCATTTGTGTTTAAATATTATGTCAGACTTATGCCGTGGCTGGCTCGGATGAAGCGCAATCTGGAAGTCCAATTCTCCATAAAATCCATGTGCCATTATTTAATTGATTGCCAAAAAAGTCACTGTTTTGTGTGCTTTATGTTTTGTGTGCCAGTGGAATCATTAACCCGTATTTATTCAAAGATGATGTCGGGGAAAACGTTACAGTCAATGGGGAGCGCCTTAGATCCACGAGTACTGACTTTCCCTTTTCCAATATAATGGAATTAATGTTGAAGGGCTTTGGTTTCAACAAGACGATGCAATATGCCATACAGCATGCGATACAATCAATTTATTGCAAGAAATTTATTTGATGAGCTCATAATTTCGCGTAATGCTCTTGTGAATTGACCTCCACTATCGTGTGATATTATACCTATGGATTATTTTCTGTGGAGGTGTATAAAATCCCTAGTCGATGCCGATAAACCACAGACGTTGGACCACTCGGAAGACAACATTCGCGACATTATTGCCAATATACGACCCCAACTGCTCGAAACAATTATTGAGAATTGAACTTCCAGATTTCCCTTCATTCGAGTCAGCCGAAGCGCTTATATGCCTCAAATCGTATTTAAACGTCAAATACTAACTGCATAAAATTACCTTTTCAATGAACTTATATACCTCTAAAAAAACACCCGTCATAATTGAGCGCGGTTTACATTTATGATACAGTATCAACGAAAAAAGTGTGTTGAAAAATGTTTTGTATATCTATTACATGCGTGCCAATATACTCCATTACTTTACTAATAAATAAAATGAGGTTTGAATGAGAATATAAAAGTCCGATACGAATTCGTATTTATGAAAGATTACTTGGGGTTGTATTTCTTCAATATCTACTTTCTTGCATAAAATTAACAATTAGCAAAGCAAATTTTTTAAAAAAATTAGAAAACTAGTAAACCATTTAGATCTTCGACAAAAGACAGGACATATTAGAGATTTAATTTTTTTTGTAATGTCAAACGGATTTCATGCAGAATATGCTACAAAAGCAAATTTGATTTACAAATAGGACGAGTGTAGTTTTAAAATAGTACATACAGGCATTTTTAAGATTAATTTTCTTGTAGATACGGGGTTTGATTGAAAAGATAATCTTACAGCTTCATTATATAATCACCATTGTTACCGGGAAATGCCGCGCTTTCGGTTTCCACAATATTCCCTCAATCATACCTCACTCGAGAAATTTATTCGCCCGTTCGCGGGGCGGGACGTAACCGCCCTTGCCGCTCGCCGCCTCGACCGAATAACGTCATCTCCAATTTCAACATCGCCCAAATCCTTTGTCGATATTGGGATTCCGATTGAGTGCCTCTTAATGTGGCACTGATCAATGGTACTCCTATAAATATTGCTCGGGCCCTTCCGCCCTGTTCCCCTCTTGCCGTTATCGCGGCCGTAACAATTTGCTTACGAGCCGGCGGCGACGTATAAATGATTGCCGCAGACGGGAACAGCCGCAGAGTTTGATACGCATTAGTGCCTCGCCCGCGCCTCCTGATTTATGCGTGCGTGGCTGTTTTATTTGGGGCTGGTCGTTCTTTGATTCGTGTCTTGTACTAACTGGGATCGTGTCTCGTCGTGTAAACGAGGTGTTGATAGCGATTGCAGGAAAATTGCGTTGCACCGTTTCAAACCCGCGGGGGAGGGGGGTGGGGTTCAGTGATTTGTACGATTTAGAACGACAGAGATCTTCCTGTTGATGCAATTGAGTTGGTCGTGTTTGTGTATTTTGATGGGGAAACTTTATAGAATTCAAATATTTTATGTGGCACTGGTGAAAATTTTGTTGCTAATAATATTTTTGCTAGGGTTTAATTCCTGGATTTTAGCGATGGACATTCTTAGGTATTGAAACGGGAAAATATTTTCGCTCCATGACGCAAGCCCTGACTATCTTACAACGAAAAAAAAATGCTTTGGAGAACGCCGGATTGAATTTACCTTCTATGCGCTTGTATTCTATTGTTGTCAACAAATGGCTAAATTAGAATGTTTTCCATTGAGTGCTAAACTATTTAATTACAGGAAGACTCTAGAAAATCAGCGACCTATTGTGAAATATCACATCAGAAGAAGTCGTATTTTATATGCGGTTTACCGTCTTTTGTGTAGCTACTGCTTAACTGCACTGCATACCTATACGTTTAGAAGAAATACTTGAGATATTGTTAGTTTTAATGGTACTATGTCATATCTAGATTTTTCAAATATTGTTGCACTAAATTATGGTCGACCACGGTGGTTTTTGAATATGTAAAAAGTGTTTAGAAAATATGACTTATTTTTTTTTCCAAAAAAAATAATGTGATGTATCAAAAGAGACACCAATATAATACCATAACAATTTAAATATTTTCACTAACCTAAATTATTTTGATCGAAAACCGAGGCAAAATTTCGAGATTCCTTATAATTTCGTTCATTCATTCGTCTATATTTTTCCTGTACGTTGACCGGGCGTGCAAATTGCGTAGGACGCGACGTACTGGAAACTTTTTTCTCGAGCTAGTAACAAGCAAACTTCTTTGAATGTTACCTGCCTTCACGCTCGAAAACTCATGATATAGATCGCTACTGGGAATTTAGCCGCCTTTCAACTTCAATAATGTGGAAGTAATTTTCGATGTTGGATCGAGTTACGTAGTTGTAAGGTTACCAAACAGACGGTTTTATTCTACTTGAATAATTGTATAGAAATGGGAAAAGTTAGTCCTTGCGAGATTACGTTCCATTACAATACGCTAGTTAACTTTCTGCCTTGGACGGTTGTTCAATAGCGAATTATTTTGCTTTCTTCTTAATATTTAATATAGATATATTATCAACAGGCAGATATTGCTTTCGTGAAACACGACATGTCAACAAACAAGAATAATAATGTGACAAACAAGAATATCTTAAAAGCAGAATGGGAAATTATAATTTACGTAATTGTTTTTTTTCAATTAACAATGAAACCATAAAAATTGGTTTGCTAGATTTTTATTTTTAAACCAAAATGCGAACAGATTTTTGTTTAAGTAGGAATTTTGGAGGTAAACTGGATATTGCAAGAGATGAAATATTTTCCGATTTCTCCATATTTTTCGTCGTAATTAGAATATTTATTTTTCTAATATATTTTACTATTATCTTTGAAATTACTACAAAAAATATATTTGTATTGTTTGTTTTACCTTGTCATAAAGTAGATTGAAGATATGTTGAAATAAAGTTAATAACACTTCCTACTGACTCCGATAGATGGCGTTAGAATTAACTTAATTCTCGTTATTGAAGTCAGTTAGTTTATTAATAAACCACGCGAGCGAAGTCGCGACCAAAAAGTAGTAATATAATATCCTAAAATAATATGAGTAGCCTTTTTATTAATGTATATAAGAAAGCTTGGTATATAACGCAACGCGTATTATGCAAGTTTCATGAGTTCAGCCTGCATAAAAATGTTTACGAGCTAATATAGGCTATGCCAAGTTATCTGGGTCGAGGGGATATTCAGCATCTACCTTTTCAGCGTGCGCCTTTCAACTGCTCTCTGCTAGCTCATAATAGGCGCCGATATTAATTGCAGTCTGAAATGTTTTGCGTTGTATTGCTTGCCGCTTGGAGATTCATTCTTTTTTTTATTTTGAATAATATGTTAACAACTCTATTATTAAATCACCAGTATTTAATAAAAGGGAACTTGATTTGAATCGGTATTACGATATATAGCAGGGCAAGCCTTTTCGCTACAAGACGGAAATGAAACAGCACTGAAGAGATTATTTACTCTTGTCAAAATTGGAACTTCTGGCGTATAAGTAAGTATATTTAATTTTTCAGATATCCGCACCTCAAACTGAACCATTGAAACTTTATAAGATCATTCACATGTTTTTCTGTCGGTTCTTTTATTACAGCCAATTTTCTCAACTCTATGATTAAACCAACAGTATTTAATAAAAGTGAACTTGATTTGAATCGGTATTACGACATATAGCAGGACAAGTCTCTCCGCTACAAGACAGAAATGAAAAACTTGATATGTGACATATTAATACATCGTTCCACCCACATATTTTGCACTAGCTTACTTTTTTAAAATATTTATGTAAGAATTAAAGGGGACGTAAATAAAGTACTCAATTTTGTTTAAAATTTGATGTAACATGTGGTTGGTGTATCATTTGAAAGACTTGTTATAAAGAATAAAGAAATATTTCATAATAATTTTAAATTGCCTCTTCGAAAAAATATTCTAAAAAAATACGTAAATAACCCCCAGGAGACCCGGGACAGAAATTTTTATGCGTGATGTTTAAAAAATTCATATGAAAATAAAACGTGTATAAATAGTTGCATTTGTCAATATGCTTTTATTTACATCCTACACGATAAAGTTAATCATTTTTTCTATTTACCCCATGAAATTAACCCCATATTCAAAATTCACCTTTTTATTCTCAACGTCTATAATTGGGCCATCATTGCTTCCTTTATCTTTGTCCCAAATTTCAAATTTTCACATTGAGTACTTTCCGAGAAATTCGCCTGTGAAAAAGGGGCAGGCAGACGGACATCGAAATGATTTCTTTAGTGTTTCGTTTTGGCAATTTTGCCACGGAACAATAAAAATGGTTATTTTCTTAAGCCCTTTTATAATGGATCACTATTCAGTGCGATGCGCAGACCTTAAAAATATATTTTTTTATATTTTGATGTGCTACATATTCACATAGGTCTAAAACTATAAACTCTTTGTTGCTGTGACAGATTGATGAAAAGAAATGGTGAAAATTAAATGTAGTTAAAATAAAAAAGTCTATTTATCCGCAACTAGAAAATAACTTAAACTATAATATTGAAAAAACTATAAATGCACTTAAGACCCCATTCAGATGAAAGCCTCCACCAGCTTCTTCAAATACTCGCGGTTAGCTGCAAAAGTCGTTCAACTCTTTGTACTTGCTTCTTTTTAGGTTTTCATTCCTCAAAATGAAAAAAAAAAGGGACCGTTATGGGATTACTTGGTTGTCCCTCCATCCGCCCGCCTGTCTATCAAAGCCCCTTTTCTCAGTAAAAGCTCGCTAAATTAAATTCTACTGAAGCCTATACTTTGCTATAAAAATTTAAAAAAAAATAATTTTGATTGGTTCACGCAACAATTTTTTTTGCGTATTTTTTATACATACGATAGTCTTACTCCCTGGTATTCCAGTCGACCTACAATCTTGAAAGTCGACATAATGGGAGATCTTATAGCATAAGAAAAAAGGAAAACTCCAAAAAAATAATTATTTCGAATTCTGTGTTACGCCTATGAAAGATATAGTAGGCAATATATTCATGGTATAAAAATTAATATTTTTAAATAATTTAATTAGAAATATTATGTACCCCTAAATGTTTATAAAGGCCTAAGTGTGTACGAAACACTCGTAGAACCAGTTCTATTCGTGCTTGGCAGGTCTTTTCTATCTCTTCGGGACAGTGAGTGTTATTATCTGCTCGCTTTCTTTTGCTTGTTAGTCCTTTTCAAAGCGTCACTGTTTTTGTCCACTTAACTTCGTGTGTCCTAGCAACACAGCCTGTCCATTACCAATTTTGTTTCATAGTAGGGCACCTATACTTTTGTCTTCTCTTTTATTTTTGTATATCTAATTTTGTCCATTTACTTCGCCTTGAGAAAAACGCTCTTCATGTTTCTGTGGCAGATCGAAATTTTGTTTATTGTTTCTTTCGTTTATTTCCAAGTCCTGACATCCATAAGATGAAAATTACGGAATCCTAATAAAAGAAAAATTATTAAAATTCAGTTAAATACAAATACGAATATCATAGATTCCTGACTTTAGGCAGTGGTAAAAGAACGAACCTAACTCGTTTTTTGAAACGTAATTTAGAGATGAGGCATTGTTAATGTTAACGAATATATTTTTTGTCTCTTTTACACTTAAAAAGAAATTAATTAATGTTAGAAACTTTATTTTAAAGGCTAAAGTTCCGATATTAATAAAAATATTCTTATTATTATTGAAAGGACACTTGTGTTAAAGGTTTGTGTCGGGAAATATTTCTTAACATGAAAGTTAAGACCATTTTCAAATTAGAAAAATAAAACCGGTAAGTGCGAATCTGGATCGCGCATCGTGGGTTCCATGCCATCATTGTTTGAAGTGAAATTACTTTATCTATCATTTAACTTCTATTAATATTTCATAATACTTAAAGTTGTTTTTGAGTGGAGGGATGCTTGTATTATCGTGAACATCTCGAATACTATGATATCTAGAACCATCTTATAGTTTTCTTACAACCTTTGCATAAGCTTTTAAAAACTTGGTTTTTCATAATTTTAAGTTCAGTAGGTTCGAAAATTAGGGATTCCAGGCATATTTTCTATGTTTTTCAGTATAACTCTGGAGTTATATTATCTAAAATTAGGTAATAAAATATGTTGATACCCATATAACTTTTCCTTTCAAACTATATCACATTTAATTTGTCACGTGAAAGTATGCAAAAATTGTAGGTCTTTCCACTCTCCCTACAAAATTTTATACCTGTTAGCTTGATCAGTGTTTTTACGATAGGCCATAATTGAAATAAAAAGCGTCTATTGATTCGCTCCAGTGGTTACAGTAGTACGATGTTTTATAAACTTTAAGTGTTTCATGGAAATGTCTAATATATTTTCAAGTTTTTCCATGCATGGTTACTTTCGAAAAATGCAAACGTATCATAGTAAGTACAAAATATAATACTGTTAATATTATAATACTCTTTAAATTAACCAAGTATTTTAATTACTCACAAATTGCCATGGGTGAAAAACATTAATTCATTAAATTCTATTTTGTTGAACAACGTTCACAAAAATCATTAGGCATTGGGGTGCATAGCGATTCTGCTTAATGGTTAAATTGGACTCCTCTTTGAGATCTACTTTTCTAAATTGGGTTCTTTTTGGCTACCCGGATGGGGGAGGTTTTGGTATTTTTATTTGTTACGGGAGCTACGTCGCTGCGGTCAAAGCGCCTTTGTCGCGTTGCTGCCTCTGTGATTTTTACGCCGACTTTTTCAATTTGAAGGGGTTGCCCGGTAAACATTTTTGTCCACGAGCTTATATATTCCTAATAGGAAGCGCGCTGGAGTTCGAATGTGACCTGTTCATTTTTTTTTATTCGGATATGTACTCTATCAACCAAGTATTTAAATAAAAGTTTCTAAATTTTTTTTTCAAATTAACATATATTCTTGAGATGATTTTATAATTATTATTTGGGTTAAAATAATTTTGAATATTATCAAACATTTTAGTTTACAACATAACAATTTAGTTGATTATGTATCAAAATTAGAAATTATCATTTTATTTGAGTCTATAGTAATTCACTACAAGATAAATTGAAGGAAATTACTCGAAAATGTCCGTACTACAGCGAGTTCGCTCATTCGGTAACGCACGCTCAGCTTATTACCTAGTGAATGAAGTTCATTTGTACCGAGCGAGTGAACGGGGGCGAGCACCGTTTATCTCGATGTCCCGGGTAATTAGAGGGATATGAGGGGTCGCAATCTCAGCACAACTATCGGTTCACCCCTTCTCGCTTGACCTAGTTGGCGATAGTCCTCTTCAGGTCGCGCAAGCTCAGCGAGACTAGGCATGGTGAGCGAGCAGGATCTTTTGGCGTGCTACGATGGGCGCTACAGCGTAGCAAGGGGTGGGAGTGCGGGGTCTGCTTTTCTAGGACGGGTATTTACGTTTTTTGGCACGGGATTTTGTAACCACTATTTTTTTAATTTTTTTCACTATTTATAAACAAATTATACGCAATGTTTAAGCTTTGATTTTGTTGTCGATATTTTTACGCATATTAATTGATCCGATATATCGACCGGAGATAACTTGGCATAATAATTTTCTTTCATTTCACGGCAGCGTGTGTACTTCCACCTGTTTGAAGAAATCTAATATTCTGTTTAGGATCATTAAATTAATGTGGGGATTTACTTTTGGTGAAACGCTGTTTACAGTCCACAAAAATATTTAAGTAATATTTATTTATACAGCTTTACACAATTTCTTTTTAAATAATTGACCTCTTCGAATCCATATTCATCAATTATTTTCTACGGAGGTATAGGTTGTGAAAATGACGATGTTGATTTATAACTCTATGAAATGAAGCATCGAAATACCTATATAGACATTGTATCACTTAATTTGTTTCATAAATTATTTTTATATACAATTTGTTCCTTTATTAATACGCTAGTTTTTATTCGATAGTTGGCCCGCGTGGATTGTTGACTAAAACAGAGGTATTTATATAATACGCTAGTTTGTATTCGACAGTTGGCCCGCGTGGATTGTTAACTAAAGCAGAGGGATTTATATAATACGCTAGTTTTTATTTCGATAGTTGGCCCGCGTAGATTGTTGACTAAATCAGAGGAATTTATATAACACGCTAGTTTTTATTCGACAGTTGGCCCGCGTAGATTGTTTACTAAAGCAGATGGATTTATATAATACGCTAGTTTTTATTCGACAGTTGGTCCGCGTAGATTGTTTACTAAAGCAGATGGATTTATATAATACGCTAGTTTTTATTCGACAGTTGGTCCGCGTTGATTGTTTACTAAAGCAGATGGATTTATATAATACGCTAGTTTTTATTCGACAGGTGGCTCGCGTGGATTGTTAACTAAAGCAGAGGGATTTATATAATACGCTAGTTTTTATTCGACAGTTGGCCCGCGTGGATTGTTGACTAAAGCAGAGGGATTTATATAATACGCTAGTTTTTATTCGACAGTTGGGCCGCGTGGATTGTTTACTAAAGCAGAGGGATTTATATAATTAGCTAGTTTATATTCGACAGTTGGCCCGCGTGGATTGTTGACTAAAGCAGAGAGATTTATATCCTGGTTTAGAGCTCTCAAAATATGTAAATAATACATTCAATATACGTATTGGACCAACTTATATGTAAAAAATAATTTTTATTGTTGAGTAAAAATACCGAGTTTGATCATATAGGAGTTAAATTAACTTGTATGGTAATTCAAATCTTAAACTGCCTATAAACGAAAATCTATCCATCCGTTTAGGCGTCATTAAGTAACTAACATCAAGGCATATTTCATGATACTATTTCCACTCGACTAAAACCATATGTAATTAATAGCCTTTATGTTATACCATCACATAAATTTTCTATATGTAAGCTAATTTTTGTCGTGATTTGTTAATCGGGTTCAGTATTATTAAGTAACAAACGAGTAAAGAAAAACACTATTATAAGGATAATTTAGGGTCTCATAAAATCATTTGAGGTTATTTCTACCCTGTTTACATCTTTTATTTACTCTCATTAGTCACTTAAAGTTTGGCGCTCATTAAAGTGAATATATCACAATAATCGTTACAAGTATCACTGAGTCGAAAAGGAGAATACAAAGCTCACATCTTTTGCTCGAAATCTCTTAACCGGTTAGAAGTCTGTCTTAAGAAAAGTAATACTTTTAACCAGTCGAAAGAGCTAAATTTGCGTGCGTTAAATTATGCGTTCGAGATACTTCGTATTTTATACGCGCGAAGTAGGCGTAATGCGTACTTCGCGTGTTTAATAAATTGATAGCCATTTGTTTCAACTTCTTGTTGCTATCTGCCTTAGGGGGGCGGCGCCCTAAACCGGTAAGCATCTTAAGGCTTTTTAATGGAAGTACTCAGCGAATATCAATGTTTAAATACTTTCTTTTTGACTTGTTAATGATGCACGCCGAAAAAGTTGGCGTACTTGAGTCTGGATTATTTTTGTTTATATATATGGAGGCATGGATGAATTGCTCATTATTTGTATCTCGTGGCTGTCTTTTGGAAGCTTTTTATAGTCTTGGAAGAATTTGTTTTTCGTTTGAATAAAATAGTGGAAATTTCGGTTTCACTTTTGTTTTGTGTAATTCTAATGATCTGTCTTAGGGGGGCGGTGCCCTTAACCGGTAAGCATCTTAAGACTTTTTATTGGAAGTACTCAGCGAATATTAATGTTTAAATACTTTCTTTTTGACTCGTTAATGATGCACGTCGAAAAGTTTGCGTATTTGAGTCTGAATTACTTTTGTTTAGATGTATGGAGGCATGGACGAATTGTCATTATGTGTATTTCGTGGCTCTCTTTTGGAAAGCTTTTTATAATCTTGGAACAATTTGTTTTCCGTTTGAATAAAACTGTGGAAATTTCGCTTTCACTTTTCTTTTTGTGTAATTCCTCCGCATTACAGCCACTGTTACGAAGGGGTCAGATTGGATATAGTTGTAAAAGATCATCTCCTTATAGACATGAGTTGATACAAAGTAAAATAAGTTTTATAAAATTTATTTAATTTAATAATAATGCAATATCTTAACTAGAGATTATTAAATTAAAAATCTCTCCATTAGGATTCAAACCGTTTTTATTAGCGTATCTTTTAAATGCGCTATACAAAGTTTGTAATTGACACATTGATACAATTATTTAGTCAAATATATTGTAATGAGTGTAACTGCATCTAAACACTTCATATAAAATATTAAAATATGTAAGACTTTTAAAAAAAACATAAATTTGTGAATAATACTAGCGTATTTAAGCCTCGTGTAATTAGTAAACATTGAAAACTTATTTTTTCTATATATTTGAGTAAATAAAACACATTTTAAGCAATAAAAGCGTTTAAGTTGTAATTGCTAATTATTTTTGTTAGTTGTAGACCCTGTCACGTATTTGTGTAAATTTTGTTTCTTAGTTTGAGAAATTTCTAGGTGATAGATATTTGCTGCTTTTTTATAAAATTTTGCTGAAGAAAATGTTTTATATTGAAGAGAATTTAGATTCTCCATTTGAAGGGGGTGGGGGTAAAATGAAAATCTGTTTTTCTTAAAAAAAAAAACAAATTAAAGCTAATCCTAAAATTACGAATGAAGATATTTGCTCTTTACATCTATGTTTCAATCTTTATTACTTATAACTATGTTATACATTATAATGATTGCTCTCTGTCCCGTTTTGTATATCCGAAAAGGCTGTGACAGAATAACAAATGGTTCTAAAGTGTTATATTTTTTTATGATTCCGTAGGGACTGAATGGAACTTTATTGTAGCGGCAACGTCGTCTGTCGGGTAGAGGCTTCTAAACAAAATAAGATATGAACTTAAAATTCGCATACAATATCTAATTTCTTGACTCAAAATTAAAAAAAACGTTTAGTGTCATTGAAAACACCTTTTCGAGTATAGTACAAATCTTGTTTTTATTTAATTTTATTTAGTTTTTTTACAAAATAACGCTTGGCGCACTATCATATTTGCCATCTTTACATCCATTTTCTTCTTAGTTCTGTGTCAAGGGCGCTGTTATGTAGGAAGCTATAATACAGCTTTAAAATTTTTCATATCCTGCATTAAACATCAAACAAAGCTTAATATAAAATGTTTTAGGTTACGAGTAATAAAACCAAGGTACTTTCGAGAAATTCACGATAGTTTCACGTCAGGGAAAGACATGCTTGGAAATATAGTTTCGTATTGAAAAATGACGTTGATATTGGCAAATAGTTTAGTATAAACACTACTTCTACATACGTAAGTATATAGGGAACCTTCGTATTGTGAGTTCTACACTATTTAACTAATACAGTTCTAAAATTTATCGTATCCTGCTTTTAAACATCAAACAAAGCTTAATATGAAATATTATAGATTACGAGTAATAAAACCAAGGTATTTTCGAGAAATTCACGATAGTTTCATGTCAGGGAAAGACACGCTTGGCAATATAGTTTCGTATTGAAAAATGACGTTGATATTGGCAAATACTCTAGTAGAAACACTACTTCTACATACATAAGTGGGAAACTTCGTATTGTGAGTTCTACACTTATTTAACATAGTTATTAACGTTTTGGTATGAAACTCTGAAAATGATATTTTGTTAATGTGATTCAAGTTATGTGGTATGACAGTTAGTTTACTTTTAGATAAAAATGTTGCCAGTTCAGTGTAAAATAATCGATTAAAGTGTAACCAAAACATGTTCTGAAAATTGCTGTTTAGTGGTATCATGGTTTTGTTTTGTTGACATATTTATATATGTAATTATTAATGGTTTTAATTTAAGTTATTCGATTTGATATATGGAATTAATTTTCACATTTAAGAAAGTTCTGCAATAACGAATCTTTTCGCGCATAGGGCATACACTATTTATTATGTCTGCCCCAAACCTACCGCATCTAGTGTTATGATCTATGTTTTTTTCGTAAAGTACAGAGGTATGTTTAAGACCATTCAAAATTATAATCGTCAATACTCTAAAACTAAAACTAAATTTTATTTACTATCTGTTAAAGTGTTTTTACTGTAATATGTTGCATCCAGTTTCATGTAATCTAACGTGATTATTTTCTTAAAAGACTTTGGCAAATTTAAGCCTGTCCATGTACAAAATCACATATTCCTTTTAAGAAAAAAAATACTTAAGGTTTATTTGATTCACGTTGCATTTTCTTTGAGTTGTTACACAATTTGTATTCGTGCGTATCTTTCTAATGGGTCCACCTCCACTTCATAATTAATTGCCAATTTTTAACTATAGAAGACGTTTTTAATGCTAAATATAGAAGACTTTTTTAATACGTGAATAACAGTGTTTGTTAATGTATTTGAGTAAATAAATACATAATTTAAGCAATGGAGGCAATTGAGTTATCTCTATCGTCGAGTACAAAGTGGCAGTCGGGGGCTAATCCCCCGAGGCGGTGCACGAGCACGCCGTCTTGTGCTCAAATTATTGTCGTTGTTGGAGCAAACAGACCACAGGGATTTTAGCGTTTTTTTTTGTAATGTTAATTGAGTCTAGAAGAGGCAAATAAATGGCATATATCTTTATTATACCTCGATGAAATGTGGAACTTTATTTCTCAAGAGCAAAACTCTGAATGAATTATGGTATATATAACATACGCGCGTTTTGTAAATTTTTGTCCTTTTTTGTGACGTTTTAGTTAATAAATACATAATTTAAGCAATGGAGGTGATTGAGTTGTTACTATCGTCGAGTGTAAGGTGGCAGTCGGGAGCTAATCCCCCGAGGCTGTGCAGGAGCACGCCTCCTTGCGCTCAAATTATTGTCGTTGTTGGAGTAAATAAACCTCAGCGAGTTTAGCGTTTTTTTTTGTAACATTAATTGACTCTAGAAAGATTCGTAAGTAGAGTACAGGCGCATTACATCGTTGAAAGTTGGAAATTTATTCCGTAAGTGATACACTTTTATTTAATAGTGGTATATATAGCTCTGAAAAACTTGAAAAAGGCAGAGTATTCTCTGTCCACATTATCTGATCAAATGTAGTTTTGACTTACAACTATAATAAATTTTCTCTCTGTTTCGTCAATTTATATTTAGGGTTCCATACTATAAAAGGAAAAGGGTTGCTCCCTTGTACTTGATAACTCCGTTGTCCGTCTGTCTGTCAAGACCCTTTTTCAGGTGTAGTTTTTTGTTATAAGCAATTGGACTACTGAAATATAAATATTAATCATTTAAAAAAATTGTTATAAATTCTTCGTATTAAAATTAACAAAAGATATGTTGTCATTTTTTTTAATAAATCAAGTTTTTATAAGTTAAAATAACAAGGTTTGTAATAGTAACCAAAAGTTTAAATATTACTTATACCATACGCGATTGCTACAGACTTCATATATGCTTCTATATATACGGAACCCTAATCTCTGAAATATGTCTCAGCCAGTTTTTAGTTTAACCCAAACGATCTATGTATTGCTACATTGAGTCCTTTTATTATAACGCTGTTTAGTTAAAATACCAAACCTTCTGCACACTTGCTTTGTGAAGTACCAATTTTTGGACGGTAACCGTTAGAATAGATCACGGGGAATGAAAAACTTAAAGTTTCACAACGTTTGTAAACATGTTAATATACATG
Source organism: Druceiella hillmani (assembly GCA_039881145.1). Taxonomy (NCBI): domain Eukaryota; kingdom Metazoa; phylum Arthropoda; class Insecta; order Lepidoptera; family Hepialidae; genus Druceiella; species Druceiella hillmani. Next base: position 3,300,074 of record JAYKKI010000015.1, read on the forward strand.
GCAATGAAAACCGTGTTACTGAATTTTCCAAGCGAATTTGTTACGTCGAGTCACTCATATCTTTAATAATTACCACCGTCATATCATTTCTATTTTGATCTTCAAAATTACGTTAGTTTGAATTTTTTTAGGGTAATTTATAATCTGGAAGGTAATGAGAATTTTTGTGATAAACCGAATGCGAAGATCATAAATATCAACACTTTTCATTATCGTTACATTGGAAATGATAAATTTTTCTGTTGATATATTAGAATGAATCATTTTAAGGATTTCGTCGAATGGGGCAGCGCTTTTTAATGAATCAACATCCTGTCCCCGTCCATTGTATAGACTTTTTTCTATGTATGTCTTATTGGAGGCATTGCTCATAATCGCCAGGATGGACAGACGGCTTGGCGATCGCAGTGCGTAGCTTCTCGCACCAGCGGCGTTGCTGCCGTCCCTGGTCAGTGGGATTTTAACTATGCTATTGCAAACATCACTCCAGCCCCGCTCAACGAGCGGTCAGGAATCGAAGCCTGGATTCCGCTCTGCGCAGCGCCTTCAAGACCTCAAGACCGGTGATCAACTCAAAACATCCCGGCGGCCACAGACTAGTTCTTAAAAATACAATGAACTGTGTCGTACATTATTTATTTGACCGCATTGCTCTTCAGGTTTAAGCTTTCAGGATAGTGTGCCTCCCTTTAATTATTCTACTGAAGGTTAGAAACATGTTAAATTAATTTGACGGTATTAGTTTACTTTGAAAGTATTCCCTTTTAATAAGGTTTTCAAAGTAATTTGATACGGTTACGTTACGTTCACTAATTTATGAGATTAAAAAACGAGAGCTTTCAGATCCAATCCCCAGTGTTTCTTTGTGCTTTTTAATATAAAAAAGTATACTTATATAACTAATATTTTGGAGAAAGCAATATATCAGAAAAATAGCTGGATTCCCTACGTTAGGGTAGCTAGCATTATTTAGTTATTACCGTTCCATACGGCACGTCCACATAGATTCAAATGTAAAAATTTTAATTGATCAGGACCCCAAACTGAATGCGTGTTCGATACGCAGTCAGTTTTGTTGTATCTTTATCTTTCGGCAATTAGGCTGCTCTATAAGTCTAGTACACACTACTATTCTAGTAGTTGTAGTTAGAACGTAGTTAGAACCCTATTTCTCAATTCATTCCATTTTCATTAATCCCGCGGGTTCATGACGAATCGTTTGACACACCTCATTTATCAAAACTCATAAAGTACTTTAGATGATGAAATAAAGAATTCACATACATATTGACACAAAAGATATATAATAATCATAAATCTTTACATTTATTTAAGCCTATGATTTATTTCCATTTGAATTTATATATTCCAATAAACTTACAATAGAAATTGAATGTGGAATACAATTTCGATGAATCCTTTTATTCCTACGTTACTAAGTTACAATAGTTGAGTTCACTGTTCCATAGATCTTGTTTTTTTTGTAAGTTATTAAAGTACCGTCCATCAAAGCTTGAATATTCCCAAGGGTGAAATAGATTTTATGCCAAGTCACGCACCCTTAGCTAGTGTTTCACTACCGAACTGCATCGCTCGTTGTAGAGTTGCATCGTCTTGACGAGTGCACTCAATGGGGGTTGCATCTGATTTAAACTAGCAGATTGGCTCGTCAGGCTGTCGGCACGAGCGGCGGCTAACGAGCGACCTGCCCGGGCATATTATTCGTTCTAGAGGTAGGTAGGGATGAAATGCAACGTAACGTCCGTCGGTGCTTTTATCATCTCGTTACTTTTTTGATCTCCTGATTTAATTTAGAAGCGGATTTAGAAATGTATTGCGTTTTGTATGGTATTGTTAGGTTTTTTTAATACGTTTTTGTTACTTAATCTTAATAGTTTACTTAATCTAAAATACCGATTTATTTATCCATATCCATCAAAGTATAGATATGGTATACGGTTAGAAAGAGCTTCTTAAGAGCAATCCAGTACCACAAAATACACAGTACCATAAAATACATTATGATAGACTGAAGCAGTGCCGAGAACGTAAAAAATATTACCCGTTAACGTACACGTATTTACATAAAACAGGCGGCCGTATCCCCAACACAGCCACACCCTGATTTTTTTTCGTTTTCACTTCGTTAAAAAAAACATTTCTATACAAAAAAGTTTAGACTCTTTATATCTGCCAGTCGTCCCATGACAGCTCACATTTTTAATTTACAAACTACAATATTTACTCAAATTTACTCGCGAAATTGAGTTCTATATTGTCTGTAATGGAGAATCGATGAGAAAGACCAACAATGTTCCTTCTCATCCATACAGAGTTCCTGTGGGAGGTCATGTCCACTTTATAAAAATAGATAGAGTAATATTACAATTAATTGTCAGGAATGAGTGTTGTTAATTAATCAAAAGTAGTGATAACGATAGTAACAAGACAGTACATAGTATAGATACACCATTAAGAAAAAAAACAAACTATGTTATGTAAACTTTTTTTAAGTACACATCCAAATATACGTCTTTAAATGTCATATCGCGAATTGCCAATAGCGGCGAGCGGTCGCGCGCAGTAAAAATAGACGGCCGATGTCTATTTCGAGCGCGTTGTTCAATTCTATTTCGAGTCGGTCTTAATTCGCGATAGTATTTCCGTATTGGCGTGTCCGTCGCCGGCCGCTATTCCCGTCGCTCTTTATTTCTCCACTCGGCCGGGCGACGTCACAGTTGCCGCGCCGCACTAGCGGGCGTTGACTTTTCCGCAATTTTGCGGCCGTCAGCAGGCAACCGTGTGACGAGACGCTGGTTTGCGGTGGAGATTGCGTTCCGACTCGGATGTGCTCTATGTATGAATCTTTACTATATTTGAGACAAAAAATGTTGATTTGGCACTAGTTACTTTGAAGTTTTATCGTCTATTGGAAGTATAAATGAAAAGCGTGGGATATAATGTGCAATATTAAAAATGACCTCACAACACAGTATTACCGTCCTTCTCTAAACGTTAAATTTAAAGTTTTGTAACTCGGTCAATTTTTAAGATTATTAAAAAAAAATTCACTCTTCATCAGCTTGTACCTTGAAGTTATGATTAATGAAATAAAAAAAATTTGGTCAAATACCCAATTGCGTTAAGTATTGTGCGATCGAAATATGAAAGCGGAAGTTTATTTCATAATTCAATAAAATTAGACTGGTGACGGGGAAATGATTGTTACTATGTGAGGGGAAGGGGCTGTTACTCATTAGGGACAAATTTGAATGAAGCTGCAGGTTTACAATGAAGGCAGTATTACAGTCACTTGATCGATGAAAGGTCTCTTTGATCTTGAATTGGGACTTCAATGGTAGCTTAGTTTCTATATCGCTCTTCATCTAATTTAGCGCTTCGTTTAGATGTGACGTATTAAATATTATTATATGTATCATAAGGTTAGTGGTACCAACTTTTAAGGTTCTGTATCCCAAAAACAAAACTGGAACCCTTATAGGATCACTTCATTGTTCGTCTGTCGGTCTGTCAAGATCCTTTTTCTCGAGAACGCGTAGAGGCATCAAGTTGAAATTAATATCAAGTACTCAGGTCTACGGTCCCTTGGAGCTGTAAAGTCAAGCTTGTAAGTCAACGAAATAAAAAAAATACGGCCATTTATACCGCATATTTTGAAACACCTAAAACCTATAGGGTACTTCCCGTTGACCTAGAATCATGAAATTTGGCAAGTCGCTAGGTCTCACGGCACAAGTAAAGGAAAACATAGTTAATATGTAGTTTTATCACATCAACATTTCTTTTAAATGTGCGGCTGTGAAACATATAAAACAATATGTTTTCATTCTAAAAAAATTAAAATTTTGATAGGTATATTATGTACCGTTAAATGTTTATAAATGCTTAAATGTGTACGCGGAACCTTCGTAGTGCGGGTTCCACTCGTGCTTGGCAAGTTTTTTATTTTTTTTCATCGAATTAATTCACCGCTTCATTAAGATGTACACAATTGATTAGATATCATTATATATTCTCGGATCATAATTTTATCAGTGGCATTTTTTTGCTATTTTTTTGGAAATTATGTGTGGCACTGACTAATCAATATAAAACGAAAAAGTTTGTCCGTTTCTTCGCGCTAATTTGAGAGATCAGATATCAGATTTCAACAAAAATATTCTCGTGTTAGAAAACTCATATTTTGAGGAATATTCTAGGCGCTGTGTTTCTTATAGGTAATGCGACAAGAAATGTAACAGACGTCGAACACTGCTTAAACGGCACAAGGTGATGATCATCCAGATCATTGACGCCGATATACTCTAACTCCGACGATAGATGCCGTTTGGCGAACGATTGGAGGCGTTTTATGACTGCGGAAGGAAAGCAGCATACTTAAGATAGTTCTACGGTGATAAATTCTTAACTTTTCCTTTTGGCATCGTCGTAGTCAACCAAAGAGCCTATTTATTGACTAATTTTACATTTCAAAATTGAATTATCACATTGTCTAATTTTCGTAATGAAACCCAAATAAGTTTTGTTTTGTTGCAGTTGTGTCATCCATTTATTTCATTCGATCCTAACTTGGGCATCGTTTTATTTTTGCATTTTTACGGTTTATAGTGACATATTTTATTTATTTTATTTATTTTTATTATAGTGCCCATTTTTAAGAATGGTAAAGAAACAGGTAAAGAAGCCTCCGACTCCACTTCTGCTGTGTATATCACTTTTAAACTTGTTTTTGAGGTATTTGAAAATCTATCTAAATAATCCGAGTCACAAGTCCACTAATATTTTTGCAGTAAGCTTAATTGACATCTTAAAAGAAAATGGAAAAAAAAACAATATTAGTCCCAAAATAAGTGCACATAGATATTTAGCTTTTAGCAAAGGCTAATGTTATGCCTTCATCGTCTCCTTGCTGTGAATTCTCCACAGATATAGCGAAAGTTGTCTGCTGAATTGTTACAATTTCTTGAATTTGAAGAAATTTTCCAATTAAAAAAAGGCAATTTAGTGTTTCGCAGAACAAAAACGATGTCGATTTTATATCATTCAAATACTGAATAATATTTTGAATGATAATGCTTCGTTTTTTATCTAAATCTGTGGGTTAACTATCCTTGAATTAAGTATTTGGCGATAGTTAGAATTCCTAGCTGATTATTTTGATGGTTAAGTAATATTTATTAAGATATCGAAGAAACCTTAGGTGATGGAATTTTTTTTATTATTTCTTGGGTAGTTAGTATCTCATAATCCATAAGAAAACATGGTTCAATTTGGATTATTGTACCTTATTTACATTTTTATGGTATCTAGTGGCTTTGAAGTTTTATTCGTCTGCGTTATTTTTGTATTTTTCTTGTTATTGCTTATATCATTATTTAGGGAATATAGATTTTATATTAGAAGTTGTTATGTAAGTGTATACTTAAAACCCTATATCGCAAAACAGTGTACATACATAAAAATTGAGGTCAATGAGAGCGTTGCTTACAACGATCCCACGCCTCTCCTGTGTGTACTTTGGAAAAAATTAATATTGAACTAACAACTTCACCTAAACACAGCGCTAACATAAACTGCCCAGCTCAGCTGTATTAGCGGCCCCATTTTTCGCAACATTTTAACCCAACACACGGACGCCCGTCGTAACGCTTTACGCCGAACATGAACAGAATTATCGACGGATCGGATTGTCTCGATCCAGATGTTCGTTAATGCTGTTTTTACACATTTGTTAATTTTTAATAGAATAGCTAGATAATTGCTATATATTTATGAGGCTTTCGTTTAAATCATGATATTATTGATAGTTTCCATTTGAATTCATAAATAACTTTGTTGTTTAATTTATTTGGAGTGTTTTTCCGCGATTTTTGAATTTTCAGATTTTAAATACTTTTTTCCCTACATATTAGGTATCTGATGTTAGTAACAATTTTGGATCTGATGTTAGTAACAATTTTGTATCTGATGTTAGTAACAATTTTGCATTACATACGAACAGATTTAAACCAAGACTACTAAAGCTATTGATAAAAATTTTACATTCATCTTTATTTAAAACGTTTCTAATGTTATCATGATATTGCTATTGAATTACCTGAAGCATGTTACAAGTTGTTCACATGGTTACTTTTTGAGGCTATTCTTCTGCACTGAATACCTAATCCAGATCAAATATGCATTCAAAAACAATGAAATATAAAAATCTTCCTGCATGAAACCATATAATTACATCAGTATCTGATATATTTTTTAGACAATATCTACATTTTTGATTGTATGATGCAATTCCAAAATACTTGATTAATTATATATTTAGTTATATATAGTTTATTTCAATTTTTTGATTGATGACAGCATACTGTAATGTTTGCCATATTTTGTCAATGGACTGTTATGGCTATATTAACTTGTTAAATTAACGTTTAATTATAATTATTAACACAACAAAAAGATACCAATTTCTACGTGAGAAATTAGTAAGACGAAGTCATGTAATATAGTAATGGATGTTTAGTTTACAATAAGGATTTTATTTGTCATTCATTCGATTAAATTATTTGGCTTAGCATTTGTTTTACTTTTTAATAGTTACGTAGCAATTAATTAATTTTGAATTAGTTTAAGCAACTTAATTGTTACGCTTCGTGGGTATTAAGAAGTTCAACGTTAGATCGATTTCTCTTCGGTATTTTCACCGTTGTGGAGTCGCAATTAAATTTTGATACGGCAACTCTTGATAACTCAATTTTCTTGGAGCACAGTATTGAGGATGTGTAGCCTCATTAATGTTAAGACGCATTTAATTTTACATCGTATACGTTTCCCGGTCCACCGCGTTATTAACTCTGAAAAGAAAATCTTGTGATATTCTTAATTTTTTAATTATTTTTTTTTGTGATTTAGAATTTGTGAAGTACTCGAGTGAAACGTCGGGTGGTTATGAACCCGATGACAAATAATCAAAAGCTGTCTACGTATGTATAAGTCAAGAGTTCTGTAATAATTTTGGCATAAATACAGTGAGTTATTGTGTATTCGCCTTCATATTTTATTAATTAACTTTTAATTATAATCATTAAGAAAACAAAAAGATACCAATTTTTACGTATTAAATTAGTGACACGAAGTCATGTAATATAGTAATGGATGTTTAGTTTACAATGAGGCTTTTATTTGTCATACATTTTGACGTATTTCATTTGATTAAATTATTTGGCTTGGCGTTATTTTACTTTTTAATAGTTACATTCAATTCCATTACCTTCAACACCAAACACCTGTTGATGCAGATAATTTTGTAAATCATAATTATAGCGAAAACTTGTTGAGGAATGTATTTAATGTAAATTATATTTGTATATGGCTATAAGTAAGTACTGCATTTTAATATTTCCTTCATGTGATGATGTAAAAGGTTTAAATGTTTCAACCAGCGTATAAAGAATTCGCTTCGGTCTACTGCCCTTCAATTTAACACTCCAGATCTGAGGATTTCCCTTCTCAGGTATGTTTAGGACACTCTCGCGACAAGGGACGAAGGGTCGGGCAGCATGCGAAGCGAGACGGGGGAACCACTCGCGTTTATTGGCCTTAGCACGCGCTCGCTTAGGCCTAATCAGTGCGGACCCCGGGCACCGGGTCCCGACACGGCAAGTTATGTTTTTTCATCTTGTTTATTATAGAGGTAGCACCTGGGTGGCGGCTGAACTCCACGCGAGGTTTGGCTCATACTGTGCTGTTCACTATACGATTTGCTTGTCGTTCATTTCGATATTACGTACGCAATTTTTTTTCAAATATAAGTAAATTAAAGTATTGAGTCTATCAACAATTAAGAAGAATTCGTCTGGTGGGATTTATTTGTGACGTCTAGTCAAAATATTTAATTAATTAACGTTTACATAATTAGTCGTTATTCCCAATACCTGTTTACTTGTATTTGTAATAACAAATCGAACGAAATAAAGGCTAAACCTCGAAATAGCAGGACGAAAGCCATAAAATAAACATTTGTTTTGACATTCTGAAGATGGGCTGAAAAGTCTTATACTATATATTTAATAGGGGATATATCATGATATTACATAGTTACGATATTACATCCGCTAGTCAAGATATGAAAGGTCAAAAGTCATGAAAGTCGTTTTTTTTTGCAAATATCTTTTATACTTCACATGTCTTTAGACTTTTAACAAATAGAGCATAAAGCATAAAATTATCTACAAGTTGGTTATTTATCTCATTTGTATGTATTGTTGTAGTAGGTACATAAAGCATAATATCCTCTACAAGTTGGTTATTTATCTCATTTGTATGAATAACACTTGAATAATAAAAATATTATTATTTTAACAAAATTGTTTATTTATAAAAAAATATTTATAAATAAGAAATAAAGTGAAGTTATTTAAATCGTAATTCATTGAATGTTAATAATTTATTAGTACTCAATTGCAGTGGTTTTACTACAAATAATGTCTTCATACATCTTACATGTTAAATTTATTTATGATTTATAATATTTGTAAATATTTTTAATAATGATTTTTTTCTTAATTTTCAGCTTTTCTACTTTTAATCGGAGGTTTAATCTTTATTTAACTGTACTTATAATCGTATGAGTGATATAAGGAAATTTAACGTAATTTTGGTATCAGTAATTTAAGAAAATTTGACTTAGTTTTGGATATGCTGGTTGGAGTTATTTGTTACATAAAAATTAAAACATTCAACGTTTCAAAGAAAAGTTGTTTTTCCCGACTAACAACGTAAGTTAATTTTAAAAAGTGTTGATATTTTCAACTTCAACTGATTTCTGTAATAATAAAATAGAGAAATCAAGAAATAGATTGAAACTATTAATTTATCTTATTAATTTGTGTATTCATTGTCGATTTTGGAATCTGTGTTAAAGAAAAACATTTGAGGGTTTTAAGTACCATTTCTGCTCCAAGCTTCATGGGTCTATGCCCAATAAATAAAAAGATGAATAGGTCTGTATTGTACAGAATAGCGAATCACACGATGTGGGGTTTTTAAGATTTCCGTAGCCAATCTTGGAACCCTTATAGTTTTGCCATATCAATGTCGGTCTATCTGTCTGTCTGCCGTAGCCGGTTTACTTGCAGACTATCAGAGCTAATAGCTGAAATTTAGCATGGTTATACGTATTTATAACGTCGCCCTCCCCCCCCCTTTTCAATTGTGCGTGGTATAGTTGAAAAGGTCTTTCAAAAATAGGGGATATATCATGGACACTTATTTGTTACAGGGAATAGTAACGAAATATTAGGTTATATGGTCATTTTTGCCAGAGTTAAGTGTCACCGCCCCCAATCAGCTAAACGCTATTTTTTAATATCTGAAAACTATTCACATTAGTAGTATATATAACGAAATTTGAAGGAAAATTATCACAGCAAAATAGCTTACTAGTTTACAGAGTAATATGCAATCAACTTATGGAATGTTGTTGGGTGGTAAAGAGTTCATAAAAACTCCATATAAGTGACTTAAATAGATTGTAAAAATAAGTTACGTTACATAAGTCAAAACAGTTAAGTAAGCTCTACTAGTTTACCGAGTAATATGCAATCAACTTATGGAATGTTGTTGCGTGGTAAAAAGTGCATAAAAACTCCAAACTAGTGACTTAATAGATTGCAAAAATACGTTACGTTACGTAAGTCAAAACAGCCAAGTAAGCTCTACTAGTTTACCGAGTAATATGCAATTAACTTATGGAATGTTGTTGGGTGGTAAAAAGTTCATAAAAACTCCATACTAGTGACTTAATAGATTGAAAAAATACGTTACGTTACGTAAGTAACAACAGCTAACTAAGCTCTGCTAGATTACCGAGTAATAGGCAACCAAAAAAACTGCAAAAGTAAGTTGGTACTTAAAGTAACATTATTGTGGAAAATAAAATTATTTGAATATACACATGTTTTTCGCCTGTAAAAGATTTAGTAGGAAATATATTTACGTAATAATATTTGATTGATATTAATGTGAAAAATATTATTTTTATATAGTTTAATATAAACACTATGTACTCTTAAACGTTTATAAGTGCCTAAATGTGTAAGAAACCCGCGTAGTGCGAGTTCTACTCGTACTTGACAGATTTTCTTTTTCTTTTTTTGATACATAACCGTAAATAGAAAATACAATTACATCCTCAAGCTTCGTAGTGTGGAATGACCCTTGTTTGGTAGGTTATTTTTGAGTCATAGATTAACGCAGCAGGGTCAGTTTTGCTAACTGAATTTGTGGAGTCAGGCAATGGATTTTGATTAGGGTATTATATTTACGGAAATTCCTGTTTTCTTGTTTTTAACATTTTTGTAGCCGTAATTTGTTAGAAACTAGTTAAGTTATATTGGATCGTTGTATGTCAATCCAATATAGCTTAACTATAGAGTTATTTTTATAGCGGCTAGTGTGCAGAAAAACTATTTAGTTTGAATTATATTGGATAGTTGTATATCAGTTTAATATAACTTAACTATACAGATATTTTTATAGCGGTCAGTGTGCAGCAAAACTATTCAGTTTGAATTATATTGGGTCGTTGTATGCCAATCCAATATAGTTTAACTATACAGTTATTTTTATAGTGGCCAGTATGAACAAAACTATTCAGTTTGAATTATATTGGGTCGTTGTATGCCAATCCAATATAGCTTAACTATACAGTTATTTTTATAGTGGCCAGTATGAACAAAACTATTCAGTTTGAATTATATTGGGTCGTTGTATGCCAATCCAATATAGTTTAACTATACAGTTATTTTTATAGTGGCCAGTATGAACAAAACTATTCAGTTTGAATTATATTGGGTCGTTGTATGCCAATCCAATATAGCTTAACTATACAGTTATTTTTATAGTGGCCAGTATGCAGCAAAACTATTCACTTTGAATTATATTGGATCGTTCAATGTCAATCCAATATAGCTTAACTATACATTTATTTTTATAGTGGCCAGTGTGCGGCAAAACTATATCACATACAGAACCTGTGCCACTTTTTCTCGGTATTTCTTCGGGTAAAAAATTACCTTCCGAAAAGTATTTTCGTTTTGTTTTTGACATATATTTATGCCTGATATTTGTAGTGCCACAGACAGACGTCCTATGTGAATGATAGAACTAAAATGTAGTACGGTAATAAAGTTATATTATTGCCAAATAAAAAAATTAGTCATAAAAGAAAAGGTCATTTAAGAAAATAATGTGGAAGCAAAAGAACAATATATCAAAATAAGAAAAGATTATGTATGTATAAATCTATCGTAATCTTTTTGACGAATTAAAAATGCATTTGTAGAAAGAATAAATCAGATTTATATAATGTATATAAAAAATTTACAGTGTTATCAATAGGCCTTCGATATGAAGGATAGAAGTTAATGAAAATAAACTGTAGTAAAATTTAAGTGAAAAAATGTGGGGGTATAAAAAAAATATTCAAGAAAAGAATGTGGAATAAAATGTATTCGAAATGAGTTAAGATCATCCGCATCTTTTTGACGAATTAAAAATGCATTTGTAGAAAGAATAAATCAGATTTATAAAATGTTTACAGTGTTATCAATAGGCCTTCGATATGAAGTTTAAAAGTTAATGAATATAAACTATAGTAAAATTTAAGTGAAATAATGTTGGAATATAGAAAAAGTACTAAAGAAAAGAACGTGGAATGGAATGTATTCCATTCCACATGGTTTCGAAATGAGTTAAGATCGTCTGCATCTTTTTGACGAATTAAAAATATATTTGTAGAAAGAGCAAATCAGAATTATATAAAGGGTTATTAGGTTGTACTGCTACTGTTACTATTAGGTCTTTCTATTCTTATTTCTATTTTGAGAATAAATATATACCACTGTGTCGTCCGGCAATAATGCTGACGGCGATTCTTAACAATGAGGAAGTGGTATTAAAAACTGTTAAAATTTTTATGTTTTATTAAGTTGTTTTACGATCTCACATAAAACTCGTCACAGTCCGTAGGATCTACGTGGGACCAGCGCAAGGCAAAATAATTTTGGTCGTATGGGCTTATATCACAGTGGTAATGTAGATAGAGATAAATAAATATAACTTTCAGCCAAACTCATATCATCACTACGTCCATTTTCGCTGTGACCAGTTCCTCCTCACTCGTACGTACCTGGACGTAGAGAGTACATAAAATATTACAATTCCCCCAAAGTTATGATGAATTGCAACAAGATTCGCCGGCCGAGCTGAGACGTAACAAATCATCGTAATGTTATATTATTTATTCGCATAAATTCCAGTTTGCGAGGTCGGGCTTAATATTGTTTATAACGGGCCTACAGTGTTTACGAGAGCTGCGCGGGATACTGAGAGCGCGAGCGGTTGGCGTTGGGCCAGGAGAAGGTTCGAAATATGTTGGAGAACTTAGTGGAGAGTATCCGAGAAGGCTCAGAGTTATGGCGATATGTGCGGTAGATCGGGGGAAGTTATTGGGCTCAGTGTGTGTCAGTAAGGTGGATCGCAATGTGGATCTTGTTTAAGTTCATTTGGATGGGTGGGGTTTGCTAGTTAAATAAGAGACATAATGTGAAAATAGAGGGTAAATGTTCAAGTTAAACCATTGGTAGATAATTTTTGTTAGAAGTGACTTAGAAACTTTCATGACATCTAACGGTAGCCATTGTGATATAGATAGTACATCCAAATGCTAAATAAACGAAAGACGTTCATGCTGTTGTCAACAATAGATGGCGCTGTGATTTTTTCATATGCAAAGGTTTTATTATTTTTATCGTATATTGTGGTTATGATGTTTGACGTATATATATGCCATTGCACATTTTATTGCAGTAACAAAAGTAATTACAACTATATTGAAACTACTTTTGCATTAACAAAAGTACTGCAGTAACAAAAGTAATTACTACTATATTGAAACTACATTTGCATTAACAAAAGTACTGCAGTAACAAAAGTAATTACTACTATATTGAAACTACATTTGCATTAACAAAAGTACTGCAGTAACAAAAGTAATTACTACTATATTGAAACTACTTTTGCATTAACAAAAGTACAGCAGTAACAAAAGTAATTACTACTATATTGAAACTACATTTGCATTAACAAAAGTACTGCAGTAACAAAAGTAATTACTACTATATTGAAACTACTTTTGTATTAACAAAAGTACTGCAGTAACAAAAGTAATTACTACTATATTGAAACTACTTTTGCATTAACAAAAGTACTGCAGTAACAAAAGTAATTACTACTATATTGAAACTACATTTGCATTAACAAAAGTACTGCAGTAACAAAAGTAATTACTACTATATTGAAACTACATTTGCATTAACAAAAGTACTGCAGTAACAAAAGTAATTACTACTATATTGAAACTACATTTGCATTAACAAAAGTACTGCAGTAACAAAAGTAATTACTACTATATTGAAACTACTTTTGCGTTAACAAAAGTACTGCAGTAACAAAAGTAATTATTACTATACTGAAACTACTTTTGCATTAACAAAAGTACTGCAGTAACAAAAGTAATTACTACTATATTGAAACTACATTTGCATTAACAAAAGTACTGCAGTAACAAAAGTAATTACTACTATATTGAAACTACTTTTGCGTTAACAAAAGTACTGCAGTAACAAAAGTAATTACTACTATATTGAAACTACTTTTGCATTAACAAAAGTACTGCAGTAACAAAAGTAATGACTACTATATTGAAACTACATTTGCATTAACAAAAGTACTGCAGTAACAAAAGTAGTTATTACTATATTGAAACTACTTTTGCATTAACAAAAGTACTGCAGTAACAAAAGTAATTACTACTATATTGAAACTACTTCTGCATTAACAAAATTACTGCAGTAACAAAAGTAATTATTACTATATGTACTATATTTAAATGCGTACATTTGGAGCAAATTTTTTTTTATTGTAAATTATTTATTTATAATTAATTTTGTACATATGTTCGTTGTGGAAATCATTTGTAAAGTAATTATTATTAATATTATTATGTTATATAAATTTTACTGACATGATTTTTAATTAAATATAAGGGTTGTTATAATACATACACCACTCTTAATATTACTTTAGGATAAGACTCCAAAAAATATTTTTTTAAGTCACAAAAATTATGGTTAATGCCATCTATTATCTGTAGTTAAAATTTCTATGAATATGATGCCTTTATATAACAGTTATGTCGTCATCGTGGTGTGTTGACATACGGCGGTTGAGTGCGCACCGCGGGGACCAGGGTTCGATTCCTAGCCGCTTATCAAGCGGGACTGGAAAAGTCGTCAACCTTTCGAGGCTTTGGCAACCATTTTCCCATATGAGATCCTTCATCCCATGTAGACTTAACAACAACAACATATAATAGATATACTTATTGAAATTGACCACAATAGTTGTTGTCAGAACATCGTTATATACAAATGAATATTATAGAATTATCTCTGAGCGTTACATAATATATACGTAAATTAAAATTGTAAATGGATTCTGTCGATAAATATATTGAATTATTCCACAAAATTTAGTGGTTACAATTTATTTTAAATTTTAACATTTTATTTTAAATTGACAAAATATATACCTTTTGTTTGTTTCTGAAATTTAATTAAAACATTTTTTGCTTATTCTTTATTATCTCATTAAACGATGACGTTCATACATATTTTTGAAACGATTTTCACTGTTTATTAGCTTGTAATTCAAAATAATATAAAAGGGGCTAAAAATCATAAAAAAAACTTCAACGGAAGGTTGTTTCGTGTTAGTTTACTTATTAGATATCTGTTGTCTCGTTTTACGAAAATACCAAATATATACGAAAGAAAATAAAGCAGTTTCCGTTTGTTTGTTTCTGAAATTTAATTAAAACATTTTTTTGCTTATTCTTTATTATGCGATTAAACGATGACGTTCATACATATTTTTAAAACGTTTTTCACTGATTGTTAGCTTGTAATTCAAGATAATATAAAAGGGGTTAAAATCATTAAAAAAAACTTCAACGGAAAGTTGTTTCGTGTTAGTTTGTTCATTAGATATCTGTTGTCTCGTTTTACGAAAATACCAAATATATACGCAAGAAATTATTGCTATTTTTCAAAGTAAAAAATTATATTATATAAAAATGTACATACATTAGTAAATAAGAACTGATTTTTTTCCTTTCAAATGTAACTTTCGCGGTCTTTAGGTGAAATGTTTCATTTGCAAGGTCATATTTATGTTTACAACTAGGGTTGATATCCGTCCTTTGTTTCCCAGACACTGTCTTCTTTAAAACTGTCTTGGACCCTCCAGAGCAAATGTTTTTTTAATATGTTCGGAGTTTTGAAGAAAGAGATTTCTATTCTTAACATATCAGTTTAATCCACATACTGATGAAAGAAACAAGTATAAACTCTGTCTTAAATTATTAAGACGAAATGTTAGTTTACAAATCACTTGTCACGAATTTTAAAACTTGTAGGAGATTTAAAAGTAGTCAATTTGAAATCTTATCTAGTCATAATATTTTAATAATATACTAAGATATGTGCCCAATGAAAATTTATTTTTACTATTAGTTTCAATTTTGAAGTTGGTTACTATAAGATTCAGAGTTTAAACTAAGGATATGTAGATTGGAATTGATTTTTTTTGTGCAATAGATGAAACTTTATAATTATAGCATAGACTTAAGACAAAATCATTCTTATTAGTTTTATATGAATAATTTTAATTAAACTGTTTCTTTTTAATCTAATGGGCTTTTACTTTAACGATTTGAGTGATGGGGTTGCGATAGAAATGTCCGGAGCTTTTAGCTTACCATTTCCTGTTTTCTGAAAGTTAGTATGACAATCGTATTTACAACTGGGAGATGACCGATCTGCGAAAAAAGCTTTTTTTTAATGTAGAACGTAACCTAATTTTCCTGCTACACGGCAAAGCGGTGAATCGTTAAACTTCTAACATATTTAAACTGTTAAAGTAATCAGATACAATATATAGGTGTTTGATGATGTTCATAGTGTGCAATCCGTTTTCAAAGCTTCAGTTGCTTGCACGCCCGCTCGTAAAAGATAAAACTATCTTAGTAAAGTTTCAGTCGGCTTTGATAATATGCATATTCATAAAACGTAATGTGTGTTCTCCTGTAAACAACTTGAATTCACTCAGTTGCTGTATGTGCATCTCGCTCACGCCTCCCTCACGTCTAGCTAGCGTGTCCTGCGGCCGTGTAAATTGGAAAATAAGCAGAGCTATTCACTCCGTAAACCGCCGAGATCTATGAGCTGATGCGGCGCGGCGGAGGCGGTCGGAAATAGATGCCGTTCTGTGTGAAGTTCGAGATTCTCTCAAGATTTGAGTTTTAGTGGCGGGCCAGTTTAGATTTACGGCGTCGTTAATGTGGGGATGCGTTCCGGGAACGGGATTCTGTTGCGTGCGAAGCAGCGTGCCCCAATTTGGAAAAGTGGACGTAATTTGTTTTTGTTGTGTTCGCCGATGATGGTCACAAGGCAAATCGAAAGTTCTTGACGTAACTAAAGGTTATTCAAGCAAACGGAGTATTGTGAAAATCGATTTTGGAACCATATAATTTTTTTGCGTTACTAAAGTCAATAAAAAGGAAATGAAAACAGGAATGAAAATGTTGTATTTAGATAAAAGAGTTACGAATAAATTTTCTTGCAGGGACAAAGCAGTAACTCACTCCCTTGTTTTCCCCAGAATTTAAAAAATAGTGTTGTACCCTAAGATATATCGGATAGTTTTGTATTTTGCTACTGTAAATGAAATAAAGGCAATATACATGTTTTAAAATAGTTTACTTCATTAATTAGTTAACACAGAATCTAAAGATATAATTAAACTTTTTTTTTAATTGAAACTTCTATTGTATTGATGGACAAAACATTGAGGGGTAATTTCATAATATTTCATTACTATATAACACTATCATATCGCCATCTATCGGTTAATATATGTAAGTATTTCTATAATGCTATTCATTCATATGATGTTGAAATTTGAATTACAAACTACTGACGGTGAAACTCAAAATTTTATAACTGAATAAAATAGCTGATCGAACTACTGTGTTGAAATAATAAATATTTGTCTGAATTTATTATAAACGAAGTTTTTAAGTGCAAATGTATTTTGTAATGAATAAAAATAAATAAAAATATAGTCAGAACATGGGAATAAAGTTTCGATCATATAATATTTATAAAATATCATTATTTTACTTGGAGTTTACAAGAAATATATTTGTAATTAAATTAGTTATAAATTGTTCATATTAGAAACGTTTAATTTTAAACGCATAAAAATTCACGCATTAATTTTAATTTTGTTTTATATATTGTCAAAATTAATTAATAAATAATTGTTTCTAGTGTTCCCACTGTGCGGACGCGCGCGCATGAGATCAACCGGGTTCGACGCTAATAGAGCTGTCCGTTGGATGTCTAATTTATGGTTCATTGCGAGGTGCGTGTTGATCTCGGGGTCCACTCGCTGAGGTGATTACGTGTGAGATGATGCATCTGGCAGCCGGAGTCGGTCTTAGTGAAGATTGTTTTGTTTAATGGTGGCGTTTAGGATTGTTCCGTTTACGACGCGTTTAAGGTATATATTGGATCATTATTGTGATTTCATTTGTTTCACAATAATGATCCAATCCAATGTTTCACAATAATGGACGCCTATTAGGAAAATGTAAAAATTTTCTTTTTAAAAATAGGTTTAAATCTAAAGCAGGACAGTTACGTAGTTATATAATAATAACCTTTATTCAGATCCACTTAACCTAATAACAATATTTTAATACAAACATAAAACTTAAAACCTTGTTACAGTATTTGCTGTTTGTTTATTTTCTGTAGATCTGTTTGCGAATTGGCAAAGGCCTCCTCCAACCTTTTCCATTTTGATCTTATATTTATTGTCTCTATATTCGAGTGTTCAGTAGGCGAATATATTTGTACAATAGACCAAGGATCTTTATTTCCAGGTAATTTCAAATTCATCCTTCCTAGATACCAACAAATCCTTCCATATATTTCCTTATATGTTTTTTAGCAATAAATCCAACCCCATGAAGGTCCGAGGTCTCGCTTATATGGTAAAATATGTAGTCCGGATAAAATATATTTTAACTCAATCTTCTCACCTCACTCAGGCCAACGATGTCTCATTTGATGTGTTTTAACGCATACATACGTTCTGTAAGATTTTCTTCATTTTTCAGGTTAAGTATATTGAGGACGGCGATGTAGATTTCAAATTTCTTTTATTTATGATTTTTGTTATTATTTTCGCTTATTGTGGGAGGGTTGTGGTCTTTTTCCCCTGCGAGGACCAGTCAGCTTGGGGGAGGTTGGTGTATTCTTGTTTCGTTATTGCCAGTTTCTTCGGTTAGTTTTGGGTTCCGTTTGCCGATTCTTAATTGTTATTGTTTTTTGGTAGTAGATGTATTAGAAGGAGAGTTGAATCTAGACCGCAACAGTTATGTAGTTACAAGGTAAATATTATACTGAACATAATTTTGCAGATCTGATTATAATAGCGTGATCCAGTGCGATTCATCACGCCAGTTTTGTGGGACTAAAACAATGTGCTATAAATAAGCGTAATTATATAAAGCCTATATTTTAATCTAGAATGTGTCAATTCAATCTAGAATGTGTAATCTAGAATTTTAATATTTGCCTGTAATTAAGAAATAAATTAACTTTATGGAACGTATCAATGTGGCAACGTATATTGGCCTAGCGAATTCTTGATAAAAATACATCGTGTTTAAAATTACAAACCACTTGAAAACTATTCCTATAACTAAACTACTGAATGTTGTTAATTGATTTTTGGTGCACCATTAAGAAACACCATTTAGAGTATGAGAATTCATTTAATGTCGAAGGGTCAAATCCACATTGTATGCGGATTGTACAGTTCATGTAGCTTGGGGTATTTTTTTCTCAAAATGTTCATGTTTTCTGGTATCGTTACGTGGGTCAATTTTTAACGTTAAAATAAATATTAAACGTATGTTTAGCTCCAGCTCGTTATAATGATTGCCAACTATTTCATGATTATTACATAACTAAAACTATTTGTTATTTAAATCTGTTTCTTTGCTACGTTTCTTCTTATTTGAGGTACTCACTGTTATCAAAAATTTAATTCTGTTTTCGTCTATTTACATGAGATTGATTGTGCATGGACTGTGTCCATATATTTTTCTGTTACTTTAAATTATGATCGAAAATGTAATAAAATATAAAAATTCCGGATATTTTCTTTTGGTTTGTTCCCTCAATATACGAAAGGTTCTTTTTTCATATTGAAGATACTGGTAACTTTTAGCTTTTATTTATTACTATAAATTTGTAATCTATAGTGTTTAAAATTGTAACAGAAGTATACATAAATATTGTAGATATTTAAGGAAAAAATATTGGAATACGCTATATTTAGACTACTCCGAACCCAAAACGTACTTTTCTTTAATTTTATGTATTTGTCTGTATTTTGTTCATCATGTAAAAGCTACTAAACCGATTTGAGTTAAACTTACACTGAGATAATGCCTAAAATATATATTAAAATATAAATTACCTTTTTTATATTTTAATGTATGTTTATAGTTTAATTCCTGATCTTGTAGTTTTAGGAGCCCAACAAATTTAGTAGGTCCAACAAGAAAATGATGTGACTAAATTACAAGGAATATGTATAGATATAGATGTGCTTTTTACGAGAAATTATGCACCGTATAGCTGAACCAGTAACCTCCATTAACTTTCTAACTTAAAATAAATTTACAACGTCCTTAAAAATATTAAGTCATGAGATTTGCCTTGCACGTTTATTAGCTTTTAGCCGCGATCCGCTCCGTATATTTTTATGCCACAGAGTTTTTCTCGAATAACAGTATTTTCAACTCGAAACTTTCCTCGAACGGGAAAAGTATCTTATTAATAGCTTCAAATTTAAACCGATCGTTGTAATAATAATCTGGACAATTTTCATTCATTTTTTAAGCCCGCGTACTCAGTCTTACTGCCTGAATACTAATAAATGAGATTCAGAAAAAAATAAGTTTTCTAGGTAAAAACCCCTTAAATTTAGACCTGTGTGCTACAAAAACTAGAGAAAACGTTACTGAATTCTAATCGGATAAATTTCAGACTTTTGTTTTGGTGTTAAGATGTTACCAATCGTTTTTTGTTAAAATCGTAAAAACAGGTTTGGCAATTTTGTGAAAAATGCCATATTTTTTCCAAAAACTTGAATGTTACTTGTAGTTTTGTAGGTAAAAGATTAAAAATGCCTTGCAGAAGAAAATTGACCGTTGCACTGCTGTCGTTATGGTTACGTTATTTGACGGTTGTGTATGTTAAATTTTTGTTACGTGATTGTTTTAGCGAAGCTTTTGTTACGTGATTATTTTAGCGTTTTCTTTTTTTTTCAGTGTATGTATCTATATCTTAGAAAGAAAATTATCAACATTCTATAGCAGATTCTATGTGATAATGGTATATGGATAATATTTACACAGATTCATTTATTCCTGAAATATACTTATTGTAAGATTTTGTACAAGAAATAATCTAGGTATGCTATAGAAAGTGAAGCTCAGTTGTCGCAAATTATCGCCAAAGTGTAAGGATATACATGTGAATAGTCATTCGAGACAGACGAAGTTTTATTTTTTATTAGATTTCTAACCGACTAAATTTAGAAAAAAATAATCTTTTGTTTTTTTCTGTTGGTGATTTAATTAAAAACCTAGCAGCAATTTATTATATCTTCGCTTAGGATTTACAGTTCTTGCTCCATATATATTCCGTCTTCTATAAATTTACATTCGTCTTCATAATTTTCTGTTATTATATTTACCATTGTATTATTTTAAATTCCTCGTTTTTCCTCATTTTTCCTCGAGCCTCTGTTAATATAATTCATGGAATCATATTAATATATTATATCTATACATGGAAAATATTTTTTGAAAAGAGTGATTGATTTAGCGTAGAGTGATAATGGAAGCCGGAAAGTCTTTTTTTAGAATCGTTGTCTGTCTGTATGTTATTTTGTGCGTCAATCACCTAAAATCTGCTGGACTGCAATTTGATTACGTAATAATTTTATATGAGAGAGAAAAAAAATCTTATTCTGAATTTCACGCGAGTGAAACCGTGGGGTACAACAGCTAGTATATAATATCTCGTTTGTTTTTTATTTTGGAAATTTCATGGAGCATTTTTTTTAGTATATAAAAGCGAATCTCTTACATGTAACATCGTCACAGTCGGACTGAATTTTTTTATAGTTAATAGATTTAAATGAAATTTTTAATAGTAGTAATTCAGAAATAAATGCGTAGATATATATATATATATATATATATATATATATATATATATATATATATATATATATATATATATATATATAAATATATACATATATACATATATGCCAAGTCTTTCAGTCATAAAATGATGGATATAATAGATATATGAAGAAATATTATTACATAAAAGCTCTTTTCAATAGTATTGAACGACGTCTTCTGTGCTTCTATTTACTTTTTTTAGCATTGTTTTAGGGAAAAAATTGCACTAACCCGTTTTTTGATGGAAATACCTAGCAAATACCATAAAATATTATGTTCACTGTATATTACGTTTTTAATTCTCAATAATGTGAGCCGTCATGGGACGCCTGGCAGATGCGAGACGTGCAATTTTTTTTAATATTTTTAAATTGATATATTTTTAGGACATTGTACGTTTGATAACCGAGTTTGTAAACACCGATCTAAACGAATATAGTTCTAAACGTTTGTAAATAAGAACCAATGCTGATACACTAACATATCGTAAAGTAGCATGTGTGTAGTGTAGTAGAGAGAGTTGAGTCAGAAAGAATCGACGAGACGCAATACTTGCCGAATTAAGTCGAAAAGAACCAAGAAGACATGAAGCTGACCGAATGGCACGTCACGGCGTGCCATCAGAACGTTTTATCTTCCATCCAAACGCGACATTAAATGTTTCACCTCAATAATTTTTAATTTAAAAGACTTCATTAAATTTTAAGCTCTTATTCTCGAGATAATGAATTTTCAAGCTATACTACTCGCTCTTAATTGCTTTTCCGGAAAATTTAAAATTTTACATAATAAATTTTTGTTATTTTTTCGATTTAGGACCGTGCTTTTTTCAAGGCCCGATTTTCCTGTGTATCATGTTATGACATCGTGCTCCGCTATATTCATAAACAATAGATGTTTTGCTCAGCAAAGTGCCGGACTAACTTTATTTGTGCAAACTTTTGTCATTAAACTTGCCGAAAATAAAATGGCGCCCCGCGAGAATGGCCCGCGGTCACACGCGATGGACACGACCCTCTTTAATAGGGTAACAGTGTTTTAGAATTTCGTTCCGGGACCGGTGAAGTATATTTTTGCACTAAAATATATAAAAAAATCTATAAAACCATTTTCTGGTACTGCAAGGGTTTCTTGATCGATCCTACCTGAGTTTATTGATCGGTCAAAATCTTAGTCAAAAGACACAAGTTAACGAAATTAATCATAGATTTTCCGTAGAATGCGCTCTCTAAAAGTTTACAAACTTTCATTTCCTTCGAAACTAAAATCCTATTGCGTAAAAGTTGTTTAATGCTTCTACTTGATTATGGAGATGTTTGCTCCAAAATTTTACTAACCACTTATTTAACAAACTGGAAAAAACTGCAAAAAGGTTGTGTACGTTATTTGGCCTCAGAAAATATGATCGTATTTCTGAGTTTTCATCACGGCTCAAATGGATTGCAATTCGTGATCGGCGCAATTTTCACATTCTTTGTCATATTTTAAACAATCCAAATAGACCTTGCCTCTGTGATAAATTTATGAAATTATCTGCTCACCGCCTAGATTTACGTTCTGAAAACTTACGCATACTTCTCTGCATAAACATTGTTCGTCTTTTTATGAACAATTCCTTACTGTTTACGCTCTCAGGTAAGAAATTCAGTCTATATACGCTGTCAAAAGACGTCTGAAAAAGTATACCTGTTTTGATTTATCCCGTATTATTTTTAATATATTCAATTCTTGCTCATTCTTTTGCTTTTTTATTTACTATATTCTTTTTTATTTTCATTTAAAAAAGTGTATTGATGTCTTTTGTCAAAATTATAATAGTATAAACTTTGGCAATAAACCTCTGAACTAATTAATTACATTTAGTCTTAGAGAGATTAGTCTTGTAGCAATAAGTCCTCCGGATATACGAATGTTACGTTAGACTATTAAATAAATAAAATTTTTAGAGTACCCGACGTTTAGCATTATTGCTACGTTTTAATGGCGTCTAAATAACTTCCATCAATCCTAGTTTTGCCTGTAAGGCTGCTTTATATGGCATTCCATTACCAGCCAGTAACATGTGGTTACTGGCTGGTAATGGAATACCATATAAATTTATTGAAGGTAGAGCGTTATAGTGAAATGACGAAGAGCGAAAACTGTTCACAAATGTACTGAACGTAAATATTTATTTACCGTACATTTCAAGAAAATATGACATTTTCCCGCTTAACTGTACTGTCTGTATCATTAGATAGTATATTCATAATAAAGAAAATGTGAAGTCATAACACTTTAATGAAAGTTTTGAACTAATAACGAAAATAAAATTTGTAAAGTTCATTTAGTATCATGATGTCTCTTTACTTCACGATATTGCCCCATGGTATTGCTTTATGGGTATCATCTGCGTATGCGAGTATGCTATTTCAACGCCTATTATAATATTATTAGGAAGACTATAAATTGCTCAATGTATAGAATATATACGTACATTTTAATTTACTTGATATTGTGTAGCTTATCATTCCTGAAGCTGGTACAAGCTTACTGGCTAGTTGAGAATATGTAGCTTTCGATTGGTCATTATTTGAATTATTTTAATAATTTTTTAATTAGTACAACATTAAATATAAAACGTTTATTTTGTATTCACGAGTGGATAAACATGTACTCCTGCAAAGTGGAGAATTTATTTTTTATAAATTAAAATAAATATTTTTTTACTAATTAGTTAACTGTATTGGAACGTAATATAATATACATTACGATAATGAATCAGTATAATCTGAGGTTTAAATAACACAAAACTTAAAATTTGTATACAACAAACAAATTGAGTAATTTGCAATTTTCTTAACTCATGTTAGTTTTCTTATTTTCCTATAACATTTAATTTGCTTTATGCTTTGTATGAAAAGAAAATTTATTATTATATTCTTAAAAACTGCTTTCCGATTTTGGCAATTGGTTTTTTTTTAAGATTTATTTTCTTTGGGATTTTTTTCATTTATGTAGTTACTATGATAAAATTTTACAATACTGATTGTTTCAAATACACTAACTAATTGTAAGTTACTATTTTGGTTGGTGTCAATATAAAAAGTGTACTAAATACAAAGAAAAATCTGATTAAACGACAATTTAAGGCTATTGTGATATTTTCATTATAGGTAAACCAGAATTGTTCTCCTGTTTGGCTGATTTTTAAGTACGCTATTATTTGAGAAAACCAAGAAAGCAACACAAGAAAATTTATTACCAAGAAAACACAGTTATTTTTAATCATTATGTTTATTACAAATGTGAGAAGCATTATCAAAAGAAAAGTAATAAAAAACCTACTAGCAGCGAACAGTCTGCGTAAATTATGTACTTTATGAAAACATAGCTGTTTATCTTATCAGATTTAAATTTAAATTATTTAACCTCATTTTTCTTGCGTTTAAGCAATATCTCATCTGTTTGTTTATTCATTCGTTGGAATAAATGATCAACAACATTTCTGACGTATTCCGGGGCGTCTACGATAGTATTTTTGAGAAATTATGTTCATAATACGAAAATAAAGGTATAAGTTATTACATACAGCATGAGCTATCCGTGTAACGGAAATAGAAATGTGACGTGATGTTTATATTTATTTCACTCTTATTTAAGTTATAATTGTGTCTTACGGAATTATCGGTTGGTGACCCCATTAGCAGGTGAGATGAGATACGTGATGACGTCACTACGCTCATTTGTCAGGGCGGGCGAAAGCTGCGCTGATTTTTCACGGAGATAATGTTTATGGGTGAGCGTTTGTTTGGGCGAGATAGGTTGAGTTGTTAATGATGGCGTGTTGCGCAACCGCGATACTGTAAAGGGGAAATTTTTTGTATTTTTTGGTTTGCAAAGTAAAGAGGATTTTTACTGGGAACTTTATGGAAAAAATACGCACATATGCTTTGAATTTTATTAACAAGAGGACCCGCTTCCTGTTTGAGCCGAAAATTTGAGTTGGGTATACAATTTTTCATGGCACTTCAAGGAATTATAGTGGAAGTAGTAAATTTTGGGGTAAAAGTAACATTATCCAAGTTTGAAGTTAATGATCATATGCACAATTTTGTCACCCTTAGCTTGATATCCATTATCAAATATTTTATTATTACAATTCGTTAGGCATTATTACAATTTGTTAGGCAGTAACTGAGCTTCCACAATTAACACAATGTTTTTAGCAGTAACTGACTTTAGGAGTCAACATATGTTACCGAAATCATGTTACAGATTTTTTATGATACGTGAAATATCTTTACTATCTAATAGGATATAATTTAATAGTAAAGATGTCTTTTCAATAAGATACGAGAGGAATTCGGCTGAAAATATGAAATTGATCTGACTTTTTCTGATCCCTGCATATAGTCGATCAAATTTGAAAAAAATTAAGAGATTTCAGCGATGGGGTCGATTTTTTATGTTATGGTTGTGAAATTACATCGTTATATTTCCATAAAAATGAAACCTTGGTAGTAATATACGTTTTTGACCTACTTTGCATATACGATGTTTCTATATCGAGAATTACTTTTAATTAATTTTTTTTTAATTCATAACTGTTTTTTGTTTGTCCGGTACAAATTTTGCAAACGGTTTTAAACCAACTTCCCGTGAGCTAGAAACTTAAACTTTTAAAATAGCTCAGAACTGGATGACAATGCATTATTAACTCGCTTTCTTGTCTGTCTGTTTGTTTGTCTGTTCAGCATAGAAATTAAATTATTTTAATGACTTTTATGTGTTTTACTATGAATGTTACTAACGCTAGTGAAATAAATACTTAATTTCCTAACAATATATGGACTGTTAACGTATATAATGTTTGACATAAAGAAATTATTATTATTATTATCATTATCTAGATATTTAAAATGATTGAAAATTTTCGAACAAACAATCTTAACAAGTAGATTAAAATTATTTACATAAAAACAATTAATTTACTACGTTTTTAAATCGGACTAAAAATTAAAAAATCATTTCTTCTTGCCCCATAACGATTTAAACCCGATACGGATTTATAACCACATACATACTGTCCTAGAAATTTATGATTGTGAATTTTTAATAGCAAGGTAGAGGATATCAGAGAAAAATATGCAAAATAAAAAAAATATGCAAAATATGCACATTAAGGCTTTTAGCTGAAAATACTGTTAAATAGTTTTCTTTAGTATGTAATCACAGTCGAGAATTTATCTGTTTTAAAGATGTGGAAGGCATAGAGGTGCGAAACATCGACAGAAGCTCCCCGTACTATTAACATTGCTCGTTGGAATTACAAAATAAAGAATAACTATGACAATACTTGTAAGATCTGAAATGAAAAAAACGTGGGACGATACGTCTCTAGCTGATTTATGAGCGAATGGATTGATATCTTGATTAAAATGAAGCATAATTTCTGTTTATTTGTTAGATATAAATTTTTAGTTCTATTCTCTTAACGAAAATAGATAACGAACGTGAGTTAATTTTCTTTTGAATCGTACAATTGTCTCGCTAGGACTGTGGCTGTCCTAAAATTAGTTTTGTTAAGAATCGTCGTAGGGCTGTCTTTGGGTCTTACTAACTTAGATTAAAATTCCCTCGAACGCTCTGCGTTTTTGTTCCCGCAGCAGAGGGTGTGGAAGGCAAAAGCGCGCTGACCTGTACAATCGTTTCGCCGACTCCGCCAACTTTCTCGAATAGCGAGCAGGAGAGTCGTTCGTAGTTGAAGGTTTCTTTTATTGACTGTGCTACGGGGTACTGCGTCGTTAGGAATAGCATTTTCATTGCTTAAAATGTAAGTTTTATTTTTTGAAATATGAATTAAGGCATTTTTAACCTCAAATCAAACGAAAAGTGATGTAACGTTTTTTTTTAAGAATTCCATTACTTACTATACTATAAAATGATCTGCGGGATTATTTGTCACTCATTACTTTATCTAAAACGTAATTACCCAGTTGCAATTTCGTCACTCAGATTTTCCACCAAATATTATCTACATGTAGTACATAAACATAATTTTATTTTATTCTAAATTTAATTTATGTTCTGTTTTATAGTTTATATTTTTGTAAGCAAGCAACAGTGGCAGGTATTCAGGAAATGATTTAGTCAGTATCGCTTAGCCTCGTCCTCTTATGTTGATATTGGCAAAGGTTATCTGTCTAAAAGAAAATGAACGCCATTAGGTAATAATAGTCTATGTCTATGATGTAGTTTGACACAACCGATTATATGAATACCAATACATCCCTGGCTATCGTCGTCAATAATTACTATCACTCTCTTGTATTTGAATCAACAGAATGATACGATTTGCGCAGTCCAGTCTTTATGATATTACCATACTAGTATATTTTCCACTGCTTAATAAACTGTAATATTGTTAGTAGGAATAAATAAAAAAGCTCTGTTTTAAATATTTTTGTTTGTTGTGAGCTGGTCCTACGACTTCGTTTGCTTAAAATTCGGAATAAGATAAGTTATTGGAATTTTTTCTCTCTCGTATGTTGGCTCTTGGGTATAAACTATTACCATACCAAATTTATATATATATATATATATATATATATATATATATATATATATATATATTCTAATTAAACTCGGTAAAAATAATTATGAAAATGTAATCGTAATTAGCGATTTCTCCTGTATATTTTGAGAAGTTTCACGTCCTTTACAACTCATATTCCTCGTATTCAGGTTTTTTTTCCATTTTTTCAACTACGTATCTATATTTAGAACTAGAATCTTATCAGTTTTATATCGATGTATAATATTTAATTCTTACTGAAATATGCTTAAACTAATTGTAACATCTTGAAAGTTTACTCCAAATTTTCAACTTCATGCAATGTTGTTCACGTGTAGATCGAAACTTAATTGGCTAAAGTACACTTATAGCCCGGATTATCTTAATTTCAAACTCTCAGTCTCAGATTTTGTCTTTAATCTTCGTTCTGAATTCTCTTTTCCCTTCTTAATTTAGAACCTTATTTTTTATGCGTCTTTCCTAAAATACACTTTTGCTGTTAATGTTGCTAAATTAGATAACATATCGGCAACAATGTTTTCTCCTTCTCTTATTCTACTTCTAATGCCTCTTCTTTTTTACTGTTATTATTTTTAATTTAATTTTATTTTATTTTGGCAATTACGCATGTAAAACAATTTATTGTAATAATACACTTAAGATAACGTATTTTTGATTCATTGAATTAATAATTGGTTTCACCAAACGTAGTCGTTCATTGAAGATATTTAAATAATATTTTATTTATTACCAACTTACTAAAAAAAAACATTTTTGAATTACGTCAAACATTTTATGAACGAATTTTATGTTTCTACGCCTGGTTTAAACTATGCGAAGAATAACAAGCCTCAAAAGGTTTTTTTACCGTCTTTATTATATGAAATATCTTAAAGTAATTTATATGTTGCCTAAATATTGAATGAAAATAATAAATCTTGTGTAGCCAAAAATATAAAAGTCATTCTAATGTATAGGCTATTTGGGCTATATTTATCTTTCTACGACCAATATTGCAAGTCACCCCCTCTTTTCACTTACCTCCTTTATAAAGGGCAGCGCTTCGTAAGATGCTATACATACATACATGTCGTTACCCCCGCCCGCGCGACCCGGCGCCCACTTGTCGCATAATGAATTCACGAACGGTATCCGGTTAGCCGTGCAGCCTCCGCGGCGCTCTCTCGCCGCCTAAAGAGCCGAGCGCGGTGACGTAACGAGGTCGGTGCCGCTTTATTATTCAGTGCGTCGTTGGCCTGTGCAGCGGGGAGATTAATGTTTTCGCTGTAAAGGAGAAATGCAGCTCGTTGGTAGTTTAATTAGGCATTGAAAGCTGTGGCGCAGCGGTTTATGTGTAGTCGGGTGAACGTGCTGGCGGTGGTGCCGTTTAAAGGTCGAAGGTAATTTCGAAGTGAAATTTTGTTATCTGCGGTAAGAGTGAATCGAAATTAAGGCGTTATTATTATGTCGTTGCTGTTGGTAGCGACGTTAGCATTTTGTTAATTTTAGTATTTGGCCATTGAAGTTTAAGAACGCTGTATGGGACAAGTACTTGTCGCGGCCGTTTTATGATATATTTATTTCTTAAGTTTTTATATTTTTATATCATAGAAGTTTTTATGATTGTAAGAGGAGTATTAACAGTAGATCTGTAGCCATGGACCTTAATAATCAAATAAAATGAAACTACGTGATGTATTATTTCTACTTTCTTTAAGTTCTTTTCTACGACCTAGTAGCTACTCTAGTAGCTATAGATTGGCCTTAATATATATATATATATATATATATATATATATATATATATATGTATATATATATATATTACACAAACACACACATACGCACACACATATATACGTACGTAGGCACACAAATCTAAGAGCGATGTGGCTTCTAAGTAGAAATTTCAAGATGCCAATGAATAAAACAATTGTGTTACATTCGGAGTCCGTCAAATACGTTCACAAGACATTAAACGATTTTCAAAATGTACAGATATAGGCGTATTAGGGTGTCACAGCCTCTCAGTCAAACATCACCTAGTATTTACTCGACTAGAGCTGGGGAATTTTACGTGAAATTAGTACGTAATATATATATATATATATATATATATATATATATATATATATATATATATATATATATATATATATATATTGGTAATTAAGTGTTTTCCTCAATTTTTTTCTCTCTTTGTACTTATTATGATAAAACGTTGAAATTTTTCCATAAGAAAGGCTCAATTCAATAAAAAATTTTATGTTTTCGAAAGTTTACAAGGGCACATTTAATGAACATACTTTATACGTATATAGCGTGATAAAACTATGTGATTTTTTATAAATATTAAATGCTGTAAAGAAACACACTTCTTTTTTTAAATATTTACTCTGGATCATTTATCTACATATCTTTGTAAATACGGAAATAACATCGCTCACAAGTTGCTTGTATTGGAGACATCTGACAATTTTATATTTTTGTGTTAAGCTATATCCGTACACAATTTTAGTAACGTTTCCACTGGCCATTATTGTTGTTATTTGTCATGAAATACAAAACACTAAACAACGGAAGGAACTTGTCATTCTCACAAGCGCCCGAGTTTACTGTTGCGTTTGCTTGTCGTAAGTCCGTGAGGGAGCTTTGGACGAGCGCAGCGGGCCTGTCGTTTTGTACCGCGAGCAAAAATATAGTTTTCAGATATTGTTTAGGTTAATTTTCATGTCGGGAAATTTATGTAAATATTATAGTATTATTATGTTTATGTGGGCGGGTTTAGTGATTGCTTTCGAACAAGTTATATTAGGCAATATTGTGCAGTGAATGATATGATTTTGTATGTTGGCGAATAGGTTTATATGTATATATATATATATATATATATATATAGTAAATATGTATAGGTAAAGGGTGGCAATAAAGAGGTCGCACGGAAAATCGATTAAATTTATTTAATTTAAATATAAATAATACTGCGAAATACTTTGTGACTGGTGAACGTGTATTTAGTTATTTAGTAATAAATATAGATAAACGAAATTGTCGTGTCTGTCTGTAATTTTCGAAATTTCAGCTTTTAAATGCGTTTTTAATTTGCATATACGATCATTAAATCGAATTAATTGTTAAAAAGTCTTGTCGGTTTGTCCGTTTGTACGGATGGATATATTTAATTCAAGAACTACTGAAGCTGTTGGCTTAAATTTATTTATAGTAACCCTAAGATCAACTTAGATTTAGTTTCATCCTGATATCTCAAATGATTTCGAAATTATAGTGATGTTCGTAATGTATTCCTTGAAGATTGTGTACATAATCTTACTTTTTGATGACGCTTATGCAGTGCGTAGTTATTGTATCCTAATTCATGTCAAATATCCATTCAAATACAATGGAATCTAGAAATCTTCCTGTATGGAACCATAAAATTACTTTATTCTTTGATCAGTACCTAAAATATTTTTAGACGATTTTATTGTATATTTTTAATATCTTTATATTTTTCTGTATTTCTATATTTTTCAGTTATATAGAGTGCCATCAGTTTTATTGCAGCAGTGAAACCTTAGATAATGAAAAACTTTTTCGATGAAATTTCCTAGGGCATAATCTATGGCGTAACAGCAAAAATTTTGATTAATTGTATATGTTTAAATGTACATGTACTTTATTTAATTGTTATTTTTTAATAAGCTGTCTAAACAAATTGGAAAATCCACGCGATCGAAGTCGTGAGTATAGACTATCAAGCATTTAATAATTTTTTTAGTTGCATATAATTTTTGAGCACTGCGTTTGTTATCCAAACTGGTATCTCGCGAAAGAGATGCCGTGTTAGAAAATATTATTAGACATTTTCTATTGCATTTTCACTCAATAACGTCCGACTCGAGAGTTTATGAGAAAAAATTGTTTTATCCCCAAGTTCAATGTGTGGGAAACTGCTTCAAAAAATAAAGGAATAATTTTCCTACGTGTTCTCGTGATTCAATTGTATCTTTCTGCAAAATTTCATCACTATTATCTTAAATTGAAAGAGCTATAATGCTATGGCATATGAATAACTGAATATGATAGAATTATAAGCGAACCGTTTCGCTATGCCACTTGTCTGCAGAATATCCTAAAGAGTGACATGGCGCATATAGGTAAGAGTGTCATAGGCAAACTTTTATTCGACGTAAAAATATTAAAAAATTTATAAAAAATCAATATTTTTTTTATTGTTTTTATACTTTTTTTATTTTTATGTACTTATGATTAATATTTATTATAATTGATCATTATATACTTCCTGATTATCATAGTTCTTTATGTATCTACGAAATCGTGAAATTTGTGGCATTAAAAATAATTTCTGAATTTTATCGTTTAGTAATTAGATCACTGAGACGTCATCTAAATGTATATATGTACCTTGTACACAATTTGTCATAAATGAAGTAAATAATTTGATAAATCCTTGCTTCACTTATCTAATATTTTCGAAATCTAATTTTAAAATACAATTAAGATAATTAAATAAAGTTTTCTTGGTAGCCCGAAAGAGTGTCCAAAACTTATCTAATATAGACAGATAGAATCTGGAAATTAAAATGTAATTGAACCCGAAATATCTCTCTGTCCTATAATGCTATTAGATGGGCAACGAGACCCTTACTACTCCTCTATTGGTCCCTTATAATTCTATTAAACCCTCTGGGCGGGCGGTCATCAGACCCGCCCGCCATGTCAGTTCGGACTGTCACTTGTCTCTTGGACACTGGTCTTATTCAGTTATGTCGGGTTTTACGAGTGTAATGAGTACGGATTCTCTATGCGTCATCTACGGCCACGGGGAGCATATTGTCTTTATATAGTACCGGTAAGGGCGTATTTATTCCAGCTTTATTAACCCCAAAATTTATCATTCAGTGTTGGGTTATGAGCAGAGATTCTGATACATTTAATTTCATATCACATATGAAATCAATAAAATAGTGGCTCCCTGGGTTAATGGGAGCAAAATATTTATTTTGATTCATGTTTTACTCTGATTGAAGGAGAAAAATAGTTTTAACTCGCGGACTAACAAAAAAATGGAATAAATTACATGAACTACGCGGAAAAAATGGAATAAATTACATGAACTAACGGAAAAATAGAATAAATTACATGAACTACACGGAAAAAATGGAATTATTTATATGAACTACACGAAAAAAATGGAATAAATTACATGAACTACGCGGGAAAATGGAATAAGTTACATGAACTACGTAGAAAAAATGAAATAAATGATATGAACTACACGGAAAAAATGGAATAAATTACATGAACTACACACGTTATGTAACTTATTCAATTTGATCGTAGGACAGATACAATAGCGCCATCGTGTTAGTTGAGAAATACAATCTAGGATTTTTTCTTTAATTTTTCTTACGCAATGCTACTTTTGACAGACTATATGAGGTAAATACTATTATCATTCTATTTACCGCATATAGTCTGACAAAAATTAGTATTACCGCATTTACGCCCATATGGCACCACACACGGTCAAGACTGTCAGTCGGACTTACTGACAGTTAAAAACGTATTTCTGTTTCTCATTAACCGCCAGTCGAGTCGGAACAAGAGTCAAATTTACCGACCGTACCGTATTGCACGGTCCAATTCCTAAAGTATCCATATAAAATACGTTTTTAACTGTCATTAAATCCGACTGAGAATCCTGGTCATGTGTGGTACACACGAGCGTTAGTACTATCGTATATGGTCTGACAAAATTATGTAAGTCCTATTAATTACAATAAATAATAGTTTATGCGGAATAACCGTCTCATACTTTCAAATTCAATATACGTTTTTTCCTTGTGTAAATCGAGTTCAATAAATAATAGTTTATGCGGAATAACCGTCTCATACTTTCAAATTAATATACGTTTTTTGCTTGTGTAAATCAATTTTCAAGTAACTATACCAATAGATATAATACTTATTAAGTTATGCGGAAGAAACTGACATTACAATTTTGAAATTGTTATTACTCTCGGTATATCACGTTTTAAAGTAATAAGGAATCCAGCCAAAAACAAAGAATAGCGCTCTTTAATTTTACAACTGATGATATTTAAAAAAATGATGGTGTCAAATTTTTCAGTCTAAAAATTGGTGTTTTAGAATTGATGATGTAAAAATCCTGAAGAACTTAACATAAAAACCGAAGACACAAAGAATAAGTAAAAATGATACCGAAAAGAGTAATGGAATTAATAAGTTTATCACCGCTAAGTAATCACAGAAAATCACCGAATATGTAATATGCAAATATACTCTTTGCTACATGACGGAAAATCACCGAATATGCAAAAATGCAAATATACTCTTTGCTACTTGACAGAAAACCATCGAATATGCAAAAATCCAAATATACTATTTGCTATATGACAGAAAATCACCGAATATGTAAAAATGCAAATATACTCTTTGCTACATGACAGAAAATCACCGAATATGCAAAAATGCAATCATACTCTTTGGTATATGACAGAAAATTACCGAATATGCAAAAATACAAACATAGAGTGTGTTGCTACATGTGAAGATTAAATTTAATGAAGGACAGTTTACGTTATTAGTCTGTGTTCTCCGGATTTTGCACGTATATTGCATTCTGTATTCGTATATTGTATTCGGTCTTCTGTGAATAGATTTATTGGAGAACGCCTTTGAGAACGAGACGGGAAGCGACCGTAGGAAGTCGTCCTCACAGACTCGTCGTGCTTCGAATATTTAAGTTCGAATGGAGTAGAAAAAATATCGCCGTGTTACTTTGACCAGGTGACCTTTTGAATATTAAAAAAGGGACCCTATTATTATTAGGACTGGGTTTACGCCTTATATGTATAATAATAATAAATCATTGAAAGAGTTATGTGTGAACATTGGTTTTAGGTTTGAAGAAATACCTATTGCAAAGATGTTGGGGTGATTTTATTACATCTTCATTGATCACAGTCCTTAGATATGATTATGCTTATAAAAAGAGGCATTCTCGAGATATCATAAATAGACATCTTCATTGATCACAGTCCCTAGATATGATTATGCCTATAAAAAGAGGCATTCTCGAGATATCATAAATATACATCTTCATTGATCACAGTCCCTAGATATGATTATGCCTATAAAAAGAGGCATTCTCGAGATATTATAAATATACATCTTCATTGATCACAGTCCCTAGATATGATTATGCCTATAAAAAGATGCATTCTCGAGATATCATAAATAGACATCTTCATTGATCACAGTCCCTAGAGATGATTATGCCTATAAAAAGATGCATTCTCGAGATATCATAAATAGACATCTTCATTGACCACAGTCCCTAGATATGATTATGCCTATAAAAAGAGACATTTTCGAGATATGATAAATAGACATCTTCATTGATCACAGTCCCTAGAAATGATTATGCCTATAAAAAGAGGCATTCTCGAGATATCATAAATAGACATCTTCATTGACCACAGACCCTAGATATGATTATGCCTATAAAAAGAGGCATTCTTGAGATAACACTTTGTTGGGGAATCGAAATAAAACTTTCACAAAAATAGCTTAGGTGTAAATTTAGTTTAAGTTCGTTTCGAAAAGTCTGTTAAAGCTGATTAAACTTTATAAATTAATAGTCAGAAATGTTAGGAGTCTGAAGGTTTTAATTCCGATTGAGTATGAAGAAAAGCTAAATTTTTTTCATAAAATATTTTAGCAAGTGAAAGGTGTCAATTCAAAACTGGATTTGTATACAACCTAGATATAATGTATTGCTTACTTGTTTCTCAATTATTGTTTTTGCGGTATAAAAAGTGCAGGTAATAAAAAATTCTGCGTTCAGCGAAATTTACCGTTCTGCGATTTGATTGGAGCCTGCCATCGGGTTTTTTTTATAAATAGCCGTATAGGGTCTACTTATAAGCTACAAATAAAAATCGTTTTTGAATGTATGCAAACGTACTGAATTAATTTTGATGAAGTCTTCTCGATAAGCATCGTTATATGTTGTTTTCAAACCAAAGTAAAAATGGTTTTCTAGTAATTAAAATCGCGTTTATTGAAGATTAACGTGACATTAGAATTGGTTGTATAAGACATTCACGCAGACGAAGTTGCAGTTAATAACTGATGAAATGGAAGAAGTATTATATGAAATGTGTCAGTAATTCTCAAAAGTCCTACGTAAAATGTCGTCTTTAAGTGCTGAACTTTTTTGTCACATTTCTTGTAAAATGTACAAAACATTTTTACATGATAATAAATAGTTATTACTCAAATACAAAAAGGCGATACCTTTTTAGATTCAGTACGCGTAAAAGTTGCTAGCGTTTTATTTTACAAGTATATACATTCCAAACTATGTCAACGAGTTTAAAATGTTACATCAAACACTGCTCGTATCGGGGTAGTCCTTATAAGTGACGCCTCCCTGTTAAGTTTTATTCAATATCATCCCCTATTAACCTACAAACTAAAAATTATGATACCAAATAATCCCATTTTCCTTTGCGACATTGTATTTGTTCGACGGAAACTTATTGGCATATGCTCTCGTGTCCTTTTCGCCGACTATTTCTTAATTTATTGTAATCTGTATGTGTACCTATGTGGCTTTTATTTGGAAACTTGTATATTTTCTTCTTAAGCAAGCTCCATGCAATCACATTAAATTAATATTACTTAATTAACATCAGTAATTCGATTAGTAACCTACGTGGCCTGCTGTAGTTCAGATTCGTGGGTTTCACCCGCAGTCAGCCACCCAGTGGATGCGTTGCGGTCCCGGACATCGCGTCCACCGTAAAACGTAAACTTCCCGAGATAAAGTGTATATGCGATTTTATGTATTTCCTTTTACGAGTGGCGCCCTCGCCAATTCCATTAAGAGCATCGCGCCGTCTGTAACTCGCCACGTCCTTTGGCCGGAGTTCGCTTTGTGTCAGGAGGAGTACTGGGCGGGGGCACACCGCCATGCGACCTACATACATACATATACACCTGATTCGGTCGAATTAAAAGTAAACATTTATTTATTACGGGCGAATTTGTCAGCCCGCGAATTGCGTATTCCATTTGAGAGCGTAAATTGAGATGAATTTTGTGTATGCGCACGGTAAATGTCAAGTGGTCTAATTATCAATGTTTGTTGAGGGATAATTAGTAAGCTCGGTAGTGTTTGCTGGAATATTGCTTTTAAATCTGGAGTTGGTTGCATTTTGTCAGTTGATATGATGGCAATACTTGGTATTTAATTTCGCTCTATATTTTAAAAGAAGAGATATACAATGTCAAGCGGTCTAATTATCAATGTTTTTTGAGGGATAATTAGTAAGCTCGGTGGTGTTTGCTGGAATATTGCTTTTAAATCTGGAGTTGGTTGCATTTTGTCAGTTGATATGATGGCAACACTTAATATTTAATTTCGCTCTATATTTTAAAAGAAGAGATATACAATGTCAAGTGGTCTAATTATCAATGTTTGTTAAGGGATAATTTAAGCTCGATGGTGTTTGCTGGAATATTGCTTTTAAATCTGGAGTTGGTTGCATTTTGTCAGTTGATATGATGGCAACACTTAATATTTAATTTCGCTCTATATTTTAAAAGAAGAGATATACAATGTCAAGTGGTCTAATTATCAATGTTTGTTAAGGTATAATTAATAAGCTCGGTGGTGTTTGCTGGAATATTGCTTTTAAATCTAGAGTTGGTTGCCATTTTGTCAGTTGATATGATGGCAATACTTGGTATTTAATTTCGTTCTATATTTTGGAAGAAGATATATACAGGATGTTACAATGACCGTTTATATGAATATAGGTGTAAAGAAGAGCGTGTCTATTATTCATATTGGTGATTCTGGGCATCAAACTGAGTATATTTGAAGCATTTTTCTGTGAGACAAAGTTAAACTTTTTCATTGAAATTGCAACGTTGACACGGATTTTCCAGAAACGGTTAAAACTTTTCATATAGTTACCTTAACGCGTATAATTACTTGTGTGAATAATATACACGTTTTTATTATATAGCTTTTAAATATGTTACGTTATATTTACGTATTATGTAATTTTTATGGAATGACATTTGATAATTATTAGTAAGCAAAGAATATACTATTTATGCGAACAGTATCGAAATGCAGCACTTGATTTTTGACAGACATACAGATCTTCATAAATGTTTACTTTTTATGAAAGTACACACTTATGAAGACTTGCACATTTGACATTAATTTACGTTTTAAGGTGGTATGTATTTTAATAGTCGCTGCTTCATTGGTTGTAGATGTGCAAAAATATCTCAAAATATCTTTTGATGTTCAAAATTATTTTTATTTTTATCACAATTTTGTTTAGTGTTCTGTGAAATGAAACACTCGACGATATTGCTCTTTTCACGATATTGCTCGACTCGACTCGATGACACACTTGACTCCCAATTTTTCAGTAAAGAGCTCAAATAATTCTACAAACAAGGAATTTTATTTCTACATACACGCTGGCGACTATACATAGATATTGGTGGTGTCTGTATAAGTGAAGATTGATTTCAATAAATAAATATAAAAACTAAGACAACCTTATAATTAATTTGGTAACTAATAAATTGTTTAGCTCAGTTCACGAAGTTATTCAATTTGTTTATTTTTAAATAATAGACTGATTGTCTTTATTATATAAACACCGTCTTTATCTATCGCTTGTCGCCAACATGTATACTGATATAAGGATCCGTCCCTGAAGAAAATTCTTAGAAAAAGAAGAAACTTTATTCTAAACAGGGGTGACCATAATGTGACTGGGGTGACCATAATGGTCAGAGTTTGGCTCGCATTTTAGGAAACAAAAATGAAGGATAATTATTTTTGGAAATTTCGCTCTTTTGTACAGCCGTGCTTTGTTGTACAAAAAGCTGAGGTGAGTTTTGGTCATTAATTTTGTAGTGTACTTTTATAGAGAGATCGATAGTTAAATATTTATGTTTTTATCAGATTGCTATTTGTAATGCTACAAATAGCAATCTGATAAAATATCTGACATAAGAGGATTCAATGCATTTAATGTACAACAATTCCATTATTTATTAATGAGAACAAATAACATTTTTTTATTTCTACGTAAAGTGCTCAACCACCATCTTATGTAAAGGGTATGACAAATGAAACTTACACCGGGAGAAATAAGACTGGATCCTGAGCAGTAGAGCGACCTTAAAGATACGGAAAGGGTTACATAGTGTTTTAAATGTATGGTATTATTTTAACTTGTCATTTATCTAATGCTTGAAGAGTACGGTATTATCTTAAGTTGTTAATGGCACAGTGCTTAAAGTATATTGGTATTATTTTAGATTATTATATACGCAGTGATTGAATAGTATGGTTTTATCTTAAACGGTCGTTTACATAGTTCTTGAGGAGTATATTTATTATTTTAAATTGTAATTCACATAGTACTTAAAGTGTTTGGTATTAATTCAGATTATCATTTACGTAGCGCTTGAAGAGTATCATATAGTGCTTAAAGTGTGTGGTATTATTTTAAATTGTTATTTACATAATGCTTAAAGTGTATAGTATTATTTCAAATTGTCATTTACATAGCGCTTGAAGAGTATCGTATAGTGCTTAAAGTGTGTGATATTATTTCAAATTGTTACTTACATAATGCTTAAAGTGTATAGAATTATTTTAAATTGTCGTTTACGTAATGCTTGAAGAGTATCGTATAGTGCTTAAAGTGTGTGGTATTATTTTAAATTGTTATTTACATAATGCTTAAAGTGTATAGTATTATTTTAAATTGTCATTTACGTAACGCTTGAAGAGTATCGTATAGTGCTTAAAGTATGTGGTATTATTTTAAATTATTATTTACATAATGCTTAGTTATTTACATAATATTATATTATTTACGTAGTGCTTGAAGTGTATGGCATTATTTTAAATTACTTTTTCACGATTAGCGAACATGTTGTTTTAAAAAAATATTTTCTAATAAAAGATAGATCTTTGCTAATATTTGCTAATATCAAATATTAGCAAAGATCTATCTTTTATGACCTGAAGATCTTGTAATACAACGAAACTTAGGTGGTGGTAAAGAACTTAAAGAAAGTAGAAATAATACTACATCGCGTAGCGATGTAAAATTGAATGTAAATAAATAAATGTTTACATTTAATTCGCCCCAGTCGATACATCTCCAAATCTGAAGCCTAAACTCCCACTAGAAGAAGTGGCGAGTAGGTGTCACAGCGCTCTTAATGAGAAGTTGTCTGTGATGTAACTAATAGAAGGAAGTTTAGAAAAGCACATATTTATTCGATTACAAAGTTTACGTATTACGATATGCAAAAAGCTCGGCGACCGGAATCCGTAAGCTTAGCGACGGATGTATAGTTAAGTATATTTAGTAACATCGGCAGCAGTGTTGGTAATTTCATTACTGATGCCGCTCCATATTCCCGAACTAAATCATACATCGTTTATGTAACAAGGCAACACGTAAGGGATTTATAAGTAATTTTTAAACACGCTTTTATAAAATAATAGAACGATTATTCTGCGGCCTTATTCTCTAGCCTTTTTCTTTCAACGGATTACTTATCAGTAATTTTTAAACGCGCTTTTATAAAATAATAGAACGATTGTTCTACGGCTTTATTCTCTAGCCTTTTTCTTTCAACGGATTACTTATCAGTAATTTTTAAACGCGCTTTTATAAAATAATAGAACGATTGTTCTACGGCTTTATTCTCTAGCTTTTTCTTTCAACGGATTACTTATAAGTAATTTTTAAACATGCTTTTATAAAATAATAGAACGATTATTCTGCGGCCTTATTCTCTAGCCTTTTTCTTTCAACGGATTACTTATAAGTAATTTTTAAACATGCTTTTATAAAATAATAGAACGATTATTCTGCGGCCTTATTCTCTAGCCTTTTTCTTTCAACGGATTAGTTATAAGTAATTTTAAACACGCTTTTATAAAATAATAGAACGATTATTCTGCGGCCTTATTCTCTAGCCTTTTTCTTTCAACGAATTACTTATAAGTAATTTTTAAACGCGCTTTTATAAAATAATAGAACGATTATTCTACGGCTTTATTCTCTAGCTTTTTCTTTCAACGGATTACTTATAAGTAATTTTTAAACATGCTTTTATAAAATAATAGAACGATTATTCTACGGCTTTATTCTCTAGCTTTTTCTTTCAACGGATTAGTTATAAGTAATTTTAAACACGCTTTTATAAAATAATAGAACGATTATTCTGCGGCCTTATTCTCTAGCCTTTTTCTTTCAACGGATTACTTATAAGTAATTTTTAAACGCGCTTTTATAAAATAATAGAACGATTATTCTACGGCTTTATTCTCTAGATTTTTCTTTCAACGGATTACTTATAAGTAATTTTTAAACATGCTTTTATAAAATAATGCTACGATTATTCTGCGGCCTTATTCTCTAACCTTTTTCTTTCGACGGATTACTTATAATTTTTTTTAAAAATGCTTATATAAAATAATGGTACGATTATTCTGCGGCCTTATTCTCTAGCCTTTCTCTTTTAACATATTATTTATAAGTAATTTTTAAACGTGCTTTTATAAAATAATGGAACGATTATTCCGCAACCTTATTCTCTAGCATTTTTCTTTCAACAGATTACTTACAAGTAATTTTGAAACATGCTTTTATAAAATAATAGAACGATTATTATGCGGCATTATTCTCTAACCTTTTTCTTTCAACGGATTATTTATAAAGACTTTTTAAACATGCTTTTATAAAATAAATGAATGATTATTCTGCGGCCTTATTCTCTAGCTTTTTTCTTTCAATGGATTTAAAAACAAAATGTAGAATGAATATCAAGAGGCTGTTGGGTTTTAGGTAGGTTGTTACGCAGGAGTTAGGTTTACGGAGATTTATTTTTTATTTACTGTTTATGAAGATCTTGTGCCGAGATAAATATGGTTTGAGAGAATGACTCGCGTTTTATAGATTAAGAATGGCTTTGTTGACGATGAACATTATGAAGAGTTTCTTCATAAACATTATTAAGAGTATTGATCGATAAATTTCATGTAGATAAACGGAATGTTACTAGTATTATGTCACGATTCCGAGCTATACTATTTTATTTTAAAATTTGCACCGAACTTCGATTTCATCACAAAATGAGCAGACTTGAGCGCCGCTCTTTACTAAGTCAACTAAATTTCAACGCTCTAATATTCCTTGAAGCTACGTCTCTTCCACTTAGTTATTATATTTTACTTCCACTCAGTTATTATATTTTTACTTCCACTCAGTTATTATGTTTTTATTTTGCGCTTAGTCTTTATGGAGGCAAGTTCCTTGCGGATAATTTTTCAAAATTTTCCGATCAATTGTCTCCTGAAATATTAGAAAAGCTGGAAAAAAATGTTGCTGGTAGAATAAGGTTAAAACGAAAATTTAGGTGATCTTCTAAAATACACCACATATTTAAAAATTGTGTTATTTAAATCGAAATTACAAATAAAGTATTCGTCAAAAAATTATATAAATTCCTCATATTAACGTGCAAAAAAATGTTTGAATAGTTTTTTATTTTAATTATAATCATAAGATTGGAAATTAACATGGCAGGGTTAATTTGAAGATGGTAGACCCAGAGGTAGCGCGCATCACACGCGACTGTTACGAAATTCATGTACGCGTGCAAGTTTCCTTATGAAATTTGAACAACATGCAGTTTTAGTAACGCCGTACAAAAAATGTACATTTGTAAATTGTAACTAGTTCTTTTCAAACACAAAAGCTTATTTTACTAGGTATTTATACTCATAATTTAATGGCATAGGTAATTTATTCTAATGCGGTTTGAACGGACCCGTGCGTCTTACAGTTGACACGCAAACACATGTAACTCATAAATAAACTTAATACATGAATACTTATTTTTATGCCTTGTAATTTTTGTCTGTTACGCTTTTCGAGTGTTGTCTGTATACACCCTCCGCGTGTCGCGTCGTAAACCTGCTTAACGGCCCTAGTTTCGCCAATAAACGAATAACTGGGACGAGAGATGGGATCGGCCCTTTGAATCTAACGCAAGATGATATC
Organism: Druceiella hillmani; assembly: GCA_039881145.1. Lineage (NCBI taxonomy): Eukaryota > Metazoa > Arthropoda > Insecta > Lepidoptera > Hepialidae > Druceiella > Druceiella hillmani. Next base: position 3,343,281 of record JAYKKI010000015.1, read on the forward strand.
TTGCTGTTTTAGAACTCTCCGGAGGATTTCGAGTGCGTAAAGGCGGTATCATGCGGTTCGTGTTTTGTCGGAGGAGAGCAAATATGTCGAGAGAAATAAAATACGGGTTTGCTTCGTTAGTTTATGTGTAGGATTAGGGTCGTATCGGTACCTAATAACGTAAATAATATTTGAATCATCTTCCGATATTCTACATGATATTATTTCTGAAGTATCGATATCCACTCATACTGATTCTATTAAGAATTTACCCATAAAATACTATTGAATATATTTGGCGTTAATTTTGTAGAAATTCATTATTCACAATTAAATGAAACTACGTGATGTAGTATTATTTCTACATTCTTTAATTTCTCTACCACGACCTAGGTTTCATTGTATTACAACATCTTCAGGTAAGATATATATCTTTGCTAATATCCCACCTGAAGATGTTGTAATACAACGAAACCTAGGTCGTGGTAAAGAAATTAAAGAAAGTAGAAATAATACTACATCACGTAGTTTCATTTAATTGCCATAAAATACTGTTATTTTCGTTAAAAACAAAATACTTATTTTTTATAGAAATCGGTTTTCACTGTACGTTAATATTACAATTTCTGTTTCTTTGTTTATATTAGTTAGAATAAACATTTAAACCATCCTTAAAGTCAATGTTTGAACGCTGTATAGTTGGAAAACGTATCCTTGTAGTGTCGGTCATAGGCATCTTTCACATGAAGCAAATCTAATCAAGTCAAAAGTACAACGAAGAAAATATTACAGCGTATCACTTTTATAAATAATACTTTTGTCAAATTCTATTTTAATATTATTATTATCAAATCACTATCACTTAATTGAATGTATAGTATAAAATATTTATTTGCATAATTTCATTTTTAAAATTAGGTAATAATAAAGACGTGTACAAACAAAAAGTACAAATTTACTACGCCAGCGTGCTATCGAGACAGTCATTCAATCGACGCCATTGGTTAGAAAGAGAAACAGCTATGTTGATGACGTATAGCGTCAACTAGTTCGATCTGCGCGATTACCCGCAACGATCGAGACCGATATGTAGTAATAGTAAATATTCTTTACCTGCATGCTACAGACAGCCCTACATTAATTTACGCACACATATATATGGATACGGATAGGCGAGTATGTATGTAATAACGTAGGCAAATAAATATGTTCGCTGGTATGGAGTGTCGGGGTGTGTGATAGAGTTGAGGGAAAGCTTATTATGAAACTTAATTTGGGAAGCTTATTATGGAAAGCTTATTATGAGATTTTAAGAAAATAGAGAAAATCAAACATTATTCCAATTTGTTTGCTAAATATTTTTTATATGATTAATACGCATGTATTCTATTTACTTGTTTTCGAATAAAAATGAGCATGTATCCTGTGTATATCTTATTATATAAGCGAACATTGTGTATATTTATTTGTTACACCATTTTTGCCCGGCTGTTGAGTTTATAAGATACAGATTATTTGCCGTTACTTTGAAATATTAAGCTAACGAATAACGGATAATTTACGTCAAAGAAAGGCAAAAATCGAAATCTTTTTAGTTTCTAGAGAATGATTAAAAATTATAAAGTGCCTAACAAAATTGTGTTTTTTTTATATTTTGAATATACATCTCTGTGTACAAGGCACTACAAATTATCTATATGTAAAATTTGAATGTAATCAATAATTGAGTATCGTCTAACCTCTTAAGGACCTTATTAAACGACTAACTTTGATTACTCGCGTGTGAAAAGGAAAAAAATGTTGGTGTAAAGTAAAAATTATGGTTTTGTGAAGAAATTCATTCTTATCATCGAAAATTCCTAAGTATTTAGATTGAGGCATACATATTTACAAATATATATATATATATATATATATATATATGTATGTATGTATGTATGTATATAGTTTAGCCCTAATGGGGTGATTTTTAAATAACCAAAAAATTTATATCGAAAAAAAAAAGTTCATCTCCTTAACATGGATATTATTTGAGTCATTAAAGATCGTAAAATACTTAAAGCTTATGTTGGAATTTTCAACGAAAGCCTCGCTTCTAGCAGACGAAGTACCTTTTAGGCAGGCTTAAGTTTTTATGCCTGCGTCTTGACTCGCAAGTCCTAATTAAAGTTACTCAATACATCCTCCTTGTTAAAGTTTAATATTACAAGTTTTTGGCTAGTCATAGTTTATAATGTGACATTGAAGTCAGCTGTTACGTTCCGCTAATGATATAGTTCATAATTGCTCTCAAAGTATGGCGTAGGGCATTGGCTTCTGCCGTCATAAAGGAACATTTCGTGTTCGTTGCTAAGGTGGCCTCGATTTCATTAGGTAAGTGATCACGCAAGCGAAGTTCTGAAGCTTTCAGAGTTAGATGGTTTTATGAAGAAAGTTTCATGCTTTGCTACTTGGGCGGAGATTTTTTCCTATTTCTATCATTTTATTTCTTTCTGCCCACGGTGCAACAGAGAAGTTATGCGTGTATCGTGTAGGAAATTTGCGTTGTGAACTTTTTCCATTTAATTTTCTGCAATTTTCGCCAAGTGAGACGGAAGAATCCTTTCATCAGACGGAATTTCTCCAGAAGGATGACATTTCGATAAAAAATTCGTCTATTTGACAGAGTATCTCGCTGTCAAATAGACGATAATTTAATAACACATGCCCACTCCTCAATAAAGTGTAAAGAGTAATTTTTATCAAGGCATAAAGCTATGGGGAACTGAAATTTCAGAAATGTAGTTGCCCATAACTTTATAATTACTTTTTACTTGTTTGTAGGATCTCAGTTTAAAAAAAAGGAAAACTCGTAGAGCACGTTGAAGGTGACAATTTCTCTGAACGTTTTTCTATGCTTTTTTGTCATACCGATGTAATTGAAATTAAATTACGTAATTGGAATTTTGTAATCTTTTAGAGATAAACAAATTATCGTTTTATTTGATAAATGATGAAAAATACGATACAACCCTCTCGGCGTATTGAACTTATTCGGAAATTTTTCCTAATTTTATGAAAATTAAGGTCTGTGTAAAGTATGATTAGATCAATTAAAGGAAATCGTGTTATTTTCTAACTGGTGCCTTTTTTTAAATGTTCGATCTCTAAACTAATGATTAATTGCGATGATATATATATATATATATATATATATATATATATATATATATATATATATATATATATATATATATATACACATATATGTGTGTGTGTGTGTATGTATGTATATGTATGTATATAAAATATACAGGTCAAAAATTACAGAACTTAACCTGAGTTCTTACAGTTGATCCATTTTATTCAACCGACATCTCATTATCACCTGTTCAATGCTCTACGCAATAATTTATAGAATAAAAACTAGAAAGTGTGAAAAATTAAGAAAAAAAAACAGTTTTTTTTTAGTTAATTGTCAAATATATTTTTAACGTGACTGTTTCTTGTCAGTATATTATGGTATTACAGCTTGACTGGAATTAATTGTGCCTTATTGCCCATACAGCCACCAAGGATGAGCCGGACGGCGAGCCAGCGACCAACGGCGGGGGCGGAGGACCGCGCAACGGCGCGCGCGGCAAGCTGCCCTACAACGGCTACTCGGAGGAGTACCTCGACCGCCTCGAGCCAAACGGGAACATACCGCAAGACAAGGAACACGGCGTATACGGTAGGTCTTATTCTTATTATTACGAATAAATGTCGTAACCGATAACGTTAACAGTTGGTCGTGCGAATTGGATTGGTCACTTTCAGTTGGGATTTCATCTGAGAGGCGCGCAATGGAATTGTTTATTGCCAGTTAATTGAACCAGTAAGAAAATGTTTGTTTCTGAAACGTTTGGTCAGTAGGCATATCCGTTTTTTACTTTAATATTTAAATGATTGTCACACAAATAAATAAAATTGAAATGTCTGTACCAATGGATTTAAATCGAAACCTACTGAAGCTATTGTGATGATCATTTTGCATTGGTTTTAGATGATAACCCTGAGGTCATTTTAGTTTCTGTTTCATCGGGATACCTCAGAATGTTCAGATATTATGATGTTGAAAAATTACTTAGAAAATTTAGTAAAATCACCTTCACACGGATGGTGGGCAGCGGCGGGCTGTAGGAATATGCGAAAGCAAGCAAGAGAACAAGTCGTAAGTCGGCCTGTGCGGGATTTTAACTAAACTAATTATTTGTGTTCTTATATAAGAGCAACAAAACGCATCAAAACACTGCACTTGCATTTGCGAATACCATGCAGATGAATTTACTAGATATTCCGATGAAAATTGATGTAATATAATAAATACAAACTATAATTTCAAGGAATTACCGCTATATATAGCTGATTCTTTACCATGATGATTATGTTTTAACTTAATATTTTTTACCACCATGGTTATGTTTTAACTTAATATTTTTTACCACCATGGTTATGTTTTAAGTTAATATTTTTTACCACCATGGTTATGTTTTAAGTTAATATTTTTTACCACCATGGTTATGTTTTAAGTTAATATTTTTTACCACCATGATTATGTTTTAAGTTAATATTTTTTACCACCATGGTTATGTTTTAAGTTAATATTTTTTACCACCATGGTTATGTTTTAAGTTAATATTTTTTACCATTTTTATTTTTATTATTTTATTAGGAGTGTATGAAACTGAGCTGCGGCAGAAATATATCCTGAAAAATAATTTTAAAAAAAATATCAATTTTCTTATTTAAAACCTTAATGGTACTTGTCGATTGAAGATAGACCAGGAATTATACTATTTTTATTTAACGGTACTAAAAACCTTAATACATTAATTAACAAATTTATAAATTTATTTGAATTACTCGCAGTTTCATTCCCCTTTTTTTGCGAAATAATACAAAACAAGACATTACGTCTTTATAATAGAGATTTTTTCTTAGTAAGTACCATAAAAAATATATTTGACCTCAAAAACAAAAGTCTGACATCTGGTTTTTACATCTGCTACGTCTACTTACGATAACTCTCTACTTCCTAATATATACATTCATCGGGTACAAAACAATCTCACACATAGCACAAGACGAATCACCAATTCCCAGCCGAAATCCCTATAGGAATATCTATAATTCTCAAAACTGTGTACATTTTTTGAACTAATCGACTTCTTATTGTGAATTATTATCCAATTCGAATTATTATCATATTGAATTATTATTATATTTTATTTCCATATTCGATTATTAAATATTAAAAAAAGATATGTCTGTCAGTAAAAATATTCAGTTACAGTAAACTATCTGTTATCCTTAGTATCTGAGGTTTAAAGAAAATAATAACTTTTTTATTCCATCCCTGTTCCTTTGTATCAAAAATTATTGATCAAATGCCTTATGCAGATTATAATCATCATTCTGCCCATCACACACGATGTTTGAGAGTTACGGATGTTTCAAAAGAATATATTTTAATTATTACTTAAAACTACAATGAAGCAAGAAAAACATTTCAATGAAAATTGCCACGTTTCAAAGGAAATAAACGTTCATCATTCTCTATGACGTATCGGCATATACATGGCGCTCCTTTATGGTAATATTCTTCTTTTTTCCATGGGGGCATATGGTTATAAGGAAGAACCTATCTTTCGATATTTATTTAGGTACAGAAAATATCTTCGATGTTACGAAGACGCTTAGTTAGACGCGTGAGAACTTTATTCTCCGCATACGATATTCGATTCATCTCCCACACGAGCACGTTTTTGTCGAAGCGTAAAAGAATCCGCCCTCGAGTTTTTCTCTCGCTGAGATGTAAGTCTCCGAAGATGCCGCATCTGCTTATCCGCGCCGTGACGTATTCGTTCGTTCGCCTAGCTTATCGCCCGTGTGCGACCCCGATTTTATCGCTGCAAACTTTTGACTTATGATTTCATTATTTTGGCGTGTGCGCGCCCCGCTCTACGCTGTCGCTCTCTGCCCTTGTTTCTTCGTTTGTTTCGGCCCATGTTTGCCCTTATGTGGGATTTCGTTTCGAATTTTGGGCCTTCCTTCTTTTTACGGGATTTCGGCTGGGAATTGGTGATTCGTCTTGTGCTATGTGTGAAATTGTTTTGTACTCGATGAATGTATATATTAGGAAGTAGAGAGTTATCGTAAGTAGACGTAGCAGATGTAAAAACCAGATGTCAGACTTTTATTTTTGAGGTCAAATACCTTTTTTATGGTACTTACTAAGAAAAAAATCTCTATTATAAAGACGTAATGTCTTGTTTTGTATTATTTCGCAAAAAAAGGGGAATGAAACTGCGAATAATTCAAATAAATTTATGAATTTGTTAATTAATGTATTCAAATTATTTATAAATTTCTTAATTAATGTGTTCAATTTAACTGCAAATCTCACATTCTTGAAGAAAAATGGTTTAGCTATCTTGAAGATTTAATGTTCGCACACATCTGCGCTACCAAAGCGATGCGTTAGCGGGAGAGGAAACTAACGTCTACGATACGCTCTACGATAAGCAATGGACACTTGGGCGACTGTTTTGGGCGTTTGCGACGCGGCATAAATGAAGAATGAACGATTGACGATACACACGTTTGCATTTATTTGTGTATTGAAGAGTTATTGTGAAAATGTGGTTTTTAACGTGTTAATGTTCAGATGCCATATTCTAGCAGGCCCAACGCCTATTGTCACGTTTATAACTCAATAAAACAAGAATAAAATTAAAAAAAAAACTAAAAACTCGATTACGGAAAGAATTAAACGAAACAGTCGAGGAAAAAAACTTACTCGCATACATACATACATACATATCACTGAATTTCATGTAACGTTATGTAATCTAGGGTATCCTCTGGATCAAGACGAATCTAAGGACACCTCATTAGTTGAAATCACTTTACAAGTTTAGTCTATATGAGACAATAAACTTACTCACATACATACATATCACTGAATTTCATGTAACGTTATGTATCCTAGGACATTCTCTGGATAAAGACGAATCTAAGGACACCTCATTTGTTGAAATCACTTTAGAAGTTTAGTGTGTACGAAGGAACAAACTTACTGACATGAATACATACATACATACATATCACTGAATTTCATGTAACGTTATGTACCCTAGGACATTCTCTGGATAAAGACGAATCTAAGGACACCTCATTTGTTGAAATCACTTTAGAAGTTTAGTGTGTACGAAGGAACAAACTTACTGACATGAATACATACATATCACTGAATTTCATGTAACGTTATGTACCCTAGGACATTCTTTGGATAAAAACGAATCTAAGGACACCTCATTTGTTGAAATCACTTTAGAAGTTTAGTGTGTACGAGGGAACAAACTTACTCACATACATACATATATAGCCTGTGCAATTCATAATATTTCCTTTGCCGTAGTCGGGTAAAAACATATGAAGCTTATTTCGGGCAATGGTTTATCTACTCTAGTCTCATAGGTGAGTACGACCAAAGCTCTGTTTTATTTGCCTTTAATCTAGGATTAATTTCCAAATCACCAAAAATAGTAGTTTTTCCCTAGTTTTCTAGAAAAATTTCCAAAAATAAAATGCCAAAATTTAATCGACATATGTAATTTCTAAATACATTTACTTCCCTAAATGTATATAATAGCACCGGAATTAGTAAATGTTCCTTCATGTAACATAGAAACTCTCATTCAGCTTGTGCTGATGTCGTTCCTTGTCACCTTTTAAAGAAAATTTAAAAGTTTTTCCCGATTTTTTCTTCGACCCATTTCCTTCACCCCTATTCTCACAACTCAGACATCGCGCATAAACGTCGATTAAGATTTCCCCTCCGAAAGAAAACTCGCATTTTCTACCGACGGGGTTATATAATATGGTTCTTTATTGTTTTTCCCATAATAATTCTCTCTTGTTCCGCTCGTAAATGGGAAGTCTGTGCTGCAGTGGCTGTGCAGGCGACTGGCGTGTGGTGTGGCGCCTTTTGCCTTTTATATTTACAAGTTTTTTTTATATTTGGCCGTGGCGGTGTCTGGCTGCTTCACATTTGATTGTTTGGATGGAAGTATAAACTATTATTTCTGGAAATGTTAAAATTTTTTTTATTGGTAAATTTGCATAATATAATATACCGTTAAAGAATATTTTTCTTGGAGTGTTCCATGTAAGTAATTAGGTCGTAACGTAAAATAAAATAGGTTCAAACGTCACTGATAGTAGATGTAAATCCTAGTAAAACCGAATTATATAGGTCGTCTAATAACCTTAACAAGAACGAGTATATAGCTCATATGACAATTGATGACCATGATTTCTTAACACTTACATATTAGATATTTCACGGCATGCGTTAACATATAAGTGGTTTTTTATATTGAAAATAATGAAATTAGTAAATTAATAATTTTCTCAAATTAAATTTTACAAAAAGGTTCCTTTGCATTGTCGGTTTCCATAATCATTTTTGTAGAAAGAAAAACAGAAACGTGGAAAATACGATACATAGAAGAAAGAGAAAGTTTTGTAGTTTTTTCTGTTTTATTTACTTTAAAGTAATTTACCAAATGTTCCAAATTAAGAATTATTGACAATATATTTATGGCAACATATTATTTTTCTATGTAAAGAAAAGTCTGAAAAACCAAGAAAAATATATATTCGCTTTATTTCCAAATCAAGCAATTTTGAAAATATATTTTAATCAGTATAAATAATAAAAAAAGGCGTAAGACTTTAATTAGAATAAGCAAACGGTTTTTGTTTTTGCAGTACAGAGATTATTGGTACAGAGGGCAGGAAATAAATACAAGGACAATAATAGGTGTTAACATGATGATAAGTCGACGCACTTTCCCCCTTCACTGTCTCATGAATAGTACATTTTCACGCGAACCCTGCTTCCGCTGCATTTCCCCGCTAAAGCTTCTACGTAACCTACTTTGCGTTGTAACGTAAACTGGTTGCGTTTCCCTCGTAGCGGCAGTATTTCACTTGGCGTCGGTCGCGCCGCGGCGGCGCCGCCCGCTCCTTACCGGAAATGTTTTTAGTTTTGTAACTTTTAGCCGAGTGGGGTGAATCGTGTTCGGGGTGGGGGTGATAGAGAGGACGAGGAAGGTAGGAGGGTTCTGATTCCGGAGCTGTCATCAGATCGGTTCATCGCTTATTAGATTTGTTTATCTGCGATCGGACCGGAATGGCCGGTCGGCATTGGCTTCGAGAGTTTGTTTATGGTCCGAATGAAAATTGAATTTAAGTTTGTGACACGTTTCAAGACGTTAAAGTTTTGAGCGGTGTAATTTTGGTACTCGATGGTTTGAGGTGAAGGTTATTGAGGGAAAAGTTTTATTAAATAAATATTGGAGATGAATGGGATGTTTTAGAGAATTTTTTATTTCCGTCGAAAAAGTTTGTAATGATAATTCACTTTTTAGACATATTTTTCAATTACGAGATATAATGAAGCTATGTTCATAATTATAAAAAAAAGTTTCAAATATATTACGTTTTTGTCGTAGCGTCCGTCTTTGTCGATCAGATCGTCATGTTAGGTTAGTTTAAGTTTGTTAACGAAAGATAAAAATCATTCCTAAGACCGTATGAGAGTTTTGCTACCCTGTTCAGAAGCATTTTATTAAATTTCTTTAAAATTTGTCTTATATTGGTTTTGATAGTGTCGTCCGGAAAAACCATTTTATAAAATTAAGTTAAATTGTGGTTTCCAATTTGTCCTTGATGTAATGTAGTTCTTCCTCCATCTATTGGAGTAGATGTTGGTTAATGCACCGCTGACCCAAAGGGCTAACGGGAGTTTTAAAAAGACTTCGTCCAGTGACACCGCCTTTTTAGGACTACAAACCAGGGAATATAACAAGTTGGTATGATACTGACTGATATTATAAATGCGATAGTTTGGATGGACGGATGTATGGATGTTTGTTACACCGTAATGGCGTAATTTTTGAACGGATCTGTAGGAAATATGATATGAATATATTGTAAACAGCATATATATCTTAAATGTTTTTTTCAAATTCCTGCTTTTTTGATACTCTTTTTTGAGATTGTACACTATTGGATGTAAGAACAATTTTATAAGTTTGTTTTCAACATGTATTAAATAACTCAAACGCAAGTTCCCAAACTTGAGCGAGATTTCCGCAAACAAAATATTCTTTCTTTTATAACTCATTACCTTACTATTGAACTTGAATTATTTTGAACAAACTGAGAGATATAGTTTATAGGCTGAATTCAGGCATAGGTTCATTGCAGTGTACGCGAACGAAGAAGCGGTCACGAGCTGGTATTAAATATTGAGTTAAAAATGAAATCGATTGATGAAAATTTTGACATAGCTTCTCACATACCATTTGAAAGACCAGCAAAGGAATGGATAGACCACATTGATCAGTATATAGCCGAAGATGGGTGTGAAGAGCCAAAAACCGCTAATAGTTTCGGGGACAGCAGGAAGTCAAAAAATGGCAGTTTTATTAAATTGCTATCTATTTAAATAACGTTATTGTAATAAATTATTCTGTTTTTTATACACGCAATTCTGTATGTCCACTGGTATTTCTTTTAAGTTCGCCATTTACAATTTGTCTTTTAATATCAATAACGCTTGTATCTTGTCATGTGACCAAGAATGTTTTTCTTTTTGTTCTCAAAATCGTATTTTAATGTTTCGCAACTTACTTACTTGACGTAATTTAAAATAAAAATGTTAATTCTAACAATTATGGTAGAAATTTTGGATATGGGATCATATGCGTGGCCTATTTTTTGATATCAATCCCATCAGATAAGGTTTGGAAAACTTGTCAAATGGCGAGTCTAAAAGTATAACTTTAATTTTTTGAATTAAATGTTTTAAAAAGTGAATAGAAATCGTTATCTCAATTTTTGTATTGTGAAAGTGAAAGAAATTCTAGGTACTGGTTCTAATCAGATTATTAGAAGTTTCAACTATTGACATTTTGTTTAACTGGCGACAATTTTGAAACAAGACAATTTTGAACAATTTTGAAACAAATTTGAACGGTATTCTGCTTTATGCCTGGTCCGATACACACTCGACCGGTTGATAAAACCTGGGAGAAGTTAAATCTGAGACGTATATATTCAATTATAAATTCAATTATGTTGGGAGATATTTGATTTCAATAGTAAAATTAAAAATTAATTGCGCAAGTTCAATTTGAACTGGACTGCCTTTTTGAAGTCTTTTCTTTTTAAAATTTCATAATGAAATTAATTTCTTCTTTTTAACATTTTCAGAAATGTTTTATGTTACTTGTTATCCTTATAATTTCATCTTGGTTTTCATTATCATAGGTTCATTATAAGTTTCATCATAATTTTCACTATCCTCTCTTCATGCGTAAGCGTTGATAACTATGAAACCGATAAATATAAAGGATATATATATATATATATATATATATATATATATATATATATATATATATATATATATATATATATATATATATATATATATATATATATATAATGTGTTTCTAATTCTTATCCTTGGATCATATGGTGAAGAGTAAAACTATAGCGTTGAGTTTCTCTGAAAAGAGATTTATTACATAAACAAATGTTTACACTTTTACAAAACAATTTATAACGTTAATTAATCACAAACTCACCTGAAAAGAGAAACAACATTTAAAGCTATTGCTTCACTAGTTCGTATCAATTAAGTATTAAAATATTATACTATATCATATTATAATTCATTGATCGTTTCTAAGAACATAACCTATTTTTCTATCGTGGCGTGGCGACATCTCCAAGTGACAGCTAGCACAGATCATATACAAACTTCATGCTGAATGAAGTGTCACTCACTTCGTTTATATATATATATATATATATATATATATATATATATATATATATATATATATATATTATATATATATACACTGATATTACCGATATATATAAAAAATATTTATCGGTTTAATCCATTCACGATTCTCTCGCATTTATCGGAATAAACCTGAATCGGTGGATCACCGTGCTTGATGAAGCACGCAATGCGATACGTATATATGTTATGTAAGCGGTTTCGTAGCCTTCAAGTAAAACAGTAATAAATAAGCGTAGACATTATGTTTTATTGCCTCGAGTTTCCTCCATCTAAGCGATTCCTTCCCTTGACCTGTTATGTCATAAAGTCGACTGTAACGAAGATTATGCACTCCTTTATACCCTTAATGGAAATGTGACTCGGTCGCTTGCAAACACCGCCCGATACGTCCGGTTTTCTTTCCGCAGATATTTATATCGTCGTGTGCGGAGGGTGTATTTTTTATAGGGGGCGCGTCGTATCCATGTTTATGATACTTTAATATATCGAGGCAGCACTTATGGAAATAATATTCGTTTCTCGGCGCGGCGAAGGTTAGGCCGCGCCGCGATAATGTGAGGCCGATGCTGTCGAGAGAGGCGGGATGCTGTGATGATGGTGGGTGTGTGTGCGTTAACGTGTTGTGTGAGAAAATGACGGGTGCAGGTTTAGCGAAACTGTTTTAGAATTTTTTGGAAAGAGTCTAGAATTTTTGTGAAGTTACTTAGTGTTAGTGAGAGTTTTGAACATATTATTTCAAGTATTTAATGCAGAAACATGAAATTTAGAGCAGAATTTGCTTTATAACCGAATATAGCGTTATTTAAAAATCTGAAGTCCAAATTGAAACTTGTTGAAATTGAAAAAACGGAACATCTGTCGAATCGCCTCGGTGTCTTGTCTGTTTGTCAAAGACATTTTTTTCTTAAAGACCTTTGATAAAAACATTTCCAACTTTTTTTTTATTCCAGGCTGCCATGTTGGGTATCAAATGAAAGTAAAAAAATATGTAACTTGTTTTTAATGTAACTTTACTACAAATGCCGGAAAATCTGAAAAATCGCAGTCTCTTCTCCATAATCTTGGGAAAGTCAGGAAATTTGTTACGGGATGTATGTTATCCGAAAATTTTTAGTATTGGCATTTTCTGTTTTAGATACCGGTATTAAAAAAAAAATTAATTAGATCTGAATTACCACAAAGATTTTAATAACAACGAATAAATCATGATTAATATAATAAATTGATAATAATTATTGTAATAACTTTTCATGTTTTTATTATTTATCAAGTTATTACCTTAATATGTTCAGTTTATGGTGACGACTTCACGTGGTTTTCAATCATGCACGCTCTGTCGATCCAATAGTACCGAACATCAATTGCACAAGTTCGAGTTGATTTCAAAATGAATTGTGAATTTTAAATAGTTTAATGGGTTTCTTTAACAATTTCATTTTTAAAAAAATCTCGTTGTTTGTTTACGCCATATTTATGGTGTAACATTAACATATAGTGTAAATAAATAAATATTGTACACAAATTATAAAATATAAATCTTTTATGTCAAAATGTATGTCATTTTAAATAATGCCTTGTAACGTGAGTTTAAGTCTCTATGAACGATAGCTACTGTAATATTGCATGTGTCAAGCTTGTATTTACCAAATTGATTACTTAAAAAATAAGATTTTATTTATTCTAGGTATATATTTATGTATTAGTATACATTATATTATATACTGTAAGTGAAACTTGCCGTTTTACGCTCGTAGTAAGTCAGTTTCAAAATGTTCATCTGTTTCGGTACGTATCGGCAGGTGTGATTTCTATTATATTCAGCGAGATGTAGGCTTCTCTCGGTCGGAAGGCTGTAATGAATTCGGCGGCGTGATTTATGTTGCGTGAGCTGTGTGGGCCCGTGAGTAATTGGCTGCTCGTTGTTTAGTAATGCCACGTCGATACGGTCGAAGGGATCGATTGCTGTTTTGGTCTCGCGCCAGCCTATGTTGGGGTCGCTGCGAGTTGAATTGTGTTGTGCGTGTATTGTAGAAATTAAGACATTCGCGTGTATAAAATGTTCGCGCGGAATTATTTATATAATAAGAAAGGGTTTTGAAATATTTTTGCGCCCGTGGCTTTGCTCAAGTATATTTCTTATTTCTGTGGCAGTTTTTCTTCAGTAAAAATGTTTTCATTCCAAAGTTATCTTTGATCGGGGCAGCAGGTAAGGAAGGAAGAGGGGGCCTTCCCTCTGGTATAAACCTTAACCGCGGTGATATGTAATTTTTCGTTTTTTTTTTAAATTTATGTACCGTACTTGATAAAAATATTAGGCTTGATAACAATACTATACTCGGAAACAATGTAAACTTAATCTCACTTACCTAACCCGGTATTCCTACCTAACCTAAATTAAGTCGTAAGGTAATCTAACCAATTCTAACCTAACATAACCTAAACTAATGTAACCTACCCTCAACTTAATTCATGCTAACCCAACTGAACCCAATTGATCTAACTCAACCTAACCCAACTCAACTCGATTTTTTGATGATTTGAAGGATGGAAAAAAGTAACTATCAGCCATTCAACCTGCTAGAATAATTCAACCTAAAACCCAACTTAACCCATAACTTATTTTAATACAGCCAAACGACTCCTAACACAGCCTATCAAAACCTAACTTAACACAACTTAATTTAGCTAACTCGAAATAATTTAAATTAACCCGACTTAATCCATGCTAATATAACCTAACCTGACTTAACTAACGCAACCTAATACCCCTAGTGATTTATATTTTAAACTGTATTTTAAACATTTTCATAACCACTAGTGATTTATATTTTAAACTGTATTTTAAACATTTTCATAACCACTGGTGATTTATATTTTAAACTGTATTTTAAACATTTTCATAACCACTAGTGATTTATATTTTAAACTGTATTTTAAACATTTTCATAACCACTAGTGATTTATATTTTAAACTGTATTTTAAACATTTTCATAACCACTAGTGATTTATATTTTAAACTGTATTTTAAACATTTTCATAACCACTAGTGATTTATATTTTAAACTGTATTTTAAACATTTTCATAACCACTAGTGATTTATATTTTAAACTGTATTTTAAACATTTTCTCAATGAAAATTTAATTAAAATTAGTAAAGTAATCTTACATGATATTCTTTAAACTGACGAAGGGTTAATAAAAAAAACAGATGGACAGATAAAATGTCCCGTAGGAAATACTCGATAGGGACAAAAGTAGCTTAAATTTGAATTTGAACCTCAGGGGACTAGTCCAGTGAAGATTCCTTTCAAATCAGCTTGATAGTTTTTTCGTGATACTCGAACGTTTCCGGAATATAGTAGTTTATCCAAGTTTCGTCCATTGTCATAAAACGACGCAAAAACTCCACTGAATTTTTCAAGTGGAGTTTTTGCGTTAACAAAATGTTGCAATGCCAGCAGATGTTCGCTGGTGTATCCACTTTTGCTCTGGAGTGAGTTGCTTGTCTTGCATAACGCTTTTGAGCTGTAATTTGTTATGCAAAGCGAAGCTAACTCATTTAGTTGCGATGTCTGTAGGCTTTCTAACCCGTGCTTCCATTAGCCTGTCTTATAAGTGCTCCAGAACGTGGTATCTCTTCGAAGCTTAATTTGAATTCATTTACTCAAAAGCGAACAGATTCATAGAAAGGATATGAGTAATTAAATGTAGTAGTCTTTTAGATAATTTCCTTTTCTTCTAAAAATAAATTAAATCACACCACGAATTCCAATTTTATCTACTTTTCTCTATTATTCGAAACACTTCTATTTAAGCGATTGTCAAATAAAGATAAGACTATATGAATTACCTGTGACCGACCACAGAGTATTTATTCATAGGTAGGAAACTATATGACCATACAAGACGACGCTAACGCCATCTATCAGCATGTGAAATAAGTTACTTATCAAACCATACGCTTAAGTTGTTATTATACCTCTCCGTCAACGACGTATGTTCGCACGCGTGTGTGTGCCCGTTCGTGTAGGCGTAGCTTGCGAAGTGCATGTCGAGATCAGTGAAGTTTTTTTTAAAATTTAAACTTAAATGTAAAGCAAAGGTTAATAATATACCTTGCAATTACAAAGAGTTTGTACTGCATCATGTTTTTCCGAAGTAGCATAAGAGTATTTTATGTATCAAAAGAATATACCTGCAGACAATTTAGTGGCACTATATGTACGTTCGAAATCTCCAGTTAAAATTTCTTTGCAAAAATAAATCACGCTTGAAACATAAATGTCTTTTGAAGTTGCACACTTTTAAAAAAAAAATCTTTTTTCCGTTGAAAGAAATGGTTAAATATCAAAATACTCTTGGCACATAGATACTACAAGATGTGTATATGTGATACTACGGAACAAGTATGGATGTGACGTCATTATATCCAAAGGTGTTTTAATTGTATGTTATGTAGGCTCGTTTCCCTTAAAATCAAAATGTAATAATTCATTCAACATTTTAGTTAAGGCTAATAAAATGGCGGACGATATGTCATAGTTTAATCGAAGCGAGCAAATTATATAAAATAACCAACAAAAATTTTCATAACACCAATTTCAAAGCGAAAAACTTCCAGAATTTCCCGTCCCATCTCGTTTACGTCGCTTTATATCTACGTTTACTGTTTGCAGTCGCCTTGAATGTACTCAGTCGCCTAGAGTACCTTTACTTACATTTCTCGTTACGTAAGTACCTCAAGCCGGAGACGTTACGGTCTGGCCGGCCGCAGCCTCCCATTCATCTCGCGGAGCGACCCACTGCCCGAGATGTCTGGAGAGGGAGACGGGTGGGCGCGGATCGGGCCTGGTGGGTAGTGTTTTTCATTTGTCTGTCGTTGGGTGGTGTATTTATCTGTCTGAGGGAGAATTTGTCTAAGAGAATTAGGTTTTCAGCTTATATCTTAATTATATAACTAGCTGCCGAATCCCGGGTGTACTTCGCATGATTATAAACCATAAATTATTAATGCGAATATAATAACGTGAAACGCACTTTTATTTTTATTAAATACTCATTGTAAATGTAACTTATTTCGAAAATGAAACATATTTTTTATTGATAACTATCGCAATTATGAAAATGCTTTCGTAGACTATTTGTTATGAATATATAAAAGACATTTTTATTACCCAGTAGAATTCAAGCTACAAGGATTCCCTATAAATAAAAGAATAGTATATAAATAGTATATAAAAATATACTATTTATATACTATAATATAGTAAAAATAAATATTAATTATTATTTTACCGTATACAGATACGTAGGGCACGGCACAAATATTTTTGTACGATTGTTTGAATAGTAGAATACATAGATACCGTTAGGTGTTGACACAGAGTATTGAATAATTTACTAAACATTTCGCCATGGAAACATTCTCGACTATTGGTTATCGCCCTATTATTTACTATAACTTTAATGCCAGGTGTAATTAACTAAAGGAATATGATGAGGACATTAAAAAAACAGTGCTCGATCAGAATAGGTCATCCTTAAAAACCACAGAGAGCAAGTATTTTGAGTTTCAAACGTAGTCTGTTTAGTTTGGAAGATGATACACATTTATATTGTCCACCAAAAATCGGAAGCGGAAAACATAGAGAGAAGCTGTAACTAAAGCAACTGATGCTGTCAACCGACAAAATGCTGTCAACTTGATAAACTTTAACATTTACATACATCGGCTTAAATCATTAAATTTATTAAAACTATGCATTGATTGGTTCAACTCCTATCTTCGCGACGGTAAACAGACAGTAAAGTTATTTGCAAACTATTCAAAGTGGACTTTTCTCACTGCTAGCGTATCTTAAGGTGTTTCTGTAAATTTCAAATGGTTCTTTAAATTCCAAATGGTTTTTTAAAATTTCAAATGGTACTTTACTGCAGTATCGATAAAATTTTTCTTTTTCTTGCATTCATATACTGAATATCAAACCACAGATAGCATTATATTCAGTTAAAAACTTCCGTCGGAAGCCGATTTATGACAGCTGTCCAATAACGATTATATAATCACTTTCACTTGAACTGTAAAAGGTATTGTACTAATTGATTAACATTCCACATAGCATCCGCTAGTAAATAATATTGATTGTAATATTTTCTTCAAAATACATTCTCCCAAACGGCTTCAAAATTTTCTTCCGTTTTAAATCAAAGTACACATTTGTCATGCTCTACTTCTGCCTGTCCTTGTTTATGGAGACGTGTGTTATTCTAATCTAAATGATGACTCACTCAATAAATTGGAACGACTTCAAAATCTGAGTGTTCGATGAATTTTCGGCCTTAAAAAAATTACAGTATATCTGAGCATCGATCACGAATTAACTGGTTAAAGATTTGTGACCAACGCAACCACACTTGAAAATTGTTATGTGTTTTATGTAACATCTTCATATATAATTTTGTTACACTTTGATATTACGATGTAGATTCCAATATCTCCCATCCCACCAACTTGAATTGCGTTCAAAAACAAATACACCTTCCTAATCCCTCAACACAAAACTGCATTATACAGATAATTCTTTACCTTATATGCTCATATATAATTTTGCTACACCTTGATATTACGATGTAGATTCCAATACCTGCCATCTACCAACTTGATTTGCGTTCTAAAAACAAATACACCTTCCTTATCCCTCAACATAAAACTGCATTCTACGGATAATTCTTTACCTTTTATGCTCATATATAATTTTGTTACACCTTGATATTACGATGTAGATTTCAATATCTGCAATCCCACCAACTTGAATTGCGTTCAAAAACAAATACACCTTCCTTATCCCTCAACATAAAACTGCATTCTACGGATAATTCTTTGCCTTCTATGCTCATATATAATTTTGTTACACCTTGATATTACGATGTAGATTCCAATACCTGCCATCCACCAACTTGAATTGCGTTCAAAAACAAATACACCTTCCTAATCCCTCAACATAAAACTGCATTCTACGGATAATTCTTTACCTTCTATGCTCATATATAATTTTGTTACACCTTGATATTACGATGTAGATTCCAATACCTGCCATCCACCAACTTGAATTGCGTTCAAAAACAAATACACCTTCCTAATCCCTCAACATAAAACTGCATTCTACGGATAATTCTTTACCTTCTATGCTCATATATAATTTTGTTACACCTTGATATTACGATGTAGATTCCAATACCTGCCATCCACCAACTTGAATTGCGTTCAAAAACAAATACATCTTCCTTATCCCTCAACATAAAACTGCATTCTACGGATAATTCTTTACCTTCTATGCTCATATATAATTTTGTTACACCTTGATATTACGATGTAGATTCCAATACCTGCCATCCACCAACTTGAATTGCGTTCAAAAACAAATACACCTTCCTTATCCCTCAACATAAAACTGCATTCTACGGATAATTCTTTACCTTCTATGCTCATATATAATTTTGTTACACCTTGATATTACGATGTAGATTCCAATACCTGCCATCCACCAACTTGAATTGCGTTCAAAAACAAATACACCTTCCTAATCCCTCAACATAAAACTGCATTTTACGGAAAATTCTTTACCTTCTATGCTACTAGATTATGGGATTGAATACAAATATAAGAATTATGCCCTTATTTTCATCAAAATCCATCTTAAATTACACTATCGTAATCTGCGGACGGAAATCATTTTTATAACCCATCCTTGTGTCTTCTTTCGTATCGTATCGTTGTCTTACTTTCGGTTTTTCTTTTTAATTTTATATTCTATTTTTCCATATTTATATCTCTATAAATTTATTATTATGTCGTTTGTTTTGTAAGTGCAGTTAATTAACGCTTACTAATTATTTACGTCTACAGTATTACTTGTTTTTCACTCTATTCATTGTGCTTGGCTGTAAGAGATTGTTCTTGTAGTAATAAGTCCGTCACTGTATGCTTAGTTTTCTAAGGTGTCAGTAAAGTATCATAAATAAATAAATAAAGGCAGACGAATTACATACAAAAAATTTGAAGGCTTCAACATTTTAAGTTGACTCACGAGTTGACTAAGGCATAGCGGGACTTCAGAGCGAATTTGTGTAAAAATATGCTGATAAAATTTTAATCTATGAACATGATGCTGTAAATGTAGTCATAATTATACTTTCTATAATAAATTCAGATAAAATAATCAAATTACAAAGCATAGTGGGAATGTTTGAAAATTAAGTTAAGCCGCTCCAAATAAATCACGCTCAATTGGAAGAAGAGTGGACGTGTCATTTATTTGAAAAATGTATGTCTTTGCTAATATTGTGATAGATAGAGAGAAGACAGCTGCAGTCTACTGGTACATAGGAATATGTATGCAGCATTGAAAGCTTTAAAACCAATGTCGATTTGTCAATTCACATCGACAACGCATCGACACATCGCGTTCGAGATCAATCGAATTTTTTTCCAAGAATCTCGAATCGAATTGTCAGATCCTCCAGTGTTAGTTCTGATTTTGTAGCGTGTGATTTTAGTTATTTTCTTTTGGAAACCGCAGCTAAAATGATACAAGTTAAGACCCAAGAAGGAATTGATCGCGGCCAGGATTTCAATATGTGATTCTGTTAAGAAAGAAAAATGGAAGCGCTGGTTTGATGACTAGTTTTTGCGGATAATATAGGATATTTTCTGTGGGAAACCGCAGCTAAAATGATGCAAGTTAAGGCTCTAGGAGGAATTGATCGCGGCTAGGATTTTGAAACGTGATTCTTTTAATAAAGAAAAATGGAAGCGCTAGTTTGATGACTAGTTTATTGCTTGACCTAGGTACATTACTTAATGTCTCTCAAAGGCGTAAGAAAAAAATAAACTTGTTACTTGTAAGTTCGAGTTGAATTCGCTCTACGGGGGTTCCACCGACACTTGTGTAAATATAAAAAATAAAGGTTTAAAGACACATATTCTTTTTATTAAACTATTTGCAAATATTAATTTTATTTTTTATTATGTAAATATATTGGCTGGTTTGTGTTTTATGGCCCCAAAATGTCGTCAGTTTCTAAAAATAGTTCAGTAGTTCAGTATAAACATAAAATAATAAAAAAGTTACTCAAAACTTTTATATTATTTTATGTTAAACTCTGTTTAGTTATATTTAGCTTATTTTTATTTAAATATGCGATACGAGAAATATCGAAACCGTATTAAAACTTTCTACGCAATGCCGTTTATGAAATAGACTTTATAACATAATGGGTAGGCAAATGGCAATTTTAATAATTCACAAAATAATTTTTAAATGAGGAAAATTGAAAATGATTTGTACTGTATTCAAAAAAACTTTCAATGATATTTCATGTGTCTATTCGGAAAAGCACCTTTACACTTTCCAGAGCTTTCCCAAAACATAATTTTAAATACTATTTATAGTTTTGTACCAAAGAGTTGGAGAACTCCTTACCTCATTTTGTTTAGAAGTTGGAAGCTTCTTACAGATTGATCGACGGAGAGACAGTCAACGTTGCTACAACAATAGAGTCCGCTGGCAAACCAACGGACACTCCGTTGGTTAAATCGAAAAAAGACGATTTGTTCGAAACATTACGAGATATTAAAATGAAATTTACTTATTAATTCTAAAATATACTAGTTATTTAGAGTTTTTCCACGTTTTTTAAATCATGTATTTTAAAAGCTGAAGAATCTTGGGGAGCACGGGTGATTAACGCCCATTTATAGTTTGTTTTCTTGTGACCCAAGCTCAAAAAAATTCCGGCTCTTAAAAAGCTACGAGTCGCATGCACGTTTGACCCATGAGTATATATTTCATGCATGCCTAAAGCGTTCTAACGTATTTTCGTTTCGTTTTTCCGTCATCACTAGAGTAAGTCCCCGCTTATAATTTTTTGGCCGAATTGAAATTGCGCTCTGACTTCAACTTATTATTTTGAATAATCTGTGTATATAATTTTATACATATATAATTTAAAATTTGGAAGCTAGATGGCGGTAATAGGAAAACGGAAATCGAGCGAGAACGATAGAATTCCGGAATTCGGAATCTTCGGGTCCGGATTCCTAGGGCAGACATTTTAATACAAGCGCAGACATGCCACTGTAGGCGTAAAAATGTTAGGCAGACATACCACTGTAGGTGCAAAAATATTACGCAGACATATTAATATAAGCGCAGACATACCCCTGTAGGCGTTAAAATATTTCGCAGACATATTAATATAAGCGCAGACATACCCCTGTAGGTGTTAAAATATTACGCAGGCATATTAATACAAGCGCAGACATACTATTGTAGACGCAAAAATATTACGCAGACATATTAATACAAACGCAGACATACCACTGTAGTTGCAAAAATATTACGCAGCCATATTCATCAAGCGCAGACATACCGCTGTAGGCGAAAAAATATTACGCAGACATATTAATACAAGCGCAGACATACCATTGTAGGGGCAAAAGTATTACGCAGACATATTAATACAAGCGCAGACATACCGCTGTAGGCGTAAAAATATTACGCAGACATATTAATACCACTGTAGGTGCAAAAATATTACGCAGACATATTACTGTATCTTTCAACATTCTTTCATATTGCATCTTTAATTAAGAACAGTAAATAAAACTGGTTGTTCAACCTTTTCACCCTAACGTACATCGATATTATTCACTTCTATGTCCCATTTTCATGCTTTGTGATGATCCATAATCCGCATTACTCCATAGGTATACATACGTAACGATTTATCGAAAGCTTTTACCTAAATTGAATCGTTTTATTAAATTGTCAACCGCAAACAGTCTTCGGTTTCATAATTACGTGGCGGAACTGTGTTATAGGTTAAGATATAATTTTCTCCTTTGGCATATATGTATCAATATGCGTTTACATGAATATCATTAAAATAAATTGTACGGTACCTACAATAAATTTTTTTGCTAAATACTTATCCGTATAAATTAATAAAAAATAAACCTAAAGTCTGTGTTAAGAATGACGAGACGAGCGAGTTTTTAAGGTTCTTTAAATAAGTAATTGACGTCCATTTTCTTTTGACTTCAGAAAATACGTTTACCTTTATCTTGGGGCGTAATTTATTTTGAATGGAAAATGTTTTTATAATTTTTTGTAGGATTTTTCGTGGAAATATTTGTAATCTTAATTTAGTTAGAGATTTACTTTTTAATTGTTTTTACAAATTGTTTTTATTTCAGAACCATATTTTTGCTATAAAGAGCAATAATCTGCTACTTAGACTATCACTTTGCAAAGCATTTAAATGTTTTCTGCTCTTTGTGTATTTTTTAAAAACAATTTTTGTGGAAAGTGGGCATGTCTTTTTCAGGCATTGAGTATTAGATGTTAATGTTCACAGAGTTCTCTTTAATTGTGGATCAAAGAACATATGTAAATCGAATTTCTTCTTTGTTGCGATTACGACTGAGTAATAAAAGTTATGTTTAGCTTTGTAGCCAAGTATTTGTTATATATATTAGGCGTCTGTTAACTTTATGTACCAAATAAACTTTTAGTTTATTAGGTAATTGTTTACTTTAATCGTTAATTTGATTCCTATTTTCTTTATTAGCTGAAAATTTACAGAATAAATAAAGTAGGTACCTATTTATTTTTATGTTTCAAAATTACTTACGATTTAGTAGTGTATATATATATATATATATATATATATGTGTGTGTATATATATATATATATATATATATATATATATATACACACACACATATATTGTTCAAATGTTTGTGTAAACAGATTGGGCATGTATTTATTTTATGTAAAAGTCTTGGTTTACATTTCCCGATATATGTTCCTTTTCAATATGGTTCTGCTTTTATGTATTAAATGGTGAAAAAACTATAGGACTTTGGTATTTTTAAACTTGTGTAAACGTCTACATTTCCGTCTAAATATCACAAAATTTTCAAGCAGTCAACGATAGTTGAAAACCACAACGCTACATCCTGATATATCTGCTTCTTTCCATGTATTACACGTTGCTTATGATTGGCTTTTCTCTCATTGTACATATCTCATGTGACATTCCGTGTACATAGATTGCTCAATTTGAAAAGTCTAATTCAATTTAAATTTCGATTCTAGATGACTGAAATCATCTTTTCCAGGACGTGATAAAGTATCTAAGAATTTAGAAATTGCCCGTGCGAAGCCATTCTTTACAACAGTCTAAAGCATGCAGATATACGGAGCTCCGTTAATGCTAGCCGTTCCCTTATTTGTAATAACTCATTCCAATATCAGCTGCATGTCTTGGACTATACTTGGAGTTGGCCACGAAAATGGAAGCGGACTTAAACTTAAATTGCCATTTGTAGTACTTTAGGTCACTGTGGTATAAATTCTTATGATTATATTCATAATGTTTAAACAATCATTGTTTACATTATTTCGTTAAGGCTAGTCGTTCCCGTATTTGTAATAACTCATTCCGATATCGACCAAATGTCTGGGACTATACTCAGAGTTGGCCGCAAAAATAGTAACGGACTTAAACTTAAATTGCCATTTGTAGTACTTTAGGTCACTGTGGTATAAATTCTTATGATTATATTCATAATGTTTAAACAATCATTGTTTAAATTATTTCGTTAAGGCTAGTCGTTCCCGTATTTGTAATAACTCATTCCGATATCGACCAAATGTCTTGGACTATACTCAGAGTTGTCCGCGAAAATGATAACGGACTAAAACTAAAATTGCTATTTGTGGTACTTTAGGTCACTGTGGTAAATTCTTCTGATTATATTCACAATGTTTAAACTATCATTGTTTAAATTATTTCGTTAAGGCTAATCGTTCTCGTAATTGTAATAACTCATTCCGATATCGACCAAATGTCTTGGACTATACTCAGAGTTGTCCGCGAAAATGATAACGGACTAAAACTTAAATTGTCATTTGTGGTACTTCACTGTGGTAGGTCACTGTGGTAAATTCTTCTGATTATATTCGTATTAATATTATTTGCTGACTCTATCTAGTTCCACAAGATTGAAATTTAGATCATCTGATCAGAAACAAGTCTAGTAAAGTAGAATTGTGCAACGTTTTTGGCTTTTTTTCCATGGAAAACGAAATTTCGTACTCTATACAAGTTTTTAGGTTCGGTAGAAAAATATTTTTAACATTTTAATTCTGACTGTGCTAAAAAAGTATTATTGTAACTATATTCGACATACCAAATTGCATCGATTATAAGTACATTCTACAAGATTTGAATCTATATATCAGTTAAGCAAGAGATTTCCCAGCTAGGTAGTAAGTTCCGGGCATAGTTAATTATACATACGAACGCCCTGGTCTCTAAGTTATCAATATCTGGAAATATCCAATTCAAAAGACTGAAGAGGAATCGTGTACTAAATGTCCTAGACCGATTCCCAAGCCGATAGCGAGAGAAAGTCTTTGGAGACTTATTTTTAACACAATACGACAAGTTCAGACAAAGTCAGATAAAGTAGCAGTTAATGTTGTTTAACAAATTGCTGTGATGAGCAGAATTCGGCAAAAAAACTAACTATTTGTTGATATTATCGCCACCAGAACTTAATGTCAGTAAAAATATCTGTCGAAAATTAAATTAAGAAATATTAAAAATTAAAAACAAGACTTAATTATCCATCTCTGGGACTAATAAAATATACAGTCAGTAAAAAATAAAGTACGCGGTTAGTCGACTTTTGTCCTCTAATTGCACAAAGTTTAACGTTTTTAACTTGGAAAAATGAAAAAGTTACGTTGTATCTAATCAAACATTAATTATTCTGCCGGCATAATTCAGTTAAAAAAAGAACTCGCCAACTTACGCAGTTTCTTCCTACAGTGTTTCGGATATACGTAGCGCTGGCGTGGCTTTCGAATATTAAAGCCGCCCAGCGCTGCCGATATCGGCCTAGACAATTGCAATCAGCCGCCCTCGTTTCGCATTCAAGCTCGTTAATCTTTAATTGTGTTAGAGCGGCGGTTTTTAACTTCTGCGGAGGTTTTGTAATAATGAGAGAAACTTTTGCAAGTTGTAGCGAAGGAGCTTTAGGCTTTAAGACTTTCTAACGAACAATTTGCATTCTACCGTAAAGTTCTGTATGTTCGAGACTGATTTATTGCATGTGTGCCCTAACGAACAATTTGCATTCTACCGTAAAATTCTGTATGTTTAAGAATGACTTATTGCATGTGTGCCCTATTTTTAAACAGTCTCTCAAGTTAGCTGAGAAAGTGTGATATTGGAAAATTTAAGTGAATATATGTTTTAAATGTACTAAAGATATTAAATATGGTTTTATGGTTTCTTATTTATTTCCTTCGGTTTTTCTTGTGGATCTCCTGGGGTTGCGTTCTGCAGTCAGGAGGAAGATTTTCTCTTCTGAAACTTATT
Source organism: Druceiella hillmani (assembly GCA_039881145.1). NCBI lineage: Eukaryota > Metazoa > Arthropoda > Insecta > Lepidoptera > Hepialidae > Druceiella > Druceiella hillmani. Next base: position 3,369,628 of record JAYKKI010000015.1, read on the forward strand.
TTTAGTGGCACAATTGCCAGAACACTAATGGAATCATTTTGGTGTCTGTCCGTCAGTCACAGGCGATTTTGGCGGATATTATTCCAATTAAAAGTGGAAATTTAGGACACAGATAGAGTGTGGTCTGGTTCACTTATATAGACGTAAAGTGTAAACAGTTAAATTTTGACTCTGGGGTTTAATTTTAGGGGGTAAATTTAATTTTAGAGGGAAAATAAAAAAAAATTCTTTCAGAGTTATCGTATAGTGTGTCATATCTTCTATATAATCTAATTCATCATATGAAATCTAATTCATCACGAATTCAACAATAGATATAACTTTTTTTATAAATTTGTTCAAACATTTTTCGGGAAAAAAGTTAAAAATTATTGTGCCTCACCCTTATCACCTAAAAAATCGGTCAGAAAAATGTGAAAAAAAAATCATGAATATTAAGAATTACCTATAGACTGAACCGAAATTATCAGGATTGGGAAATTCAATGAATTGTCACAAATATATAATTATTTATGATATCTTCAGGGGGGCAATTTAAAGAGATCTCTCTCATTCTTTCTTCAAATTTCCCACTTGAAGATATTGTTATACAACGAAACCTGGGTCGCGGTTAAGAATTTAAATATTATACTTAAATATTAATAGTTTCATTTAGATGTGAATAAAAATTAATTTGTAATGAATTTCTACAAAATTAACGCCAAGTATATTCAATAGTAATATTAATAATAATAATTGATATAATTATTTATTAAATTCCTTTTAAAATTAAATTTAATTATTTTTAAAATTTTGATGTATACTCGGCATTCAATTTAATATAAACACGTGTATGTAATGAATTGTTAAATTTACTAAAACAATCTAAATAAAATTTAATTAGTAATGAAAATAAATGAATATGCTGAAAATTTATTACAATTTATTAAGATTGAGTATTTAATAAATGGTAAAATGAAAATACATATCGAAAATTGTATTTTCATTTTACCGTTTATTAAAACATTTACCATTTATTAAAATACATATCGAAAATTGTATTTTCATTTTACCATTTATTAAAACATTTACCATTTATTAAAATACATATCGAAAATTGTATTTTCATTTTACCATTTATTAAAACATTTACCATTTATTAAAATACATATCGAAAATTGACCTCATTTAGAGAAATATGCTTAAAATATATTTTAACAAGCATATAAATGCTATCTCTATCACGAGTATTCACAAAAATTAATTTCTTTTTTATTATATGGACCACTATAAAATTTTAATATTATTTAATAGCTCAGATATTACTTATATTTGTATGAATATAAAACACGTGTTGTAGATTTACAAATAATTCAATAACTATCATGAATATAGTGGCAATCTCTACACGCATGTTAATATTGTTTAGTGAGCAACTTCATCCTGTCGATTTTTGTTGAATCGTGCGCGTGCATCGTAAAATTTCACTCTCATTTTTTCATAACACGCTTAAAGAAGTATAACTTCAACTATGTTCTTGCGAAAATGTTTACTCTTAGTATTGGGAATGGTTGAGTAAACTGAAATACATGGAATTCTAGAAATAGCGTGAAAAAAGAAGATTGTTTATGTTGCCGTGGTGTGTTATTACATACTTTTTTTCAGACACTGACGTTCATTCTCTTATCACTTTTGGGGTGGTTTTTTAGTTAGCAAAAAAGATAATGGATTCTATTCCCGAATAAATACTATGCTCACTTCCGTAACATAGTCTACATGTATTCAAAAGTTCAGGGATATTAATTGAGTAGTGTAGAAGTGAAAACGAGACAAACAACAAACTAACTCCACATTTATAATATTAGTTAGAACATAACAATTTTAGATATTTAACTAAACTCGCAATTTAATACAGTTTATAGTAATTATGAGTAAGAGATATTTACTTATGAAAAACTTATTGCATTTTTAGGTGTTTTGAGTGCGGTAATATTAATGTACTCTGGCACGCTACACACATGCCAGAGCCATGAAAAACTTGTTGCATTTTTAGGTATTTTTAGGGCGGTAATTTAATGTACTCTGGCATGCTACACACATGCCAGACCCATGAAAAAATCATTGCATTTTTAGGTATTTTAAGTGCGATAATATTAATGTACTCCAGCACGCTACACATGCCAGAGCCATGAAAAACTTATTGCATTTTAAATATTTTGAGTGCGGTAATTTAATGTACTCTGGCACGCTACATACATGCCAGAGCCGCTGGTGTAAAATGTGTTAACTTGCACCATTCATGTAAAATACTTGAGATGAGCATTCGAACAGAACATAATGCATACGCTGTTCAATAATAATTTATGATGTACGTTAAAATGATTGCCTCTCGATTCATATCGCGCTAGGCTTCGGCGCGCGGTTTACCGCTTAGAACGACTCTGTTTTCTTGGCTATACATACAGGTTATATATGTTTCTATGGATCACAACGTAGAAGCATATACCATGAATATATCTGTTACTAGGGTACATATACGGTAGACAGGTTGGCTAGGTAGGCTATACATACGGGTTATATATGCTTCTATGGATCACCACGTATAAGCATATGTAATTAAAATATCTTATCTATGTTACTAGGTTAACGGACACGTTTTTTGAGCAAGATATGATTTTTATAAGTTTATCATATACATTTCCAATAATTTGAAAGTTGTCAAATACTCCATTTGGAGAAGTTAAAGAATTAGCGGAGGCAGAAACATTTTATGCATTGGAATTGAATGTATATATATATATATATATATATATATATATATATATATATATATATACATATATATATATATATATATATACACACATATATATATATATATATATATATATATTGTGTGTGTATAAATAGGCCAAATCTTCCAGTCATAAAATACACTGGAATGTTGATATTTACTTTTCGAGATAAAATTTTACGTCAACTTAACTTTAACTTAATACTTCACACGAATAACAATTTATGTTAAAATGAACGAAAATTTATGTCAAAATCGTCACCGTAATCCGAAAGATTATACGAAGAATAAAATAGTGACGATAGCACGATAGAATCTTGTACTCGAGTGTCCTCGCTTTTGGATAATGATAGCATGTACTGATTATGTAACGTGTTACAAACGAACGGGGCTAAACCCTAATTTCATACTTCACTGTCGTAACCGATAACACAATCTTCCCACGTTATATAAACTTGTAACTTTTACGCCGGCGACATCCTTCCTTTTGTGCTGGGGCGGGGCGCCTATTAAGAGGTCGTCCTCCATTGGCCTTATCGCTCGTAGAGAGCGTAGCGTAGCGGCGTAGCCTAAGACGGCGTACAGCGGAACGGCTTAAAGAAGAAGAGGTCGGAATTATGAAATCGTAGCTAAGTAGTCGGCGTTGTTCGGTATTTTTCGAAAATACCCCCACCCAACTTCCGCCTCCCGTAAGGGGAAAGGAGCGGAGTGAAGATCGTCAACTCCTTTAAGATTTGTTGCTGAAAGTGTGGAAAATTTGAGGGAAATCAGTTAATAATTGTAGGAGTCTATAAAGAGTGTATACACAAACATACAGTGAGTTTTTGTATATGGAAAAGATTATTTGAAATTAATATTCATCTATTTTTTAAAATTTATTAACGACGTACACTTTAGACACACTGAGAAATTAATTTCGTGTGTTTTACAAAAATAATTTATTTAAACGGAAAACAGCTGCCATATTCTAAATTCATTTTTAAAGACGGTCATTAATCCACATTTATACCGTAAGTTTAATGTAAAAAAAACATTAATCGAAATGGATATTCATTTCTTTGTTGATTTAGTGACGATGCACATAATACATGTTTAGAAATTCGTTTCGTGTGTTTCCCAGAAATAATTTATTAAAACTAAAAACAACTCATATTCTAAATTCAATTTACAAGGATAGTCATTAGTACAAACGTATAGTGACTTTTGTATATAAACGGAAAACAGTAATTAATACACATACATTAAAACAAGCTGTTTTTGAAATCGGTTGTTGTTTTTGTTGTTGCAAAATGTATATGAATTGTTTGCCCTATTGTACCGTTGTACCGTTTTTCTTGATGCATAAACTTATGTACACGCAACTTGTTTGTTAATTTTTTTCCTAAGGCACAAGTGTTTCGTAATATTAACTCGGACTAGCTTCATTCAGATACTATTTCATATAGTACGCTGTCACTCTTGATTATGCCAAGTACCGGTAGGAGAAAATATAATTATGTATATTGAGCATTATAATTTAATTTTTGGCCATTTTACTCTAAAGAGGCTCTCAGCGCGAGCCTCAGGTTACGTCGATAATGCGGTTCGAGAATTTGTTACGTAAGGGCGACGTGCGGTATTAGAAATTATGTAGAGTGCGCAGGGCGGGCGGCCGTCGTCGAGGGCGGTCGTAGTTTAAGTATGTTATCGGCCTTGCTGAGTGTTAGGCGCCGCATACGATGGGGCGGTAGTGATCAGAAGTTCTGTAGGGGCGGTTGGATGGTTTAGGGGCGATTCGAGAAGTTTCGTAGGGGTGATGTTGAGATTGACTGTGTTTATGGTCGATTTGCTTTGATAGTTTTGAGAGGTGAATTGGTGAATTGTAAACGCTGTATTATGAATTATGAAATTTATGAATTACTGTATTATGAAATACAGTCAAATTTATAAATATGCTGGGAAAAACAATAAAGATAAGTTATTAAAAAATTAAACACTTGTTTTTTAATAGAGAGTTATTGATTACTGACACTAGTTTTTACATGCAGCTTTACCCACACGGAGTTTCGATTAAAGCGACGGGATTTCGTTACGGATTCGATGAGACTATCCTAATAACTTTCTGTAAATATTGTTCAAAATTTTGCCTTCTCGAGCAAAAATATAAAGATTTTTAGGCTCTCATTTTATGTGGGCGATAAGTTCAAAAACAAATTTGAATCTTTTAAATTTTGATTTTTTCGAAAGAAACTGACGTAGAGGATGAATACAATATATCGCTTGAGCGTATTAAACCGATAATATGGGAAACTAAGTTATCGGACTTGAAAGGCCCGAGAAGGCATTCTTCGTAACAAGTAGACTGTAAAATAATCGTAAATGCTTGTTAGTAGAGCCTCTCGTGCCAATTATTCATAAAAAGTATTAAAACTTTAAACGCCTTTTCCCAAACGTTATGATTTATGAGTTGAGTCACTTTCGTTCTGAAGGTGCTATTTGATTAATTTTCTTACCATTCGATTTGTTTTCGAAAGAAATTTTACATTTGGATATGCTATTATAAAATAGCAACAGACGTGTGAAAAAAACAGTGGTATAATAATATATTTCGGTTTTTTTGAACCCAAAACTCAATTTTTTTAAATGTTTGTTTATTGTTTGTGTGAAATATTTGTTTAATGATAGGCCAAGTCTTTCAATCAAAGAATGGAATGTAATGTTAATATTTAATGAATTCACTCTTATTCGTATATATTAACTTGAATTAACTGCATGTATGGAAGAGTTTTATCTATTTTGTGTAGAATTTTTGTAAGAGGAATATATTATTTAGGTTTCTCTGAACCCAACACTCATTTTTTTATATTTTTCTTCTGTCTGCTTTTATTTGTTTGTTGGTTTTGGTATCAAGTAAAAATTACTACTCTGATTTGAATTAAAGTTTTACTGAAGTAAGGTCTAAGGTACAGATTAAAATTTAAAATACTTTTAAATAAATTATTAGCACTCATGTAGTAAAATCGGGTGAACTTAACGCCTTTGAATAGAGATTGCCGAAATTATTGCAGTGATCAACCTAAGATACAAGACAACTTTATACCTGTCAAGGATGCTTTGAGATAAAAACATAATGTAAAAAAACTCCACCGTCAAAATGAAAAATATACATGAGCGAAACCGCGGGCCAGCTTTGGCCCGCGGTCATAATTTGCTAATTACTACCTTATTAACTGATTGTCCACTATTACAATTTATTACACTCTTCTGTCACATTATTAATGCGTGATTTGCACGCCAGAAAAGTTCGATTCGAAATAAAGCCACTAATTGGGTATTTGACTAATTTTTTTTTTATTTTATTAATCACAATTTCAAGATACAAGCTGATTAAGAGTGAAATTTTTTTTAAATAATCTTAAAAATTGACCGAGTTATAAAAGTTTAAATTTAACCTTTAGCTAAGGACAGCAATACTGTGTTGTGAGGTCATTTTTAATATTGCACATTATATTCTACGAGAGGAAAAGATACAGGGATATACCCAACTCTATCCGTATCTTCAAATTTAGAAGCCTACAACTGGCTTATTTTTCAATCAATTTTTGAATGTTTTTCAAGACTAACCAGTCTTTAAAAACATTCAATTTAATTAACTTATATTTTACAATATTGTACGAAGAATATCAAAATTTAGAATTAGTCAACTACCGTATTGGTGATTAAATCTCTATTATAATTTTCGGTCACCTTTATTCATTAGAAGATATTTAATGAGGGTAAGAAATAACAAAAAAACATATAAATACTTGGACCTATTTTAAAGAACATCAGTTACACCGTACAATTTAATACGTTAATTTAAAAATGTCGTCGCGAAGTTGTTTAAACTCTCCGGACAGTTTTTATTACATTTGTGGGAAATTTGTATTGACAAGAAAACAAAAGACAGACTTTGTAAAAAATATTTACAATATGTGTTTTGACCTACTCATCAATAACCAGGACAAGTTGTGGACACCCCACAAAGTTTGTGCGACGTGCGTTCCCGAACTTCGTAAGTGGTCGAAAGGGCAAAATGATACCTTCAATAGAGACCCCCATGATTTGGAGAGAATCTCAGGATCATGCAACAGATTGCTAATTTTGTTGCTGTTGTGTGGCTGGTCGCAGTTCAAAAACCAAAAAGCAAATAAGCTACCTAAACGTGCAATCGGTAACGTATGTAGTGTTTCGTGAACCGGAAGCTGCACAGACACTACCCCCTTGTTCAGAATCAGTATCGAGCAGTAATGCGGAATGGTTAATAAAAAAATTTGTGTAATAAAATAAAATAAAGTATCGTAATGTAGGCTGTAAATCACTCTCCTTTATTTCTTTATAATGATGCAATTTAATTTCAACGAGTATTATTTTCAACCCTTTAGTTAACGCGATGACCTATCTCCATTTTTATTGCTACACGGATTACACGAATCCCATTCGCTCGTTCATTTGCGAGCGGCACGAAAGCATATTTTATAATGATGCGGTTTGGCCTTTTCATTAGTATTCATCGGGTCCGTCGTTATACATTATCTCGTTTTCCGCGCGATCTCACTGCGAGAATGGGTTTGGTTATGAGAATAGTTTTACACTGAAGGATTTTTCTGCGGATTGAGAGTGGCGAGGACCGAATAAAGATAAAGGAGTTTAATAGTGGTATTTTAATGTTTGTGCATCTCGTATGTATATTGCACACATACGCACGCACGCGCACGCACGCACACGCACGCACACACATATATATATATTAAAATACTTATTTTTAATGATTATATATTATTGAATATATTTGGCGTTAATTTTGTAGAAATTCATTATTCACAATTAAAAGAAACTACGTGATGTAGTATTATTTCTACTTTCTTTAATTTCTTTACCACGACCTAGGATTCGTTGTTATGTCGTGCACACCCTTAAATAGAGAAAATGAAAAAAAACTCGTTAAAAGTTTACATTGTTAATCAGACAAATGAAAAATTTTGTATCTTTTCACGAAAAGTCAGGTTATTTTTCACAGTAGTTAGTAAACGCCATTTCTATGAAAGTTTTTGCATTAGCAAGATAAAAAAAGTACACACTGTGTCTCGCTATATCCTGAATACAAAGATGTAATATACTAATCCGTGAAACCGCAGGCCGACAGGATCATAAAAAAAAAACTAAGCAAAACTCGAGAAAAGCAAAAAAGACAAATATTTTCATAACGATAGAACGAATGTCGATATCAGTTTAGAGTTAAGTTGTAATTATTTAGGCAATGGCTATAAATTTTAAAAAAATCAAACGGTATTAATTTTTTTTTTATTTTGGTATGCTTGTTAATATGCCAATACAATATAATAAACTTGTTACCATGTTGTTACTCTGTGGCATAAATTTTATTTCGACATGGCACGATGGTAGACGAGTGACTAATCCTTCCCGGATTCCATTCGACAATGCGTCCATTTATGTAAAAACATCTGTTAGAGCGTAGTCCGTAATGAGATCGTCGCTGGTACGTTTTTTTGCTAAATAATTGAGGCGTTGCGGGTTGGTGCGCCGTAGCGGCGCGCTTTGTGCATCATTGGCTCGTTTGGTCGGCGGCCGTGTATGAACCGTGCTGGGCTATTTGTACGTGTATGAACCGTGCTGGGCTATTTGTATTTGTACGTTTGTATGTACCAGTGCTACTATGTCTGTATAAATTGTTAGCCTGTTGTACTTAACAGCGAATGTGGAATATACTTGTTAGTGAATCAGCAGATGAGTTATTTTTTATTGGATTCGGAAGTATAGATTGATTGAGAGGTGAAATTTTAATTAGGACAAATTTAAATTTGTAAATATTTTTTAAATTACATTTATACTATATTGATTTGTAATAATGGATATACAATATTTAGATTATGAAATCAGTAATTTATTTATTTATTTATTTATCACCTTTTATGCATAGTAAATATGGCGGACTTATTGCTACATGAGCAATCTCTTCCAGTCAACCATAACAATTGGTGTTGAAATTTAGTCGGTAGACTGTAAGAGATTTTACAACGAAAATTCTTTATAGTACATTAGACAAAAAAAATTAAAAAATACAAAAATATAAGTAATATAAACTATTGACATGATTTGGGATGGAAAGGAAAAAACACAGGAAAGGACAAGAGCACAAAGGAAAAGGTTTCGGGAGAGGCAGGACTTTTTCACTCGACCTTTGAAAATATTTAGTGACGTGATTTTCCTTATATCAGGATCTAGGTGATTCCAAATTTATTGCTGCTTGGACAGTGAAGGATTTTTCGTAAGTTGTAGAGGTATGTTTAGGAATAAGTAGGGTGAGTGTACTTTCAGATCGTAGCCCAAGGCGTGAGTCTTTAAATTTGCCAGTAAGATAATTTGGGCTCTGAGGATTTTTTAATGTATTAAAAAGAAGTGTAAGTATGTGAAGTTGGCGTCGATCACGGATGTTCAGTCATTTGAGAAGTGACCTGTATTCAAATATATGACAATATTTTCTGAGGCCGAATGCAGAAATTTTGAAGACGTTCCAACTTATACCAATATTCTTCATCAAGTGAATACAGTTTCAACAACTCTGTTCACCTATCCTCTATGTTTTACTTAATAATAATCAAGTGAAACAAAGACGATAGGTGAACAGAATTGCTGAAATTGTGAAACTCTTAAAGATCTGTACGATCGACGCAGACCTGGAGTCATGACTTACAATACTTTGGTGAAATACAGAACTATCTATTTATCCGTCTCTCCCATTTTTGAACAAACTTTTCCTTTAGAATGTATAAAGTTGAAGAATGTCGATATGTAATCAAGTATAACAGTATAGGATAAGTAAGTATAGCTAGTTACAGGTCTGAAAGGTGGAGGTGAAAAAATGGGGTGTTGTGGATGTTTTGTTAAGTAGGTGGAAATTCAAGCTTAATTGAATACTTAGCCTCTCACTGTGTACAGTATTTGAATTTATTTATAAATGTAGGCAGAATTTTATCGCAGCAAATGAAAATGATGTAAATCGGTTATTTGGCTTTGGATATCAGTTCCCGATAATTTGCCACTTGGATGGAATTTAAAGAGTATTGGCACGAATTTGACCCCCAGATACCCATTAAATACTTGTATTAATCCAATAATTACGCAACTTGGTCGCAGAAATATGAGATGGGTGTATTCATGCTCATTTTATAAAAACGGAAGTTCCTTTTGTTTATGTGTAAATTGTTACCTTTGTGTAAACTTTACCTGTACGATGTGTATGTTTGTGTGTAAACTTTACATGTACGCGGTGTACGTGTTCATGTGGGAACTTTAACTGTACATTGTGTAAATTTGTGTGAAAACTTTACCTGTACGCTGTGTACGTTAGTGTGTAAACTTACTTGTGCGCTGTGTACGTTCGTGTGTAAACTTTACCTGTACGCTGTGTACGTTTGTGTGTAAATTTTAACTGTACATTGTGTAAGTTTGTGTGAAAACTTTACCTGTACGCTGTGTACGTTAGTGTGTCAACTTACTTGTACGCTGTGTACGTTCGTGTGTAAACTTTACCTGTATGCTGTGTACGTTTGTGTGTAAATTTTAACTGTACATTGTGCAAGTTTGTGTGAAAACTTTACCTGTACGCTGTGTACGTTAGTGTGTAAACTTTACCTGTACGCTGTGTACGTTCATGTGTAAACTTTGACTATACACTGTGTACGTTGGGGTGTAAACTTTACCTGTACGCTGTGTACGTTTGTGTGTGAACTTGTACGCTGTTCCGTATTTTTAGGATTCCATATCTTAAAACGAAAGAAAACGAAACTCTTATAAGATCATTCACGTGTTAGTCAATTTATCTGTACAACTGTTATAAGGATTTACACTCACGACCGTGAAAAGAGCACGTTATAAAGTTAATAAAAATACTTTTTCAGGAGGGTGTGAAAGATAGTTCTAAAAATATTCGTAAAATACAACACCATTTTACTCAGAAACTATTCAATAAAAAGGCTTAAAATATAGCGTATTAATAAAGCAAATTAACCCCTATATATTTCCATAGTTGACACCCAAAAATATTTGTATGGAAATTTTATGGGGCAAATCAAGTAAGAGAATTTTTTTTTCAAATTTAATATATGTATTCGAAGTGTGGTGTTATAAGGGTTAAGAGGTATATTGAAAAATGTCCAAGAAAAGTGTGCACCCCCCCTACATTTCCGAAAGTAATAAAAATAAAATTATGAAAAAAAACAGAATTTTAGGAGCCTACGAAAGGTAGGAAACTCATAAAGATGAATTTAGTAGTCATATTTTTTAAAATATTCTTGATTATAAATATATGTCTCCCCTGCTTAATTATATTAGGTACTTACTGTGTCTACGACTTCGTTCACGTGTAATTAGGAAAAAAACATTTTTTTTGTATTTTTTTTCTCTTGTATGTTGCTCCTGGGTATTATTTCCATACCAAATTTCATAAAAATCCGTTCAGTACGTTTTGCGCGATACCCGCTCAAATTAACATACAGGCGGACAGACAAAAATTCTAAAAAAGTTTTTGTGCCTTCTATTATCATTCTGTACGCTAAATCAATCACTTTTATAACTATTTTGTATCAATGTACAGAATACACATACACATATACATATACATACGTACACACACACACACACACACACACACATATATATATATATATATATTTTTTTTTTTAATTTTTTTTTTATTTATTTCACTAGCACAATTGCAGATGACGTGATAATAATTTAACTTTTATATCTGATGGTCAATGTAATTACATTAATTGAAATAGAGATAGGTGAAAATTTAAAGAAAAGTTTCAGTAGTGGAAATCCACTTCACAAGAACTTCCAAACTTCACCATTGCTAGTTAAATAACTTTCAATGGTGAAGTTTGGCGCTACGGAATGCGAGCAACCAGAAGATAAATGGTTTGACGTCAATTGTAACTGAGATTGCGATAAGATGTTTGATGTATTATTCGATTTTTATATACTATTTTTTTATTCGTCGTAAATGACTAGGTATACACGTGTAATGAAGTACGCAATAAACTTTAAATTCATCCTTTTTACAATTACTTGAGGTATGCATTTAACTGCTACAGAATCAAAAACGTTTCGATGCTTCGGTACTTGTGAAGTATTTAATTTATTTTATTGTCAGCAAAACAGATAGAAATAATTCAAGTTTTCACTATTTGTTCTCAAATTTAACTTTATGATACGTATTTTAATTAAACAGTATTAATATTTAGCAATGATAGGAATAGTGTGTGAGCGTACTTGGATGATCATTACTCTTCGTGCTAAATTTCATCTAAAACCGTTCATCCTTTGAGGTGAAGATAGACGGACACTAATTTTTTTTTATATAATAGTTGCATATTCGGGCGGAAATATGCAACATATATAGAAAGCACAAAAACTTGATAAGTCATTTCAACAAATACTTTATAGTAAATGTGATAAAAATGTGTGAAAATATTAAAATGTTGCATGTTGCATATTTTTTTATTTATATATAAATATAATAAAATTGTAACAGAGTAAATTTTGTACATAGAAAATATTTAAGAAAGTTATTGAGTTGGCGTATAGAATGATAATAGAAACCAGAAAAAAACTTTAAATATTTTTGTCTGTTTGTATGTTAATTTGAGTGGATATCACACGCAATCGAATGGATCGATTTTGATGAAATTTTGTATGGTAATAGTGTATATCCAGGAGCAACATATAATAGAAAAAAACATTTTTTTTTCAAATTACACGCGACGAAGTTGTAGACACAGCGAGTAACGAATAAAGTCCTTTCACACTTTATTTAATCAAATTTGTGACTAAGTCGGTGTTGTAATAAGTGGTTATTTTGTATCACCTGAACTTGCTCTTGTAGGTCATTTACGTTAGAATGTAAAACATTCGTAAATATTTTGCTGACTCAGATTTCATAATTTTGTAGTCGCCATAGTAAGTGCAGAACAGTAAATTTTATTGTTTGATGAAAATATTGAGGATTCCACTACGGCATAATAAAAATTTCTTTACTGAACTTGAAGCGGTGCTGCCATTTAATTAACTGTCAGATCGGGTTTGGCGTTGGAAACTTTCTTCGCTGCAACGGAAAATCTAACGTGGAAGATAGCGAATCGGAGTTAGCTGCCTGGGGCGCCTGTTGCGAGAGAATAAAGTTCGGAGCTTTTGCATTCCCCCACGGGCTGCGCTCGTTCACTGCAGTTATTGCGTTTGACAACCGATTGCACTTATGGGTCCCAGCGTGACAGCGAGCTGGTTCTATAGGTCTGAAGGGTGAGGATAGAATGGCTGGAGTTTGGGGATGTTTTGTTAACTAGGTGATAATTTCAAAGCTTAATTGAATACTTGTCCCCTCGCTATCTACCGTATTTGAATAATTTATAAATGCTGGCAGAATTTTATCAGAGGAAATTAAAATGATGGTAAATCGTTTGATGGGCTTCGGATTTCAGATCCCGAGGGTTTTCCACTTAGATTGACGCGGGGTATATTAGCATAAATTTGGCCCCCAAATATATCCACTAAATATATATAAATCACAATGAGTATGCAACTTGGTCGCAGAAATAAAGATGGGGTAATCATACTAAATTTATAAAGAGGGAAATTTCGTTTGTTTGTTTTTAGAGTTTAGTACAAAAACGTTGACATGAAATTGACGAATATATGTAGTTGACTTAAAATTTTCAGCCCGATATGGCTTATAAATAGTTGCGGGCAAAGGTGTATAGTATCTTTACATGTTGGCCAATAATTATTTAAATAAAGGCTCGTAATGTTCTCCGCATAAGTTTTTTAATTAAAGTTTTAAGGTAGTTGTCGCGCGTCAGTAAAATCCAAAAATTATTATAAATTATTTTTTGAAATGTTTTTTAATTTTTTTCCAGAGTAGTATATAATAATTTTAACAGTTTGGAAAAAAATTAAGAAAAATTGTTTGACGAATGTTTTAAAAAAATTAACTTTGGTGAAATTACTACTTTTCTTTATTGTACGATTTCTAAGAGCGAATTTTACTAAAACTAAACGGTAAATTTTTTTTTCAAAATGTTAATACATCATTTTATACTGACTTACCTTTTTGACAAATCGCTTTACGGGTTTTTTAAATAAAAATAAAAGTGTGGTGCAATCACTACTTTTCCTGTAATGTTACAATTTCGGAGAGCGATTTTTTCTAAAATTAAACGGTATATAATTTTTAAATTTTAAAATGAATTAGATATTTATAGTTAGAATAATATATCAAAAAATCAGCAAATTCCGTTGACAACGTGTTTTACAGAACAACTACCTTAAGCCGTCACAGTTACATTAAAATCAACATTAACTATGTAGATATGAATAATGTAGATATGAATAATATCGTGAAAATCGTGACTATATTTATTACTAATTACTGCATACTAGCTTTGGTCTGATTCCAGGCTATAAATTATCTCTGTAGATATAAATAACTATGTAGATATGAATAATATCGTGAAAATCGTGACTATATTTATTACTAATTACTGCATACTAGCTTTGGTCTGATTCCAGGCTATAAATTATCTCTGTAGATATAAATAACTATGTAGATATGAATAATATCGTGAAAATCGTGACTATATTTATTACTAATTACTGCATACTAGCTTTGGTCTGATTCCAGGCTATAAATTATCTCTGTAGATATAAATAACTATGTAGATATGAATAATGTCGTGAAAATCGTGACTATATTTATTACTAATTACTGCATACTAGCTTTGGTCTGATTCCAGGCTATAAATTATCTCTGTAGATATAAATAACTATGTAGATATGAATAATATCGTGAAAATCGTGACTATATTTATTACTAATTACTGCATACTAGCTTCGGTCTGATTCCAGGCTATAAATTATCTCGGATCCAATTAATTTTAAAACTCGCGTTACTGACATAATGGTCGCGTTATCAAAAGGAGAAAATTGTGTATACTATGCCACGGGAACAAAACTCGAATTCTGAAATTCAGGATTATTTAAATTTAGGATCAATTATATATACTAAAATGAAACGTGTATAATGTATACTAAAAGGAAACTTGTAGAATATATATTAAAATGAAACTTGTATAATATATACTAAAATGAAACTTGTATAATATATACTAAAATGAAACTTGTATAATATATACTAAAATGAAACTTGTAGAATATATACTAAAATGAAACTTGTAGAATTTTCTTTCCAGATAACACTACGTGATAAAATAAAAATATAATTAACGTCATCAAAGATGAATCCTGTTCCTTAGGAACTATTTCAAGTTTCAGGATGAAAAGCCTGTGTTAATCCAAGTTATAATAGCTTCGTATGTCAAATTTTGTGGATCTGTTCAAAAATTACGAAGTTATGGAGTAACGAACATCCGTCCGTCCTACCGTTCGCATTTTTAATATTAGGATTATCTATTCTGACATGTTTTCGGTTCCGAAGACGGATCATGGAAGTATTTCTGAGATAAACACATTATTACAATATCAAAATAAAGTTTAATGTAATAATACGTAACAGGAAAATGTACAAAAATTTCACATTATTTATTTTCTTTGCGATTTAAAAAAGTCAATCGTTATCCCGTTTTTCCCCCGGCAATGTCGAGACGGGCAGCTAGTTAAAAGATAATTATCACGCAAGATAATTATCACGTTAAAAGATAACTATCCCGCAAGATAATTATCACGCAAGATAATTAAAAGATAATTATCACGCAAGCGATGTGACATCTATACATTTAATTTTAATATTTCAGGTATTATCATGCATTTAATTTATTTATAATAATATATTAAATGTCAATATTTGAAAATTAGTGTTGGTTAACATTTCATTAGAATATGTTTGGTGAGATTATTTTTCGGTATGATAGAAGTAAAACATTTAGTCTCTTAGGTATAAGAATGATTCTCCGTATTTTCTCAAAATCTGTTTAGGTAAAAATTAAAGATGCATACATTTTTAAAATCAGTAAGATATCTACTCTTATATCAATTAATAATGTTAACGTGTTAAGTGCTGTATAAGCGATCTGTCACTCGGTTATTAAATTTTATCTTAAATTTTCACTTTTAGTCACATTATAAGATATCTTATTAAGAAATTTGTGTCGGTCCGCACGGACGTTAATAGTCATTGGAAAATGTTGAAAAGTTTTCTTGATAGTTTTCTTAAAATGTTGAAAAGTTTTCTTGATACTTAATTTCTTATAAAAAGAGTATCAAGCAATATACAAATTTTGGATTGAAAATCTAGGACGTTCGAGCTATAATTTTTTGGAAAATTTATGTTTGACCGTTTTTCACCGAGGATTAGTATAGGTGATTCCCCTAAATTTTCTCTTCCACTTTGATCCATCTTTCGCGTGTATGTATTAAAATATATATCATATATTCAAATCACATATCTCCTAATCCAATTTATACTTTACCTTTTCTGTCACCAAGCTTATCATGTTCTCTTTGCTTTGATCCTTGCCTCCTTTCTGTTCACATGTTAAACGAATTATTGGCATCTTCATTGTTTTACTTTTTTATACTGCTATATTTTTTCATTTTTGTTTACGCACAATTTCTTGCTAACCGCTCTACTAATTGTTATAAATTATCTTTCTTTGTTTGACTGTAATAGATTGCTCTTGTAGCAATAATTTTGTCCTATGTACGTCTTAATATCCAATGTTCATATAAATAGAAGTTAATAAACGAAATAAATGTATTCAGGTTTGACATGTATGTTGGCAATGTATAGGATTCCAAAGTACATTTCTTCGTAGTTATTCTAAATCGGTAAAATGACGTGTTAAAGTTATAATTTTATTCTCCTGTGTTTCTTTAAAAATGTACAAAGTATATAGGTGAAATATCGTGAACCTAATAGATAAATGCATAATTTGAATAATTTAATTTATAATTTGAGATTTTCAAGTACACTTCTTCGTAGTTATTCTAAATCGGTAAAATGACGTGTTAAAGTTATAATTTTATTCTCCTGTGTTTTTCTAAAAATGTGCGAAGTATATAAGTGAAATATCGTGAACCTAATAGATAATGCATAATTTAAATGATTCAATTTATAAAGGTTTCTCTCTTGTTTCTCTAAAAATGCACGAAGTATATAGGTGAAATATCGTTAACCTAATAGATAAATGAATAATTTAAATTATTTAGTTTATAATTTTTTTTTTAATTTATATATACCGGAAGGTTTCGTTCTACCGGAATTCTTTTGTTACGATAATTTCTATATATAGATCTACACTTTCTGTCGGTAGACACTTTGTATCGGTATTCATTTTCTATCAGTATACACTTAATATCGGTGTACAGTTACTATCGGTGTGCACTTTCTATCGGTGCACACTTTCATTCGGTATACATTACTATCGGTATATGGACACTTTTTAACTTCTAAATGGAATAAATTATAGACGTTAAATATTTTATGTAATTTTTAAATATAAAACCTGAAATGTTTAAAGTTGTATATAATTTTAATTCCAGTGGGCGTCCATACAGATAGAAGCCAGCAAAAGAAAATATTTTCTAATTAGATGTGTGGGCTTTTGTTGAAAAGAACGCTTGAAGTAGTGTATTTTAAAATTTTAATACACGACAAAAATTATTTAAAAAATTATTTCTGGTCTACTTTGCAAATATCCTGTGTTTGAAATACGAGTACATATTCAAAATTGTAGGATGTCACAATGACACCCCACTCTCATTCTTTGAACTTGTTTAACCACGTAAGTCAAAAATAGAAGATTGCAAGGGATTATTTCGAAAAGATCAGAAAGTTAAAAAATATATAGGCTACCAATTGTTTTTCCTTACGGCTTATTTTACCTGTACTAGGGCATATATTTAAATAAATTTAATATAAAAATATTTTTAAGAGCGTAATAGAAATATAATCCACATTTAAATATATTACATTTTAATGTATCTGTCTACGTAAGGAACTATCGTATGGCCAACTTCACTCGCTTTTATCAGGTAATTTTATAACTTTAATTTGTGTTAACAAAATGATAGTCATACGTTATTAGTGTACATTAAGTCCTGTAGTTCAACTTTCAAGTGTGTTAATTCTATATGAAAAATTAAACTTTAAATTAAATTATAGTACACGAAGATCTAAGGATAACGATAACTCATGAAGTAAATTCTGTTATTATCTTTTAGGCAATCTTACAAAGCAATTAATTTAACAACTCGTGTTAGTGCTTAAGAACATTTAAACGTTAAATGTTTTGCTGCAAAGCGTTAAACTGATATTTGTGATCTGATAAATGGAAGGGGTCTAAAAATAGATGCGCTATTGAATGAATAAGCGGATTCAGCGGAAAATCCCTAAACATTTACTCCTCAATGTATCTAATTCGGGTTTCGATTTAAATCACGTAATTGAAATAAATTCTCAACTTTCCCTCGCTATTCATTCTTATCACACGCCCCTCTGATTGGTCGAAGTAAGCGCGCGTTACGCAACCCTTTTGATGGTCGCGACGAGCCTAAACGATTCGGCTACACGGGAATCGCATTTATGGGGCGGAAGCACTCGCCGCGCTCCCGGGAACAGGGCTGCTAAAACTCCTTTTAATTTTGAATTCCAAAAAATATATACATCAATCGACTTATTTCTGAAACAAATTTTTTAAAATGTGAAATATCAGATTTGTATGTTTTCTATTATTCATGAAAATTTTCTGTGAAATATCAGAAGTTAATGTTTCCTATTACTCATTTAAATGTTCTGAATTCAGTACTGATGTTCAGGTTATAAATAAAATTGCTTCCATGGTTTAAGCTCTTGATATTCTGTGTAAAACTAAGTAGAAGATTCTAAGGAATTATATCGACATTTCTAATAATTTCTTAGAAAAGTTGCACTTGTAACAAAAGAATTATTGATGTTTTTCACAAAAATATACATTGAATCAAGTCGGTCAAAATATACGTTGAATATATATAGCATCATAGCAATATTTAGAAGGAAATTTGTTGCAATCTTAGCATCCTTTCATTATTATTAAAGATCTGGAGAGCTTTAATTAAAATTAACTATGACACAAACTAAGAATTTTCTTCAAAATTTTCTTGAAATCCTTACCCTCTCGAAGTCTTTTTGAAGTTAAATTTAAAAAGAAAAATTGTTTCTAAATATAACTTAAATAGACGTAACATATCTTGCCATTTATTTAGAAATTGATTTTTTTAAACGTTTATTTTACATATGTTTATATTTAAAGCATATATTAAATCTTTTATTTTCATTTATTGAAATTTAACGTTGCGACTGAAGTTTTTTTTCATTATGCGTAACATTTTAATTAGTCTAAATATCCAAGTGCTGAAATATTTGATATCTATTTAAAGGACGTTAGTTTATTGATATTTATAACGACTCCATAATAATTTGTCAGATAGCAGGACTCAGAGAATATATAGCCAAAAGTTAGTTAAAAAAAAATTGGCAACCCTACGCGAACCGACCTGCGTACGGCGCGGGCATTTTAAACGGCGCAAATACGTTCGTTTGGCAGCTAGAGACGCCGTCTAGAGTAAATACGAAGGCTGCGGTGTGCAATGGGCGCGGGAGGGCTGCGGACTATTTCGTTTGGGACACAGCCCTGTAGAATGGTAACAGCGGTTTGGAACGTGCATCGAATAACGAATTATGAGTATCGGAATTGTGTTTTTTGTCTCTATAAAAATGTAGTCAGTTTTTGTTAGGTTTTTATGATGAATATTGTTCTATGAAGAAGGTGTAAAGTAATTTTAAAAGGGGTCATCGTTTTTATTTTATATAGGAAACAGCTTCAATAAGTAGTGCCGAAGGTCACACAATCGCCGCTACGACGCTTCAGCAAGTAATATTTGAATGCATACAAAAGCTTCTCCTTCATACTCAGTACAATTGTAGTGGGGCCATCGTTTTTGTTTTATGTAAGAAACAGCTTCAGCGAGTAACACCGGAGGGCACGCAATCGCCGCTTTAACGCTTCAGCTAGTAATGTTTAAGTGCATACTAAAGTTCCTCCATCATACTCAGTACAGTTGCAATGGGACCATCGTTTTTGTTTTATGTAAGAAACAGCTTCAGTGAGTAATACCGAAGGGCACACAATTGCCGCTTCAACGCTTCAGCAAGTAATGTGTGCATACTAAAGTTCCTCCATCATGCTCAGTACAGTTGTAATGGGACCATCGTTTTTGTTTTATGTGAGAAACAGCTTCAGTGAGTAATACCGAAGGGCACACAATTGCCGCTTCAACGCTTCAGCAAGTAATGTGTGCATACTAAAGTTCCTCCATCATGCTCAGTACAGTTGTAATGGGACCATCGTTTTTGTTTTATGTGAGAAACAGCTTCAGTGGTAATACCGAAGGGCACACAATTGCCGCTTCAACGCTTCAGCAAGTAATGTGTGCATACTAAAGTTCCTCCATCATGCTCAGTACAGTTGTAATGGGACCATCGTTTTTGTTTTATGTGAGAAACAGCTTCAGTGAGTAATACCGAAGGGCACACAATTGCCGCTTCAACGCTTCAGCAAGTAATGTGTGCATACTAAAGTTCCTCCATCATGCTCAGTACAGTTGTAATGGGACCATCGTTTTTGTTTTATGTGAGAAACAGCTTCAGTGAGTAATACCAGAGGACACACAATCACCGGTTCAACCCCTCAACAAGTAATGTTTGAATGTATACAAAAGTTCCTCAATCATACTCAGTACAGTTATAATTTATTAAATCTCGTCATCGAGCTTGAGAATGGAAATTTGTTAAATAATTTCAAAGAAAGGCTGTGTAAGTTCAGGCGGTTATGTCGTTTTAGATTTATATCTAATTTCGTGTACCGTGCTGAAGTAACATAGAAAAGGAAATGTCCACCAGTGGTATGGTTATTATTAAATTGTACATCATTGTCATCAAATAAATGCTAAATATAATGTTTTTATTTAATATAACTTACTAGCGTGACCCGTGCGAATTCTTCGCATTATTTATTCCATTATGAAGCTCAGATGACAGATCAAACAAATATTTTACTAAAATTGACATATAGAGGCGCAAGTATCAAAAGCATTGAGCTAAAGCGCCACTTTATTTATACGTGAGTGGATTTGAAATTAAACAAAAATTTTACCGACCGTCAATCATATTGACGTTGAGCCGTTAGATGGCAGCATTGCTGTTTTGTGTATATAATTTTAATAATTAATTAATTTGCAAAAACAATAGCAATAATAAATTTTTTAGTTGTGGATGCCGGTAGAGCAAGCAATTATCTATAAAATGATATATAATTTATGTGGATTAGTTGTGAGGTTTTTTCTAAAAAGGGAGAGTAACATCTTAACCTTAGCGTATTAATATATATGATGATGATGATGATGATGATGATTTTACCGACCGTCAATCATATTGACGTTGAGCCGTTAGTTGGCAGCATTGCTGTTTTGTGTATATAATTTTAATAATTAATTAATTTGCAAAAACAATAGCAACAATAAATTTTTTAGTTGTGGATGCCGGTAGAGCAAGCAATTATCTATAAAATGATATATAATTTATGTGGATTAGTTGTGAGGTTTTTTCTAAAAAGGGAGAGTAACATCTTAACCTTAGCGTATTTATATATATGAATGATGATGATGATACCAAATTTTGTAGATGAAACTTTTTGGGAGAATTTAATAAAACAAATTCAGTGTGCAATTTTCTGTTTTAGAAAATTCCATTTTATGACAATTACATCGAATGATCTTGAAGTATAATATCTTGAAATCAAATAAATGCCAAAAATAGTGTTTTTATTTAATATAACTTAAACCAAATCATGTAGATGAAACTTGTTAGAAGAATTTGATAAAATAAATTCAATGTGCAATTTTTTGTTTTTGAAAATTTAATTTTATAACAAAATTACATCGAATGATCGTGAAGTATAATATCTGGAAAGCATAAATCTTGAAGTCAAATGAATGCCAAAAATAGTGTTTTTATTTAATATAACTTATACCTAATTTTCTAAATAAAACTTGGAAGAATTTAATAAAACAAAATTCAGTGTGCAATTTTCTGTTTTTGAAAATTTCATTTTATGATAAAATTACATCGAATGATCTTAAAGTATAATAACTTGAAAACATAACTCTTGAAATCAAATAAATGCCAAAAATAATGTTTTTATTTAACATAACTTACTTTCTCTCGAAGTTACTGTCTTTTATTTATGGGTTACAACTGCTTCTAATAAATGTCAAAAATAATGTTTTTACTTATTATGCCTTGTTCCACATTATGTAGATTAAACTTCGTGGGCGAATTAAATAATATATAAAAGTCGTTAGTGTCATGGAAATAAATATTTTGAGAGCGTTGTGAATATCGTTTTGTCTAAATGTTTTACTGCTAAAGTAGTATTTTAATTTAGTTCTGTAAACTGTTTTTAACGGTATTTTTAAAAAGTATAGTCATTATTTTACGACTTACTTACAGACGACTTACTCTTAGCGAGTTACTGATGACTCACTTAGCAATATAGTATAATGAATGGGCACAACGTTAGTATTTAATCTAGCTGATCTAATAATAAATATTATTGGTTATTTAACTTGTAAGTAAAATATGGATTTGGTACATACAGTATTTGTTTTTATTTGTTATATTAGTAACCTTCATATCTGTCACAGTCGCCTTGACAAAATCTGACTCTGAACTGAGTAAACGTGTGTAACTTACACACGTTTTCAGAATACACAATGTAATATTCTGAAAACCTTATAGTAAATATTCAGCGAAGTTGGTGTGTTATATTATGTAATGTAGTCAGTTATAGATTTTATTGTTTACATTACATGACACTTAAAAAAAAATAAAAAAGAGATCGAGCCTCAATGACATAACTTCAATCATCGTAGTCATTATTACCTTCATCGTATTATTATTAACTTCAATCATCGTTGTCGCCGTGGTCTGTTGGATTGATCACGAGGCAAATGGCATTTGGCGGCGCGGCGCACCGCGGTGATCTGCGTTCGATTCCCGGCTGCTTGTCGAGCAGAGCTGTATTTATGTTATGGTTGACTGTAAGAGGTTACTCGCGTCGCAATAAGTCCACTATGTGTATCACTTAGATAAATTTACAGTAGATAAGCAAATAAATAAATAAACATTTACACAAGGGATGTGTTTTTGGTTTCAATATGTTGGTTGAATGCAGCAAAATAAAGTAAGTTTCATTGAGGTACATTTGCTTTCGACAGGATACTGTTTTGCATAGTGGCGTGACATTCCGCTTTATTGTAATACAATCGGACACTATTTTTTATGTTTCTGCCTGAAATACCCTTTCACCTTGAATATGTTGGTTGAATGCAGCAAAATAAAGTAAGTTTCATTGAGGAACACTTGCTTTCGACAGGATACTGTTTTGCATAGTGGCGTGACATTCCGCTTTATTTTAATACAGTCGGACACTATTTTTATGTTTCTACCTGAAATACCCTTTCACCTTGAATATGCCGATTGAATGCAGAAAAATAAAGTAAGTTTCATTGAGGAACACTTGCTTTCGACGGGATACTGTTTTGCACAGTGATGTGACATTCCGCTTTATTGTAATACAGTCGGACATTATTTTTTATGTTTCTACCTGAAATACCCTTTCACCTGCTGCTACGTTCTCTGTATTGTTGGTTATCCGTGCTATTAGGAGCCACGATAAAAGAACACTGCGCTCATATGTCTCTCTTGTAATATGAAGCGAGGGGCGCGGCGATAGTCAGCGCGTCTACAAACAAAATTGCGGGCGTAATGAGTTTTTGTTCACTGTGCTTTTGCTGCGTTTCCTTTGTGCCCGGCGCGCACTATGATTCAAGAGCTTTAAGCTGCGCGAGCTTTAAGCTCTTGTTCTACGTGAAAGCTGCTAGCTTTCTGCCGCTACGTTTCGTAGAATTTTTAATAGTTTTTGATCTAAATACTAAATTCGAAAGGCAAATAGTAAAACCAAAAAATGTATAACGTGTCGTCATTTTAGATCTGATTGACTTAGTTACCTGAAGATATATATGGTCCGTTATTAACTATACCTACAAGTATATAGACATAAATTTCAGAAAAAATCTATTTCTAGATTTTAATGAGAAATTTATTGGTTTTTTAGAAAAAACATTTTGGTACAGATTTCAGAAGTAGTAATAGAATGATCCAAATTATATTTAAATATTAAAAAGGAAATTTCTTAGAACATATCTGAATAGAACATATCTGAGTTTAATTGGTCAAAGACGTTAAAATGTGCAAGATTTTAAAGAAGTCACTAATCCGGTTTTATGTTTCATACAGGGGTCGTTATGTTTGGTACGGATTGTTATGGTTTGTATTATATTCAGGAAAAAATATCATTAAAGGTTATACCTATATCGTCATAATATCGGCATTAGCTAAATTATGTAATATATTATAGTTTAAATATAAATTCTTATTAGCTTTTGGGTAATATTTATGTATTTTTATTACATTTCAGTTACTTTGTATTTGTGATAATAAAAAATAACTGAATTGCTGCGCTTTGAGAATATAACGGAGTATATTTGAAGTATACTTTATGTAAAATGCATTTTTACTTTTACTTTTTATTCGTGATAGTAAAAACTAAGTGAAATGGAGCTTTGTTGCACTTTGGGAATATAATAGAGTATATTTAAGTATATTTTATGTAAAAATGCAAATTTATTTTTACTTTTTATTCGTGATAGTATAAACTAAATGGAACGGGTCTTTGTTGCGCTTTGAGAATATAACAGAGTATATTTAAGTATATTTTATGTAAGAATGCAATTTTATTTTTACTTTTTATTCGTAATAGCAAAAACTAACTGAAATGGAGCTTTGTTGCACTTTGGGAATATAATAGAGTATATTTAAGTATATTTTATGTAAAAATGCAAATTTATTTTTACTTTTCATTCGTGATAGTATAAACTAAATGGAACGGGACTTTGTTGCGCTTTGAGAATATAACAGAGTATATTTAAGTATATTTTATGTAAGAATGCAATTTTATTTTTACTTTTTATTCGTGATAATAAAAACTAGCTGAAACGGAACTTTGTTACGCTTTGATAATATAACAGAGTATATTTAAGTATATTTTATGTAAAAATGCAATTTTATTTTTACCTTTTATTCGTGGTAATAAAAAGTAACTAAAACAGAGCTTTGTTACGCTTTGAGAATATAACAGAGTATATTTGAAGTATTTTTTATGTGAAGATGCAATATTATTTTTACTTTTTATTCGTCATAGTAAAAAGTAACTGAAACGGAGCTTTGTTGTGCTTTCATAATATAACTTAGTATATTTGAAGTATGTTTCTGTAAAAATGTAATTTTATTTCCGGTGATATCGTAATTTTGATTGATTTTTTTTCAGAAACGGTTGATAATTTTCGTACAATTCCTTAATATTTTCTATTCAGTTTGATGCTCAGAATC